>CABEEJ010000350.1:191909-285284 GCA_901482245.1 Timema douglasi
CCCCCCCCCACTCTTGCGCGATGAGGATGGTAAAGTTCAATATGGAAAACCAACCATCCCTAGTGTACTGTACCTGACTCAAACCCCGGACTCCCAATCAATGCAAATTTAAAGCATTAAACATATTCAACACATGCATGTGTGTTAAACAAAGGAATGATGCATGGTTAGAAACTATCGGAATGGTAACAAAGTTAAGACTAGAGTAAGCTGAGATTCACAGAGTGGTGAAATATTAAAGAAACAAAAGATGGAAGGAAATATCTCGGTAATTGACTGTCATACATCAAAGAGATAACCGTTAAGAGCTCCAGGATATAAGCGACACCTCCTTTGAATGAATCTCAGTTTCTTCCTCCTGGCTTTGATAAGAAGAAACCTGTCCCGAAATGTTATCTTCACAACAAAACTACATAAAAGGATTTTGGTTGTGATTTAATTTTGCAGATTATTTAAATATAAGTTCAAAGAACATTTTTGCTTAGCCCTTCTCTAATCTAAACGTTGACCTTCAGCTCCAAAGGCCTTGGATAAAATCTTAGCTGATCACTTTTATGGGCGAGAGTTGTGGAGGGATCGTGTGATGCACTTGGTCCCAAAATATTTAAATATGTATATTTTGTATATGTGGATTGTAGTAAAAATTAATATAAGCCTCCAGAAATAGCTTTTTACAGTGAAAAAAAAGTTTCAAAGAGTTCGTCTGACCTAGCACTGGATTTACCAAAAGTCATTGTTTGACAAAGAGATGAAAGAGAATAAGAAAATACACAGCCACAACTACATTTCATGAAGATATGTTCAATGTAACATATTTATTTGATGGTGGTTGAACATAAAAGTAGGAATATGAGTCAGTTCAAAAAGGTCAGATAACCGCTTGAGGTTCTAACAAATTACTCGAGCAGTGATCATAGCAAAACTAGGCGATAATCTCAAACAATGAAATACCAACTACCCTTGGGCTGTAAACGATGTAAAACAGAAATATACGTCTGAGAAAAGGACAAGAAACACATGTTCCAGTCGAAAGACTGAAGGTTGCTTGTTAAAAAAAAAGAGTCTTACTTCAAAAAAACCATTACACCCTGAAGACCCCTCTATATTGTGTTTTGTTTTATTTTTCTAAAGTTCAATATTTAAGCCGAGGAGAGTCCATAGCTAAAGAAAGGAAAATTAATTTAAGCCTTTTTAGAAACTTAAAGAGTAACCAAAAAGTATATCTATAGTTTGTCAAAATTGGCATTTGTAATCAAATAAAGAACATATGGGATCAAACATGACCAAAATTATTTTGAATAAATAAATAGGGTGTCTAGGTTGCCAAGAGATTCATCGAAAAAATTAATTCTAAGTGATACCTACCAATCAATATAATTGAGAGGTCCACATCTGAGAGAATTAAAAAAATTAGACTCCTCACCAAGATTTGGAATGGTCCATCCCCAGAGTTTTTCTTTTAAATTTGTTTCCCCATAAAGGATATTTAGAGTGGTCATCACCTTTAAATTCCTGTCAGACAACAAAACTCAAATACTTTTCCAGTGTTTTTTTTTCTAATGTACAAAATTCAAGTATAATTTCCAGTTTCCCTGGTTTTACTGATCTGTGGCCAGCCACCCTGTATCAAATAAAATTAATCCAGTTACAGTTGATGCATTCATTTATTTGTTTATATTTCCTTACAGTGTTTTTCAAGTTTATTTTCTTTGCTAGCATCAGAAGTTTGTTTACAAAACACTTTAAAATAACTGAGCCTGGTTAAGGTTAAATTAATAAATTAAATTATCAGACTTCTCTTTTTCCGAGGAGGTGCTGTCGTTCTTTTATATAACTTTTCTAAAAAGTCAATAATTTAATTCTTGGAAACGCAAAAGGAGCTACCTCACTACAGCAGACAAATTAGATATTGCATCATAATCATCTACCCAAAGAAAATAAGTGAAGGTAAATTTCACTTAAATTCAATTTAAACAAAAAATATGTTGGCACAACCTAATTTATTGGGAAGAACTTTTATCAGACAGCTATAAAGGTAAATAGATCTATTCTGAAATATTCATACATTAAGTCATGTTATTTGCAACTTAAAGTTTTGATATCTATTATAAATAACTATAAAATAACACTAAAGATATCATAGGTGGTAAAATGTTACCAATGCTGGTTGCAAAAAGATATGTTTGAATTTTCCTACCAAAATTATACTATGGTCAAGCCTATAAATTTATTTAAAGCCAAGATGAAATATACAAAATAATCCATGACAACTTATTTCACTCCTACACTTACTTAAAGTTGAACAAATTTGTAAATAAAAAGTCAACCAATAAGTTAGTTATATTATTTTTTATGGTGGTAATACTGGGGTGAGGATATAATTAGTTTCTTGTTCTGGGACTTAACAGTACCTATTCTTGAGAAAGGAGTTATTTTAAACTTTTCATGAATACAAACTTTTATTTAATTATATAGTACCAAGTTTAAAGACATCAATTAGTGAAAAGACTTCACCTGTTTTATTTTTTCTATTGTTTTTATTATTTCTGTTAGAGCTTTTAGTAGTAATTCTCTTTACAAAATTGAATTATAAAACAACTTCTATTTAATCAAATGTATATTATTTTTGTATTGTTAATACATGAATTTGTGGTCACATGGTCTACGCTCTTCTATAAAAATCCCGATCTGTAGCTTTGTTTTGACACAAGAGATTGTACACTTACCTTGGCAGTGATGTAGAAGAGATTGTTTAGGACCATCTCTGTGGCCTCTGCAGAGCCCCAGCCTTCCCGGCGACTTCCGGGACGGCTCATTTCAGCGGTGTAGTACTGCAACATGACACGCAAATCTCTTCATAAAGGACACACCATAAGGGTTCACAGAAATATTATTTAGGATAGTTGGGGTTAAAAAATATATTAAAACAATTCATATTGAATTTTAGTGAAATTTTAAAACAACTCTTAACTCACAAATAGTGCAATAAAAGTGAGACAAAACAAAGTTTAATTATAATCAAAGTCGACTGTATGGATTGTAGAATACAGTACTCTGATATGAGAGGTCTGGTTTCAATTCTGATCGGATGTCTTGGGATTTGTTTACAATATTGTGGTTTCATAACAACTCTCTCTGCACATGATGGTGCACTGTCTTAAAATTAATCTCCTCATATTGACCCTTAATGTTCGCAAGTTTAAATCCCTGATAGTTAGTATTAGCATTTAATAGAACAAATCAAAAATAATAGTGTAGTATTTTTTTTTAAATGCTATGTATTTGGTTAATATTTTAATATTTAAAGAATATAAATGGCATGGGAAAACTTATTAAGATGGCCATAAATGAAATAAAGTAGTTGATTAATAGTTTATAATATGGTATTGTTTAGTGGTATTTGTCATGAAACCACCTCAATGTGAAAACAAGCATAATGTACAAATCCTTCTCCAAATTTTTTCCCAACATCCTTCTTCAAACATTTTCTCACATCTCCCAAACATATTTTCTTTCATATTTCTTCAAACATACTTTCCTGTCAAATTTGAATGCAGTTAGTGTGTCTGCAATTGACTTGATAGACGAGGAGGTTGGCCACAGATAAATGACATTACACAATGTGAATGTTGGTGAATCACTATAGTCCTATTACTTGGGGCACCGCCATAATCACAACCTGGATACCAGACCGCCAAAGCAATGTTATTTAAAGTTGCTCTAATTTTCAATCAAGTTGCTGTTGCTTGGCCGCCCTCATATAAAACAAGGCATTGTGTGCTGGAAACCAAGACACAGCGACCAGGTCACCGGTTATGGCCATAGCCTTATATTTTATAGTTAGGGCAGAGTTACGCGGAGCGGCCCAGAGTACCATGCATCACTCTTCAATAAGAACCCGAAAAAGTTGGTATAAGTAACAGCCGTGCAGTGTCCGCATTTCTTACTTACTTGTATTTTAAATATAGCTGACAAAATCAAAACTTTTCGCGCAGTGTTAGGGTTATGGTTTACCCAAATTAATTATGATTTGAAAGAAATGTTTCCAAATGTTAGAGAAGTGGAAACAGAAAAAAACTTCTTGGAACACTTAAAGTTACTTAAAGAAAAAAATCAATCAAGACTATACTTTCCTGATTAGGATTTATCGCACAACCATTGGACTGGGCAACTAATCCATTTTCTTCCAACGCGGCACATTCCCAAAACGAAACAATTTGCCGCAAAAATTGTAGGCTTGTAAACTGTACCGTGAAAGTTTGCCGAACACATAGTTAAGGTAACAAATAGTCAGTAAGAACACCAAAAGATAATTTATCATCTAAAACACTGTGATATCTATTTTTTTTAAATGATAAATTTAAAAACAGTTAGAAAATACGATAATTAATATTTACAAGTTATAATATAACCAATGTAGTTTGCAGCAATGCTCACCCCATTTTTCAATCATAATATTCAAGAATAAAACTTTGCTTGCATAATTTCATCTTCCAAGAAAATCTTTACATAATAGGCACACACCCAACAATGTGACTGATAAATAATTATTAAATCTGTTGTCGCCAGTCTCCTATAATTTTCTAATTATCTGCCGTCCTCTTTTTACTTCCTTCCCACTATTTTTTTTAGTGTATTTTTTTGCTAATACTTTTTTCCTCTCGTTTATTTCTTCCCTCCATGTTCTCTTCCCCATAACGTTCATTTGGTAAAAGAGAAAGTGAGAGAGTATTAATTTGTAGTTCCCCAAAGAGAACTTGCGTTGATTAACTTTAGAGCGCGCCAATCCTACTGTAAATACTGAGCAATGGTTTCCCGCCATCATCGCCACCGATACTCCCTATCTTCCGGTCGATACGCACAGACCAACCAAACATGGACAAAGAACTAGAGATATTCTTCCAACATCAATTTTGAAGGTTCAATGTTCAATATTTTCTCATTAATGTTTATTTGTAAATTATTTTCAATAATAGATGAGGACCAAAGTTTTGTGTTTAATTTCACATCAATCTTATAGTTGTTATCAACTCAGATTTTAATTTATATACATTTAACTAAATCATGTCGATATGAAAGATAGCCTAGATTTTTGCTCAGGAATTCTGTTAATACTTAAGGTGACCACAGACAATGCACATCACCCCCCCCCCCNGCTCAGGAATTCTGTTAATACTTAAGGTGACCACAGACAATGCACATCCCCCCCCCCCCCCCTTTTCCTTCCCTCAAAGGGTGGTTGGCCATAAGGCTCATGACCCATGGTTGTTAGAGTAATGGTTAGTGAAAGAGATATATAAAGCATCGAGATTTGAAAAATACCAATGCCTCATTGGTTTGAATTTAAACTATGATGCATGTCCTACTTGATACTATATACCC
The DNA here is from genome assembly GCA_901482245.1 of Timema douglasi. NCBI lineage: Eukaryota > Metazoa > Arthropoda > Insecta > Phasmatodea > Timematidae > Timema > Timema douglasi. The sequence goes on from CABEEJ010000350.1 coordinate 197,292, forward strand.
TCCCACCAATAAAGAATAGTGTTTCCTACCCGAATATAACAGATAATATCCTTGCACCCTTGCACTGACAAAGAATAGTGTGTTCTACCTGAATATAGCAGAAAGGGTTGACAGGAGGAACGTTGGGGTCCACCAGCTCCATGTTGTGCAACCATGGTAACAAGTACTGCAGCAGCAGTTGGCGCAACTCGGGACGAGCCATCTGGAACCGGTGTGTGATCTCTGAAACACCCCAACACCCATCATGAGAACAACGTGGGAACCACGACACAAGAACACCTGGATAGTTTTAAACCAATTTACAGCAGGTAGACTAGTTCTCCAAGCTCGTCTTTCAGTGACGGGGAGGTTGGGGTTCAAATTCCAGCCTCGTGTCCGACTATGTGCCATCTGAGGCACACTTCCTTTACTGTATTACACAGCTTTATAAAGCAGGGTAAGGTCTAAAGCTTTGATGGCTTCCAAAGTATAAGTTTGTATTTTTTAAAAGCTACTTCATATAAAAACCACACTATAAAGTAATATATTTAGGTCTATATCTCACCAGAAAACATGGGCATGGTGAGCTCTGGATGAAGTTTGGCCAGCTGGCTCGACAGATACATCTGTGAACGACAGTATGTAGTCGATAGGAGGAGGTCCAGAGTGCCTCGACCCTTGTCCTCTCCTGGAACAATCACTAACTTCAGCATTTCACATATATATATATATAATACATATGCTGCATCACATGTGAAAGTTCAATCTTCTCTGCACAATCTCTGGATAGCCAATATCAAGCTGAACATAATTATACTACTATAAAGCCACAAGGATGACTTACTCACTGACATTAATTTGTACCTACTTCCAGATGAGCTAGAAACTTGAAATTTGGCAAACTTATAGCTTTTAGATTGTAACCGACGGGAAAATCCCAAAAAGTTAAAAAAATTAGTTTATAGCCCCCGAAAAAAATTCAAAATGGCGGAGCAACTTTAAAGTCGGTGCGGACGTTTCTTTGGAGGTCTCTTGTGGCTAAACGGTAAGACCTATCAAAAAACTGCTCTGGAATTACATTAGTTTACATCCACTTTCAAAGAAAACGCACTGCGAGTTTTATATAAACATACTAGTGATGATTGTGAGATGACATGGAGGACCTACAGTTTAACGTGGGATCCGAACCACGGTGGAGGCCTGGCATCCCACACATTCACCAGTTGTGATTAATTCACGTCTTGTCAGAGATGAAGAAAGGGTTTGGCAATCAGATAAGTCTGTGCCGGGACCAAGGATTTCTTAACTTATAAACTGAACTATTGTGTAACCCGTCAATCTTAACTTGCTAACGTCTACCTCGGCGGTCTTAGGGAAAAGTGCTCGCCGCAAGATCCGATGTTCGTGGGTTTGAACCCGGCCGGGGTTGACGGATTTTGCTTGAGCGATAACAACACATAGCACAACTTCCTTCGGAGAGGAAGTAAATCTGCCTGACCCATTTCGATTGTGGCCTGTAAAAGAACCCTGGAAGGTATGTGAAGATAACTTTCCCGGCAAAATTGGTAGGCATCTTCGCTTTCGCTGATAGAAATGATCGTGTGTTGATTTTATCAATCAGTTCAGAAAATGTACGTTAAATAACTCAAATAAATAAAATAAATAAGTTCTCTACCTTTCAAAGTAAGCAGAGTGTATAATTATATACTAAGTGATAGTAGAACCATATTGGTTTGCTATTCCTTGATAGTTGTTTCTTGCTAAGGTTTTGATCACACAAAAATAGGGCCTTGTTTTATATGTAGGTGGTCATAGCAGGCCTAGTAACTTGTAGTAGCCACATTTAGTAACACAACCCCAAGTATTATTAAAATGAAATTGGTCAGACAATATTAGAAAATTAACAGAAATTTCAACATTCCTCTTGAGTGAAGAATTAATTAATTGCCAACAAATGGAGGCGGATCGCGTGGGAGTCCGTCAGGCTTAGAAGACGCTGACTAGTTCCAAGAATTTGAAAATAATAACTCGATCAAATATGAGCGCTTGTATTACGTTTCTAATGTTAGAAGTGAGAGGAAATGGCTGGCGTGTTTATTAAATGTAAGGAATGCATATAACATAAATAGTTTCTAAATTACGTTAATCTACTCCTTAGTTTTTACTAAGAAAGTTTTAAATCAGTTGATATTTTAATTATTTCTATGTATCTGAATTTTCAAAAAAATAGAAAATAGCCTAACATTAATGTGGTTGAATTATAGGGTTGTGATCAATTTTTTAACTAATGAGGCTATATTACCTTGAGTATTATACAACGAAGGTGTATTAAACCATCGTCAGACACATTATTATTATTATTAGCACCGCGTCTTACTACCCGTTCGGGTTATACGCACTTACGCTAATGTGTAATGGTAGGGTGATTGTGAGATGAAATGGAGGACCTACAGTTTAACGTGGAATCCGAACCACGGTGGAGACTTGGCATTCCTCACATTCACAAGATGTCTTGTCAGAGGTGAAGGAAGGGTTTGGTAATCAGATACATTTGTGCCGGGACCGAGGATTGAACCCCGGCCGCCAGCATAGAAGTCTGACACCTTACCCCTAGACCGCCAGGTCACCTTGTCAGACACATTAGCTCAGTCATTAGTAGGGGGCGGATTTATAGGCACTGAAATTATTAAAAAAGGCAGGCAAATAGGCACTAAAAATTTCAAAATAGGCACATAAATAGGCACTATAAAGTAAAAAAAGGTATATTATTTATCCGCAATTTTAAGTAGACTGAATCGTTTCTAAAAACGTCAGTCTTCCATTTCAAATAAATAAATGTGTGTCTAAGGCTTGTGATATATTTGATTATATTTGTTTTCTGTATATCTATCTATACCGTATTTAAATGGTTACGAAAGGGTACACAGCAAGAGCAAACGAAGATCAAAGGTACTCGTCAACAAATTGGATATGCTACTTTTTACATCAAACATCCGTTTCTGTGCCGAATATTTGCAAAGCGATGTGGCATCTTTCCACTACGTGAGAGAGACGCATACGATTAAACGTGTCAACACATGCGGTATGGCCCGGAGCTCAAATTAAACCAAGAAAACCTTATACGCTGATATTGCACATTTTTACCACGAAATTAGTGTTACGGAGAGTAATTCGATTTACATTTTAATATGGTATAACACGAGAGATTTTTTTTTTAGTTATGTGCAAAATAAACTATAATCCTTTTATAATGTTACCAACCACAATATATTTACTTATTAATATACTGTCATAGCTTCGCATATTTTGTCTTATATAAAGTCACTAAGTTTGACGTAATCCAAACCGCTATTGTCAGTTGTTCTACAACAGCAGTCACGCGCACATTTAATATTTGTAATTATTGTTTTTAAATGGTGTTATGTCAAATTGCGAGGCAACTATTGCTAATGACAAACTCAGAGGGAGAAACAGCAAATTTGTCTGATACATAAACCCCGAGTTTTGGCCATATCGAGAAGGGGAATGACTGGAGTATCAGATTAAGGGGACGGTCTTCTTGTGTCTTGCATATTACCGACGCTTGCTCGAGGATCAGTCTGGTAAAATATGCAGGGTGCGGAGTCCCTGCCTTAACCGAGGGAGATTGGGCCCCCCCAAACTTCTCAAAAGTCTAGAGACCCTCTAGTCGTATTGTTGTCTGAGCGTCGTGAGCCATCGATTTATGTTTTACTATAAGTTATTTAAAGTATTTAATGTGCACTTTTTAACCGACTGATTTTATCAGCACATGGAAATCTCTATGAGCGAGAGCAAAAGAGCCTATCAATTTTGTCAGGAAAGGTATTCTCAAATACCTTCCTGGGTTCATTCACATGCCACAATCAACAGGTTAGGGACGGCTTTACTTCCCCTCCAAAGGAAGTAGTGGTACGGAGCCATCGCTAAAAGTTCGTAACATCGAGACTAGGTGAGTGAGCGGACTGTTGGACACTGACAGTAGCGGGGAGCTTACATGATTAACTAGTGACCCCATACAACTATTTGATGCCACCTAATCCAACCTACTAAGCCACCCTGACGGAGTTTCCCAGGGGATGGGGCGATTTACGACAATACTATATAAAATATCGACTTGGACGCACGGACCGTTTAGCGGAGACTGACGCAAGCGGCTGGGGGGTTGCAGTGCTACGTGGCGTCAGGGTTGGCGCTGTGTGCACCTGTGAGATAGGCAACACATGTAGCACGCCACTTTATTTTAAAGCTACACAGCTATCGCCATCGCTCCATCTCCTGGAAAACACTCGATGTTGCCAGCGTAGTGTGGGGTACTAGCTTGTCTTGTCACCCCCTATAACCAGTTTAAGTTATATATATATATAGCAAGTAGCTAAAAAATTAGATAAAATAAGAGGAGCTGTCATTGTTATCATCTATATGAGTTATAAATAACTTCTTACGGTGGTTATGCGGACTGCGTTGCTCTATATTATTTATTTAGGCTAAAATAATGTATTAAATGTATGTTTTTATTTTATTTTTAATATTCTATATTGGTGGATGTAGGTTTTTTTTCTTTTTACCTTTTTGTTACGGCATATGGTTTGTACTAATTTTCTAATGTGTACATTTATATTTATTGGGTTTTATTTATATATGTAAGATTTTTTAGCACCTCAATTTATCTATGTTCACATGAAAGTTATTTAAGTTAACCATATTGTTTGCTTATACATTTAAGTTATATTATCTGGTTTCTTCAATTAATGAATTGGTGCTTAGCAGGAGTTGTTTGTGAAAAACTAAAGTGCATATAAGCATTGATAAATATTCTACCTACTATACGTTATACACCATCTAATTTTTTTACATTAAATTTTGAAGTGTAATTATGTAACATATTAATTATTATCAATTAGTTTTATTGACGTATTCGTCTCATCTTATCCTAAAAAATTGCCCTGGATCCACCATAATGAATGATAGAGGTATAATTTATAGGAAATGGAGCGGCATTTGCGAATAGGGAGAGTGGTAAACCATTTAACGAAGAGCCTCCTTGGTACACAACACTGGAATTCGAACCCTGACCTTCTTGTGGTCAACAAACCAGACTAAACAAGATTGACGATTAAACCACGTGCCCAGCGAATCAGAGCGGAACAATCCCATACTCAATTCGCCCAGCTAATTTTCATCGTCTAATATACTCTTATAACGAAAATAAAATGTTTTCAATATAAATATTTTGGTAAGTAGTGTTTAATGTTTAGATATCCCAAGGTTAACTTTTAAAATACAAATCAATAGGTATATTCAAAAACAAATAATTAATATTCACAACTTTATTTCATGCAATTAATACATACTAGCCATATTCCTTTGTCCATAATCTAATTGAGTATTTTTTTCATAAACACCACCTTACCTTGTAAGACTTAACTCGCTTTGAGAATTAAGTTACGTATGCATACATATTATTTCGGAATGAACTTAGCCGAGATGATTGAAATGTTCCCGTTAAAATTTATTATTCACTGTGCAACACTTGGCATCACCGCCTTGTGTGCACGCCAGGGGCCCCCCTGGTACATAATACATCCTTACACCAATAGGTTACAGTATATAAACAAGATAAAAAAAAATCCATGGCTTCAGCCCGTTAGCAAGCTATGGTGGAGAACGGGGCGAGTTGCAACATGGGGGTAGGGTAGGGGGTGCAACAGTAGGTTTATTTCAATATCAACTTAGGGCCAGTTTCATAGTCGAATTTAGTACTCCTCAAGTGCGGCGCTACACTAAGTACATGACGACATCTACCTAAACCAGAATGTAATGGGCCGTTCTCGCATAGGAAACTGGCCCATTCCATTCTAGTTTAGGTAGGTGTCATCATGTACTTAGTGTAGCGCCGCACTCGAGGCGTACTAAATTTGACTATGAAACTGGCCCTTAGTCAAAAGACTTGTTATTGACCTTTACTTATTGGAACTGAATAGTGTCACCATCTGTTATTTTTTATTATCAGCACCACGTCTTACTATACGTTCAGGTTATACGCTTATGTACTAATTACTCTAATATATTAGGAATTGAGAGTGTTATATTTAGAAGAAGTGAACCCATATTTGCGTGGAGGGAGGGTGGAAAATCATTTAGGGAAAACCACCCGACCGAGATTCGAACCTCGATCTTCCCGTCCTCAGCAGTTTGGCTCTATACGAAACAGCGCGTTAGCCGACTACGCCACCGAGGCGGGTCCCTAATGAAAAAAAAAAATTGAACATACTTATTGTGTTTAGGGTTTAATATAAACTATTGTTTTTTTAAAATAATAGTGATTTAAATGTATTCCTTGTAATTAACATTGAACATAGGCCTATAAATAATGATAGAGAAACTAATCGTAGTGGGATTTTGAAGAAGTATGCCAAACTTAAATGACAAGCCAAATTTGTTACTTTTAATGTCCTGTCAACCCCCTTTTGTGGCTGCATGTTCTAAGGCGCTACTCTCGCAATGGAATAGACTGCCGATGACGGGGAAATCATCCTAGTCGGGTGTGGTGAGGGTGGTTTTTCCTAAACGGTTTCCCACTCTCTACACGCAAATGCGGGTAACATTCCTCTAACATTCAACCTTCCTCCTCTTTAAACCATTAGAGTTAGTACACAAGCGTACAACCCGAATGGAACGTAAAACACGGCGCTAAAAAAAATTCCCTTCTAAGTTATTTTATAAATTAAAATTAGTTGGGTGAATATGAACAAACAGTTAAGCAAATAAATAATTGTCCATTTACAGATTTTAAGAACTAATACTAATGACAATAACTGTAATAGTTTTCTAATTATATGATTACCACGAAATCCCCGTATATACTTTAAGCATGCATCGCCCAGGGTGCTCTTAAAACGGGACAGACAATCGATATTCGAGTGAGGGTAACCGGGAAGTTCCTGGCTCAAATAACCCAATCGAGGAAACCACAACTCAAACAAATGTTTGAGTACCCAACTTTGCGATTCGAGAAGGACTACAAGGAAAAGTTGGGGTTATACCATAATAGTCCCTCGTCCGGTTTGCTGACGAAGAGTTAGTTAAACTTGAGTCAAAGACGTTAAAATGTTACTTATGCTGTAACCGTTGTGAGAACTGACCGGGTTAAGTAGTGACTCGACCCTCTGGAATGGATATGAAATCAGTTTTAGCGCGACCGAAATTGTTTTTTGTTGTTGTTGTCCTTTTTCAATTAGCGGGTGAGTGCTAGTTCACTTACTTAAATTTAATTATTCACATTCTAAATATCGGATAGCTCAGATGGGCAGTATTATTAGTAGCAGGCACTATATAAATGCTATATATTTATAATAGGAGTGGGATTTATTGTGATCACAACCAATATGGAGCGAAGCAAATGTCAATAGTTGAGGGTAGTGCCAACTCAAAAGAGCGAAGTTCAGATGTCCCACGTAATTTGATTCCACGCCACTTGATATGTTGATACCAGCCCTTACACTTTTTGAGATGTATTACAGTTGGCAAATATCTTGCGGCGATTTAGAGATTCAACTATTTTCTATAAAATCACCGAGATACTCTTGGAATAACAAAAACATAGTGACAGAGGGTAAAATGAAATAGCTAAACATTGATTTTCTTACGAATGGACATTTGATACAGCTTTTAGAAATTACAATTTAAAAAAAAAATGTTAACATTGATAGCATTTTACTGTATTATCAGTGTTGTTTTATAGGTAATGGTAATCTATATCAAAAGTGATCGCTACGGATCAGATGACTTTACGTATGAATACGTGAAAGTATATCTAGTGATATTCGTAAACAAATTGGACTAGCCTTTAGATGCCTTTACAGTTATCTCATTAGCTTTACAGAAGAATATAAAACTTGTACTGTGATCAAATAAATGATTTAACCAAATAATAAACAAAACTGTTTTGGAAATGCTACTTTATTTGATCCCCAATGATAAAATCGAGGAAGTGACCTTTTATTGCAATGGTTTTACCCTTGAAATAGTTGCTTCAGGTCATCCCAGGTCGCTTTAAATAGCGCAGCTGTAGGTCACAAAACACGACATGCACTATCTTCTCATTTGTTAGACAAGGTAACTTAAAAAGACAGATAGTTCCTGGTGGCGGGCAGTGTTTACTAAGGACGGGCATAGATAAAAAAAGTTTTGAAAAAATCTATGTTAAAGGGTTAATTACTAGACCATATATATTTAATATATACATTATATATATTTGTTTTTGTTCTATATTGTCGATGCTATATATAAATACAGGGTGGCTACAAGACATATTTTACAAAATTCACTGATTTTTCCAGGTTTTCCAGGCAACATTTTTCAATTTTCCCTGACTACTTTTTTCCAGTTTTAATGGTGGATGATGACTTTTGTTATTATTGATCATCTATTAAAAAAAAGTTTGTATCTATTAAACATAAACAATTTTATCAGTTATTTTAAAGATTAAAATGTTATTTTATTTAGGTATTATTAACTTAAGTTTTAGTGTTAAGTTGTGAAATTAATGGGATATTTTAGACATCATTTTTTTAATTCCTTGACTTTTCCTTATTTTTAGTTAGATTCCCTGACATTTCCCTGTTTTCCCTGTCATCCAAAAATTCCCTGACTTTTCCAGGTTTTCCCTGTCTGTAGCCATCATGTATATATATATATATATATATACATCGACAATATAGAACAAAAACATAGATGTTAAATAAATATACGTTGACGATGGATTGTTGTAATTTGACTATGAATTAATATGTTTATTTTACAGATAGTATTTTTAATGTGATTTGTATTTATTAAATTTTAGCATAAAATTTGTGTGCATTAACATTAAGGCCTAGGATTAATTTATTATGAATACACTTCAGTTACAGATAAATGAATGAATAAATATTACCGATTTAAAAAAAATATTTAACACGTATGATTTGCTCTATACCGTCGATGTTTTTCAGAGTACGCTATGTATTTTTTCGCATCGATGTTATTCGTTCGATGTATATCCCTAGCGTATAGCCCGAACGGATAGTGAGACGAGGTAACAATAAAAATTAATTTCTTTTACACGGATTTCCCTATCTTTAAGTTACCCCATAGTGTAATCCAAACTACTATATTTCAGTGTAAAAGTTGTGTACATCGAACTGTGTCACCCTACTCCTTATTTTACAAACTAAAATGGAGTGGAGATTCTGCAGAACAAGAAGTTCTATATTGTTTACACAACCAAGCGTTATTAAAATGCGGGGAAGGGAAGCCACCGAAGAGAGATATGAAATTAATGAAGGAAAACAAGATTTTAATTACTACATAAATATCCCATTTCCTTCTCTAGATATAAATCCATCATTTCACTTTATTTGGAACAAACGGCGCGAAACAGAACGGCATGACAAGAATAAAATGAGTAGCCTGCGACGACGAACCTCAAGCAGAACCTGAATTAAACAATCAATCAGATTTTAAAAAGCGCGACCCACAGGGACAAAATGACTCGAGAAATGTTCGGCCATTTATCCAATGGAAACGGGGACATTTTTCCACAAAAATTACAAATTACTCTAATCCGTCATATACGGTTGAAGGTATCCGTAAAATCAGACCATAGTCAAAACCATTTAAAACAATAAGAAAACCGGTTTCGGTGGCCACATGGTCTAAGGCCCTACTCTCGCAATAGACTAGCCCGTTCAGGTTATACGCTTTAAGTACTAATTACGCTAATGGATTATGTATTGGAAAGGTTGAATTAGAGGAAGTGAACCCGAATTTGCGTGGAGGGAGAGTGGAAAACCATTTAGGAAAAACCACCACAGTTCACCCGACCGAGATTCGAACCTCGATCTCCCCGTCCTCAGCAATCGAGCTCAACACGACTAGCGCGTTACGCCAACGAGGCGGGTTTTAAGGTATACATTTTGTGATGGTAATGAATAGATCTAACAGTGGATGTTTACTTTGTTAAGGCAGCCTCCTCGGTTAGCGAGAAAGTATATCGCTGTCAAACCACACGGATACAATGCTCTGTATCGTTTTCTGGAACTACTTCTCTATTTTGGATAAGCCTATACTCCCATTCACCCTTAACCTAAAACCACTCTTTGTCTTGGCAATAAAAAAGAGGGGAAATAAAGCTAGGAATCTTCCCATCTCAAAGTAAATAAGGAAGCTCGCTTGTAGTTTTCAAATATGTTAAAATTTTCTGTTGTGAGCCTACAAAAACATTACTGTATTTGTTAGAGTTATATCTAGTGTCCTTTTTCATCAATCAATAATAATGTCAGACTTTTTACACTTTTTTATTAAAAAAAGTTAAAATATGGGATTGTAATGGATGTGTTGGGATCTTTCAACTTTATTTTGGCGTTCACCCTATTTTGAAACAACCTATCCTCTAATTAAATATTGTGTTAGGGACTAACGTCAGCGCGGCAGGTCTTTGCTTACCGAGGCGGCCACCTTAAGATAACCTTTATATTTACTATACTAAGAATGAAACGTATCTCTTAAGTGTGTTCAACACTTAGACTAAAACCACAAAAACCACAATTAAAATCTTAAAACAACTCTGTTCATCCATCCATCCATCTACCAACCTGCATGCCCATATATCTATCTACCTATATTGGCTTTACTTATCAAACAAATCTAATTACAAAACATGTTTAAAACACAATGTATTGGATATTAACGTAATGATGAATTAATTTTAATTAGAACGAAAATGTTGGTAGGTAAAACGCTTCCGAGATGCATTTAGCAAATTTTATTTACTAGCTACCATATAGTGAAAGCCGAGCTCATTAGGAGGGTACCTCTGAAAACAAGTTTTGTACCCAATGTCTCGCTCTGACAGACAATTTAACACAATTATTAATGATCATTTAACAGTGGGATTAGAGGGAAAATAAGATGGCGGCTACGTTCAATCTATGTAGCATCAACAAAAAGAGTAAAATTATGAGGGGCCTACATAGATTAAAATCAATTCGAAATCTGAACCCAAAATAGTCTTCACATCTTCGAAACATTTCAAATGAAGAAGAAAAATCCGATATCGATTTATTGTGAAAATATTTGAAATATCTCATTAAATAATTAATATTTCAACCTCGAATAATTTTTAGAACATCTACGTAAGAGTATTTAAATACTAACTCCTGATTAAATGTCATATACAACGTATTCATAGATACATAGGCCTACAACCAACCACGATGATTGAACGTCATTAAAATTTGGCGTTGCAAAAATATGTTTTATTTAATTTTTTAATTAAAACGTTACCCACTTCGGTGGACGCATGGTCTAAGGCACTACTCTCGTAGTAGACTAGACTGCCTAAGACGGGGAGATCAAGGTTCGAATCTTGGTTGGTTGTACAAAGTACAGTTTTTCCAAAATGGTTTACCCTTCTTCCTCCACGCAAATGCGAGTACGCTTCCCATAAATATAACCTTAATTATCTCTAAAATCATTGGAGTAAATTATTCGCTTCAACTTTGTTCGCATTAAAAAAAATGCCCTTCACACACCCATTAAACAAAATTTTATTCGCCTCCATTCCAGTCCGGTTCACCCAGATCATTAAATAATTGAGTTATGGACGAGGTAAGTTAAATTTAGATGAATTGTACCAGCATTTGCATAGAGGATGGGGGAACTGTTTAGGAAACACCACTCCCAGTACTGGGATTATAACCCCGATCTACCCATCGTCGGCAACCTATGACCCTGGACCATGCAACATCGACATCTGTGATTTCTACACACGTTATCAATGCAGTGTTTTATTAGTATTCGATATTTAAAAAAAATATTTTGTATGTTTCTAGAGTCTAGTCAACTAGGAAGGATTGCTCCACAGAAAACAATTTTTACCAGGAAGATGTTAAAAAAAATATATCGATTTATGTTGATTTATGCATCCTTAAAAGTTCAGTGAACGTAGCTATAAGTATCACTAGTAGCTGTACTCTTGGGGGAAAAATCGTCCAAGTCAACTTGTTCGACTGTTCAGATCGGCTTTGTAGTTTAGCCGAGCGATAGCAATTAAGACGCTTTGTGATTATTTTGTACATCTAGAGCAAATGACCAATTTTAGAGATCCCCGATGATTTCATATAATAGTGACACACAGAATGAAACTTTTTAACTCTAATGTATTCGCCAATTTACTGTAGGAGTCAAAACATTACTTTTGGTGCCATTTATTTTTGCCTTTACGGTAACGGTCAAGACATATTTATCTGAATAATACCACACCCCAATTTTCAATAAAAGGACCTTTTAGAAAACACATATTTTATAAAGTCAACTTTAATAGCTTTCATAATCGTAAAAAAAAAAGGTTCACTCGCTTAATAGGCCGAACGGTCTAAGGCGTCACTCTCGTTTAAGACTCGTCTGTTGATGACAGGGAGATCGGGATTCGAATCCAGTCCAGTCTACTGAGGATGGTTTTCCCTAACACGTTTCCCACTCTCCTTCTATACGAAAATCCCTCTAAAATACTTCCTTCCTCAACCCTAAATCATTAGAGTAATTAACATATACATCCGCTTCGGCACCGCATGGTCTTGACTGGCTTGCTGATGACGGGGAGATCGGGGTTAGAATCCCGGCCGAGTGTACTGGGGTGGTTTCCCTTAAATCATTTTCCACTCTCCCTCCCCACAAATTCGGGTACATTTCCTCTAAATTAAACCTTCCTAGTCCTTAACACAGTAGCGTAATTAGTACACAAATGTAGTGCCCGGGCGGGTAGTAAGACAAGGTGCTAATTTAAAAATAATAATAATAACATATGCGTATAGGCTTAATAGGTGGTAAGACACGGTGATACATATAAAGTTCCTTAATATCTAAATCGGTCAGTAGCAGAGTACCACAATGGAGTTTATCCTATTTTATCCATGCGAGTTCTTATGTCTGTTTATTAAAATCTCACTTTCTTCGCGCTTAATGTTATTTCCTAAAATTAAAGAGTTTTTAATTGGTTAATATCCTGCACATTGTCACTAAAGCGTATTAATAGTTTTTTTTAAATTACACTTTTATGTGTTACAAAATACAAATAAAACAAATTATGTACAGGAACTTTTCGGCCTATTTTATATGTAGGCCTTGACAAAACAAAAAAAAATATATAAATTCATATCAGGGGTTGAGAGTCCAGTTTCTCGCTTAACGGATCAATACAATCCTCCCCTGGTGGCCTCATTATTTCGGCCAGAGTCTGTAGCAACAAATCAGTGATACACCCCCCTTCGCAGTACCGGCACTAGACTTCTAGTTGACCATACGTCACTCGCATGCACTTTACCACTGCTACGGACACATTACAATCCACTGTTCATAAGAAGAAACTGACAGCTGGAACGCAAACAGGTATATATTCTCACGTATTCATTTGTCAGGTCATTTGATATGCATATGTAACGTTTGATGGCTATTGTCAGTACCTATAAAATAACACCAGTAGTATAGTAAATGTTATCAGTGCTGACAAAAAAAAAGTTTTTTTTAAAAGTACCTTCCTAACAATTCCCACTATAATAATATTCTATGTTACACTGTTATGGGCACAATAGTAACACACTAGATCACACTGTTTTATACAAACTACTAATACTATATTTCAGTCTTAAAACGCACTTGTAATACGCCATATTATACAGATAAAAACACACTCTTAGGTTATACTATAAAACATATTAGTAACAAAAAATACTATAGTGTTAAAATGAATGTGTAACACGTTATACTCCAATCTTAAAACGCAAAATAGTACGTCATATTACGCTGATAAAAACAAAGTAGTAGCATTCTTAATTATATTCTAGTAACACGATGCTAGAATGTCCGAAACACACTCATGAAATGTTATATTTCAACCGTAAAACGCACTTGTAAGTGGTTGAGTGGTATGGAACGAGGTTCAATGCAAGGAAGAGTGAGACGGTGATCATGACAAGGAAGAAGCACAAGTATACAAATGGCGGACAGTTCGAGGGGAGCAATTGAAGATAGTAAAAAGTTTCAAGTAGTCGGCCAGTATTAGATAGGGGGGTGGAAGGAGAACAGAAGTGTTTGTTAGAAGTCTGATTTAGAGCAGGGATATGCCAGACAAGTGCAAGGGAGGGATCAAGTGATCTACAACGTCTATTACCTACCAATATTGACGTAAGCTGTAGAGACGTGGGTATTGAAGGAACAGGATAAGTGTATGTTTCTGAAACATACACTAATAGGTTAGTCGTAAGGTGATAAACAGATAAATTTGATGTCTACCCCAAATAATATTTCCTGTGGAGTTCTTCATGAAAATGGTATAGTGGCGCTAAACGGAGAGGTAAAACATTACACAATGTACGATAAAAATAATATCATGGGTGAGATAATTAGGTAGACTAAAATAAGATTGGTTTTGTAACCTTGCTCTGTTTATTTTTGAAACTACCGATTAGAAGACTTTGAAAGGATTGTGTTTATTTTTCTGGTTGGATCTAGAATTTATGGTGTATGTCTGTAGTAAAAAAGCTAGACTAGCCGGGACAAGATAGGGCAGGTTGTTTAAAAGAGAATCGCTTCCGTGTTAAAAAGTGTTTACGCAATAAATAAATATATGTATACATTAACCAATGTGACGAAATAATTAATTTACTTTTTGACCGTTAGTTTAAGACCTGTATTTTGGAAATACTCTTAAACAGGGATTCAGAATTCGAATATTTTAAGATGGAAGAAAGTACCACTATACAATCAGGTATATATGAAAGACGAGGATTGGGGGTATAGCGATATTGAGTATTTATAGCCCCGTGATCGAACGCCAATTATAATGTTCTCGTTATTTGATGAGCTAATTGGTATTTATAGCCCCGTAATCGAACGCCAATTATAGTGATATTTCTTATACTTATGAAATAACTAAGACCTTTAAATTTGCACACGATTTATTTAGATCATGGCACTGATTTATTACAAGGTTCTGTAGATTTACATCGCCGGCACTGTTAATTACTGTCGTTGATATTTTACCAAGTTCTCTTTTATTACAAAGTTCTTGTGTATTGCTGTCTACTGCAATGGATTCATACGCACAAGCAAGCGGCTTATATATGACCTACCCCTTGCCTCTTGGACCCCTTGTCACCAGTGTCAAAACCAACTAATAGAAAGTGTTCTGGCGACAGATGTTGTGAAGGCTAGCTTCCTAATGGATAGCGGAGTTTATTTTTGAAAGAAAAAATAAGCTTTATGGTGTAATCTATTGACATTCATTCTGAAAAGCACGTGATTCTCCATGGATGAAGTCTTAAAAGGATATTTTATATACAGTTTATTGAATAAAAATACCTTCATCCATGACTTTCTAAATATATGAGAGGGGTCCAAAACAGTATCATTACAGGGGATGGTTTCAATTACGGAAATCAGCCGTAACTTAATCATATTTGATTCGAATAAATTCCCGTGTCCCGTGGTCATTTTAAAATTTATTCGAACTGGATATTTAGTTAACGCACGCTAAGCGAAAGGGCCAGAGATCGAGTACTTGTTTGAGCACCTTTTAGTTCTTTCAAATATGCTATTTCAGACTATCGGGGGTTTCCCTAATCAACTGTAAAATATGAAATAAAGTTAATGTGATAAAATATATAATCAACACGAGGCTTAGCCCACGCTGGTGATCACACGGTCTAAAATGCACAAGCTCATTTAATCTGGTTTGTCGATGACTGGGAGGTTTGAGTTCGAATTCCGACCAAGAGTATTAAATTTTTTCCTAAATGATTTTTCTACCCTAAATACATGCAAATGCGGGTACACTTAATCTAAATTCTATCTCATATCAACTAGATTTTAACACTCATCCTCACAAGTGTAATTAATATACATGCGTATAGATTGAAAGAAACAATGATTGAAACGTGATGGGGGGGAAAGAAATAAAAAAACACGAGGATCATAGCAATTTAAAAAAAGAAATTTCAAAACTTTGGTTTGGCAAAATACCTTGATCATGATTAGCACCTGTCAAATTTTAAAACGAAGTATTTTAGCTAGTGTAGGATTCTGGTAAGAAGGACAGAAGCTGACAATTACAAAAGTTTCTAGATCTATTTACAAGTATGTCAGGTAATGTAATCTGAAAATGCCATTTCTGTTAGATACTATCAATACTTATACAATAATACAAATAAAGAGTAAAATGTTATCAATGCTGGCCACAGCAAATTATGTTTGTGTTTTCTAAAATGTTCTTCCTAAAAGAAACATACTAGAGCATAGGTCCTGGGACATTATCTTATAGGCTGATGCGGGTGAATTTCCTCAAATTGCCTTCATATTTAGCCCAAAGAATAAGACGTTAAACAGTATTTGTTTTAAATCGTATATTAAATAATCATGAATTAGAACCATTAAATTAAGAAAACATCGTGCATTAAAACTTATAAATTAAGAAAAGATAGTGTATTAAAAAGAATGAATTAATAAAATATCGAATATTAAAATATGTGTTTAAATTTAAAAAAATACAATTTATTAGAACGTATAAATTAAGAGATTATCGTGTATTAAAACGTAGAGGCATACATAATATATCATGTATTAAAACGTTCAAATTAAGAAAATATAAGGTTTTAATTAGAATTAATAAAAATAAACACAGTAAAAAAACAATCAAAATTTTCTTTTTCGCAAAGCTGACTTGGTCAAGAATTTACAGGCGACTTTACTAAACGCTTATTCCCGCCTTACATTGTCTGTTTCAGTACTATAGTAATTATTACAGGTGGAGTGTCGGTAAATATAGATAATGAACACCTCCATTAATTACGCGCCACATCTTCGTTCTAGAAGTTAACAGAATGTAGGGTGAGTCATATAGCAAACAAAACGACCTAGAAGGGTCGGAACACTCACTCTTACTGAGGAGCAACAAATCTCTAGGTCAGGTATTGAAAACTGTACTTTTAAACACCATTAATTTTATGCACCGCGTTTTACTACAATCTAATTTTCATTGAAAGAACCTTTTTCTAATAATAATAATAATATTATTATTATTAGCACCACGTCTTACTACCCGTTCGGGTTATACGCTTTTTAAGTACTAATTACGCAAATGGATTAGGAATTGGGTAAGGTTGAATTAGAGGAAGTGAACCCGCATTTGCGTGGAGAGTGGAAAACCATTTAGGAAAAAACTCAGTTCACCCGACCGAGATTCGAACCTCGATCTCCCCGTCCTAAGCAGTCGAGTTCAACACGACTAGCGCGTTAGCCAACTACACCACCGAGGCGGGTAACTTTTTTCTAACAGCTAGATAAGCTTCTATGCCTTGATTTTGTTTGAAAGAACAGTAGAGAAAATTCAATCATAATTCTTTGCATCCAATGTTGATAGCATTTTACTAAATTATTTATGTTATTCTATAGGTGATGATAATACCCTTCAAAAGGGACAGTTACAGATAACATGACTTAATGTACGAATGTGTTAAAATTGTTTTAGTAACTTTAATGACTAACTTCTATTGTCCTTCCTACCAAAATCATACTATTGATCTACGTTCACGTATTTATACGGCAAGTTATGTGATCTTCAACTGTCATTTTCAATATTTATATTATCAATAGGCCTTCCCTTATATCATTAATAAAATAGTAAAATCTTAACCAATTTTTACCGTAGGAAATGTATTTGTATTTTCAAAAAAATTCTTTCTATCAAATTCCTACTATATTCGTCCGGGCTAGACACATATTTACACTTATATAATAATGATGAGGAAGGTGGAATTTAGAGGAGATGTACCCACATTAGATTGGGAAAGTACGCCATTCAAAAAGTTTGGGAACTGCTGCTATAAAGGAATTCAAAGCGACCCCCTTATAATGGAGACACAACCTTATGCTCATTCACAAGATGCGCTAACTATTATAGAGGTGTTGGATGGCGCGATGGAGCTAATCACAGTGCGCTTGCGCCGCCAAGTCTTGTGGTGGTGTGTGAGGGAGCGCTCCACCTCCCACCAAGCCGACAGTCTACCATCGCCCATTCACTGTGGCGCACACAGAGAGAAAGCCACCGCCGCGACGCTGGCGTCCGCGAACACGCTCTCTTCCACCGCGTTCATTGGCCAAAGTCACGACCAGATCCCCCTTTCTCAGTAAACTCGCATCAACTATTTTGAAGCGTGACCTTGCAGGCATACCAACACAAATGTTTTAAATTGTGAACATTTATACATCCCGCTGAGCTGTGTCAGGTTAAAAATAATTTACTTGATTTTTTTTAGTAACGAATATGTATATCATAATTAATTTTGCAAGTATTAGTTGCGACATAACTTAATTTATTTAGTTTTCTCCACTAATGTATTACGTATTATACCGATGGTTTGTCCGGAGGCTATTTAAAATATCTTGTGTAGCTCAAATTATTTAAGTAAATATATTTCGTGGCTTTTGTAGCAAAACAGGATTTTCCACAACAATATTACGCGCGTATTAATAAAAATAGAGTCGTAATAAATTAAACTGTCTTAGTTTTCTTAAGAGTTTGAGATCAATTCATTACTACATAATTGCTAAAATGAGTCTCCAAATTATTTCAATATATTTGTAATTAGATGTTGCTGGTTGTACATTTTATGAAACATATGAAGACCCACAAGATGCAGGGAAAACACCCCTCGATAAGTACCGGTACTGGTTGAATGCAGAACATCTGTTGAGCCGATGTAAACAATAGGGACGGGTGAAATGGCGACTATGAACGCCAGCAGCGGTTTCAACGCGACGATTTGGCAGTTTGCCGAGGACTCTATAAAATACTACACCCCTGCTCTAATTTTCCTCGGCTCTCTGGGTAACTTCATTTCCGTGGTGGTATTCTTCAGCACCAAACTGAGGAAGCTGTCGTCCAGCACTTACCTGGCCGCTTTAGACCATCAACGACACCATCATGCTTGCGTGCGTGCTGCTGTTCTGGCTCGACAAAGTGGCAGACATCGGCTTTTCTGGCCAGCAGGCGTTCTGTCAAATACACAATTACTGCGTCTACATCGGCGCCTTCCTCAGTGCGTGGTTAGTGGTCGCCTTCACCGTGGAGAGATTCGTCGCGGTCCTCTACCCGCTGCGACGACCTTCCATGTGTACGGTGGCCAGAGCCAGGCTCGTCCTGCTCGCCATGACAGCTCTCGCCCTCGTAGTGTGTCTTCCGGCCATCTTCATGGTCAAGAGTCAGGCTCAAACCAACGGGACGGACTTTATCTGCGGCATAGACGAGAGTCGGGAGACCCTGGCCAAAGTGTTCAACGACCTGGACACGTTCTTCACGCTCGTGGTGCCATTCCTGGTGATCGCGACCCTAAACACGTGCATAGTGAGCACGGTGTGGAGGCTGGCATGGGTGCGGCGTTCCATGACGCTCACGGTGCGTGGGGATGCCTTCGTCCCGACGGCCAGTCAACACTCGCGCCGTCGCTCACACAGCCACCTGAGGTCCTCCAGTTCACATATCAAGGTCACCAAGATGCTGTTGCTCGTGTCCACCGTGTTCCTCATCCTCAATCTACCTCACTGCGTGTTTAGGATCATGGTGTATGTGCAGGTGAGTCGTAGTGCAGGAAACACGCCACTTTTAGCTCAACGAACTAAATAATTCACGTTATAATTATTATTTTAGCAATTATTATGTTTAGCGTCTAAATAAAAATAGTAACCTAACTAATAATATCACGGAAGTTAAAACATGAAGGTAACAAAAATTCTTCAGGAATGTTTTCCAAACTCTAGTGACTCGCCATTTTCCAACCAACGAAACCATTCCAGCTCTTGATTGACAAAAAGGTAACAAATACCCTAGATCTCGTAAAGAATAAACAGCCGTACTAAATGTAAATATAATTCTACCGGTAAGTTAAATAAATCCGCGACAGAAACTTTTATTAAAGTCATAACGTCAACATTTGCGTTAGTATTTCATCGAGCTTACTAATATAAATACTATATTTTATTGTTAGCTAGCAGAATTATTCTGCGGTGCCAGGGCTAACAATTTTCTTTGCTTCAAACAGGAATAAAAAAATTTCTTCATTTGATTTTTTACGTCCCAGTTTTTAATAAATTAATATATATATATATATATATATATATATATTCAAAAATTTAAAATTCCAACTTAGAGGTGTATATAATTGTGCCCAGTGGCTACTAATTTTAAAATATCATCCCTCTGCGAGCGGTAAATATTGCGCAATGCTCATGACAGACACAATCTTAATTTTATTAATATAGAAGAGTGGTTCTCAAACATTTTTTAGATTGTACCACTTGGTCGTGATAAAATTTGGATAAATTTTCCCCAGCCGCCTCGAAAATTTCCCGCCACGTTTGATTCTCTTGTTTATTATTATTATTATTATTATCACCGCGTCTTACTACCCGTCAAGGTTATACGCACTTACGCTAATGTGTAATGGTAGGGTGATTGTGAGATGAAATGGAGGACCTACAGTTTAACGTGGAATCCGAACCACGGTGGAGGCCTGGCATTCCCCACATTCACAAGATGTCTTGTCAGAGGTGAAGGAAGGGTTTGGTAATAAGATAAATCTGTGTCGGGACCAAGGATTGAACCCCGGACCCCAGCACATAAGTCCGACACCTTACCCCTAGACCACCAGGTCACCTCTGTGCCTTGGAAAATGTAGACCTATCCGAGATCTAAAAAACACGCTCACATGCTTTTCTTTGGTCTCCAGTGGATGTGTTCAAATACCAGCTGGAGAGTTCATGTAGAAACACAGGTCGCAGAATCGCGACATAAGGTGTGCTCATGATCTAAATGCTACAAGCTTAAGGTGGGAGTATAAAGAACGCAAGTTAAAGGAAGTGTTTTTCAAAACTTTTTTTTTGTCAAAATATATAAAATTAAAATATTGCCTCAGTACAAACAGATTTTAATTTCTATCACATGGTGATAATTATCAACAGTTCTTGAACATCTGGCATGAGCCTAGCATTAGAAGACAAACTTTAAAAATGAAAATATAAAGTTGTCAAATTCCAGGACACACTTGACAGATATCCAAGAATTGATGAGGTAAATATGCGAAGAAATAATTAAACTCAATGCTTCTAGTAGGGAATTATTTTATTTCTTTTGAGAAAAAAAAATAGTTTTGATATAAAAACTAAATAAATATTGCCTTTAAATCATATTTCCTATAATTACACCTTAAGAGTCTATCTCACTTCCGATCAACCAGGAAATTAGATACAAGCTTAGTCTATAGCCATAAAACATTTAAGTGAGGTTTTCTTCATTCTTCACTTGACAACAGTGAAATTGGTATTTAGCTGATTTTTTTAATCCTTTATTTTCAATGTTGTATTATTCTTTGAAATATTGGTTATATTGGGCAAGCAGACTACATTTAAAGCTCACATGGTATGATATTCCGGTGACGGAAAGATCGGGGATCGAATCACAGCCGGTCTTTTTCCCCTAAATAGTGTTCCCCTCTCCCTCCTCGCAAATACGGGTATCTTTCCTATATATTCTACCTTTCCCATCCCTAGACAATTAGTGTAAACAAATGTGGGTCCTGACGGATAGTAATATGCGCTGTAAATAATAATAATTTTCAATTTATTGAAAGAAAATAAAGAATAAATCTTAGGTTCCTTAAAAGAGGCACATTCCTTGGGGGTCGTCCTTAAATTACGTAAGGGTTTGGGGGTGGGAGAGGCAGTGTTCAAAATTACTTTTTTTACGAGGGAGGATTAGGGAGGGTCAAATCCATCTTACGTAAGAAGTTTTTTTTATCAATGTTTATGCTGAGACAAAATCTAAAAAAAAAAAGTCATAAAATAAATAAAACTTATATTTTATTTATTTATGATGTGATACAACTAATTTTTTTGCAATTAAAGTATTCTGAAATTTCATATAACTCTTTATTAACAATACTTAGGCCCAAAAATAATCAAACGATTAAAGTAATATAATTTAGCAAATCGTAAAATATTACGTAAGATAGGAAAAATCGGGGAGGGGGTGGGAAAGACGTAAAATCTTACAATTCTTTACGTGGAGGGGGTTGGGGATGAGGTCGAAAATAACGGAGAAAAAAGCCTTACATAATTTAAGGATGGCCCCTTGTTGAAAAAAGTTACCGTGCCACGTACAATAATTTAAAGTTTTAACCATCCCATTAAGCTACAAATAAAGCGTGATATTCTTACAACGTTTGATTTAACTAAGGATCGCCTTTGTCCAAGGTCAAGAACGTTGAGACTCACAAGCTGATCCAAAGACTCGAAGAGAGACTGATATGAATCCCGATAGGAATGATTTTATTCGTCAGGTGATGTGAAACCAGGCAAGTTACGCGGGATTCGGAGTTAATAGACCGGGAGCTTGGAGGGGTTTCGTTTGCAAAATATGAGGGACGCATTCCGTTTTTTGGTATGTGTTGAGAAGGCCATTGGCTTTAATAAGATGCATGTTACCGGAAGATTTTTTGGTCGAATAGATGTTTACAGCCCCTTGTAGGTGATTTGATTTTAAATCAAAAACTTCGTCAAAAACATAATTCTGTAGTTTACAAGACTTCGTAGGGTCGTCAAACCCACCAAAAATATACAGTTCTTTATAATCTTAAATATGAATATTTGTATTAAAATAATATAGTTGATTAAAAATGTAATAAGACTTATCTTATTTTCGATATTTGCGAACAAGTTTTGATAATTATTAGGCACATTTGGAAAAGGGCCCGAAATAATGACTTTATTTGAATATTTTTTCTTGGTCCACAAATCATTTTCAACAAATTTAATGGTTATGTCATTCTATGGAATACCACGCTTATTCTTAATACAAAGTCACTCGAAAGAAAAGATGTCACTTGTTTGAAAAACTCTTCAGCAAACTGCCCAAAAGTTTGGATTTTTTTAAAACTGAATTGAGTGAACAAGTGCCATTCCATCAATAATACAAGCCTGGTTGTTATTTGTAGCACTTAAATTTTATAGTTTTGAATCGGGTTTACGAGAATGGACATTTTAAATTTCGTTCATCAAACTTTATTTCTGACTTTTATGATAAAAACCACTTTTGTCAAAAATATATTTTGGATATCCCATTAATTCATGGAATGTTAAGTAAGGCAAATAAAATACCCACAGGTCTACTAACATAACTAACTTCTACACGTCAACAATTTCCTTAGATTCGTCTAGTGATTTATTAACTTCGATGTCTTGCTTTGATTTAGGTATGTAATCAAGATAAAGAAACTCTGACTTTTTTATTGGTTCAAATAGGTTTTTTTTCTTGAAATTAAGCGCACTCCTTGAAATTGGCTTGTCGCTTGTTCTCCATTATGTTTTACTCAAAGTAAACATTGTGCCACGTTTGTCTCAACAACTGAACCAGTATAGATATTTATAATACTTTTTATCAGGATTGTTTTCGAATGGATCATACTGAGCTAAAAGAGCAATTAGTCACCGGATATTTTCTTCATCTTTATTCGTTCTCATCTGGTTCCACTTACTGCGAAATGAAGAATCGGTATTGCTAGTAGCAGCATCCAGCTCACAATCAAGACACATCAATAAAGCCTGATGGATCAGATTTTTAAAAGGACATAGAAGCAGCCACCTTTGCACAGCGTCCTCATTTTGAGTTATTCCAATCAAACCACTCGTCACAGCTGAAGAACGTATTTGAGATAGTTCTAATGCCAAATCGCACTCCACATAATTAAATACGCCAGCTGTTAGCTTCACAGAAAGAATATCTCTTTAAAATTCATCAATAAGTTTAGCTGGTCTCTCAGCAACGCTTTGAATAGTCATAAAAGTGTTCGGCTTCGGATCTTGCACTAAATAAACAACACTCGCCACTGCGTTTACTTTTTTGGCTAATAACTTCTACACACATTTTACTAAAATAGGCAATGGAATACTCACAGCAATTAGTGCACGTTGGCTCGGTACTAACACTATAAAGCGATTGAGAAGCGCTTGCCCTTGAACGCCCTACAAAAATTAACTAGTGCACACAGAGAGGGGTATGGGCGTGCAGGGAGGGGTGTGGGCGTGCAAGGAGGGGTGTGGGCGTGCAGGGAGGGCGAACCGACCACACCTACCCAGTTGGAAACATGAATTTCCATTGAAACTATCATCCCTGGTGTACAAATCTGAAAAGAAACCGCGTCCCTCATATTTTTCTAACGAAATCCCTCCTAGTATTTGCACTATAAATATAAATGGAGTCAGCTGGAATCAACACTTTCATTATTAATTAAACCTCAACGATGATTACGGTGATGAATACAATGATTAAAATATTATAGTAATCCGAATCATTATTACTATAAGCCCCTTTACGACAAACTTTTGTTGACATTTACAGAGGATGCTGATAAGAAGAAACATTCAGAGAACACAAGAAAAAAAATTTCGCTCAAGATTAATATATTTTACTATATTATTAGTACTATTTTATAGGTATTGATAATATATATCATTAGTGACAGCTGTAGGTCACATGAATCGACGTATGAATACGTGCAAGTAGGTATAGTAACTTTACTGGCGGTCAAATAAGGTTAAAAAAAAGAAATACAACTATAAAATGTATTAATACCAAGTTATACAATCCATTCACAATTAGCTAATTTTAAGCAGATCATATTATATAAAACACCAAGTTATTTTCAAGAATTATATATAAAAGTTATTGAAATTTGAACTTATTTACGTTACATCATGATTATTTTGTATTCATTATTATTAACTATCATAAATATAAAATCAAAAGTGGACAATCAAATTGCAAATAAACAAGAGCATGAATAATTTCCTTAATTTTAAGTAAATCAACAATATAATGTGTGAAATGACTTTGGATCAATGAGGACATTATTAACCATACAGGAATACAAAGTAGGTTAAGTGAGATACGAACAGAGTCCCCAGAAGAAGAGTTACGGTCATTCAAGCTTATCATCGCTAGTAGCCTAAAAAGAAAGAAAAAAAGAAAAGGAAAATTGATATGAACATGTCCAAAATTGTCGAGGAAGAGGTATACTTAAAACGAGTCATTAATGAAGGGCTTTGGTTGTGGTCCAGTGGTCAGAATTCCTGGTTACAGATCAAGGGGCCCTGGGTTCGATCCTCGCAGCTTCTAAAATTTATCTGTGACACATTGGGCCTGGAACGGGGTCAAACCCAGCCTCGTGAGAACAAATGAGGAGATACTTGAATAAAGAAGTAGCGGCTACGGATCTAGAAAACTGAGATGAATGGAGCGTTGTGCTGACTACATGACACCCTCTATCCGCAAATGTTGGCACTACCATTGCTAACAGCTGTGGCCGATCGGTCGGTAAAGCTCGCTTGCGGACTCACACTACGGATTTATTTTGTTGAAAAACACGAGAAAAAGAAATGGTTTTACCATGAACCATTAGTCTATTGTATACGTCACGAGTTGTTCTTGTTTTAATAGCTAACAAAAATTAAATTTAAAAAATTTAAGCTACATTTCCTAGTACCTCCTATTAAAAGTTAAATTTACGCCGACTGAGTTATCGGGTTTCTTAACATTCGGCTAAGGCTTTTCTTAGAAAATATATCCTCAATGTAAATGTAATTTCAGAAAACATTTCTGAAAATTGAACTTTCCCCCCCACGCATCCAATATTCATGTTCGCCCTTCTAACAGCATATGTACGACATGTAAATAAGAATGAAAAAAAGAGAAACATGTCTTAAATCATATTTATTTTTCGTTGATGCCATGATTCACCTCAGCGTAAGCAGAAAACCCTAACGTATGCAGTAGTCTCTTTCTATTATTTCTTCATCTTGAGCTTCCTTTTGAAATCACACACCACAAAAATTTGTAACGAGGGATATTCAAATCCAAAAAGCACTACCGTTGATTACTTTTGTACAATGTGATGTCTACTGAAGCTAATTGTAAGAGCAAGTCGTTAAATTGTGACAAGGAAAAGGTTTGAGAGTGTTCGAAGACAGTAATTTGATTAAGCTTGTGTTTATGAATCTTTCATATTAAAAATCATAAAACATTTTAAATTCAGTAAATAATAATTATGACAACGCTTAGTAATATATATATAACACTAGCCCGGATGAGCAATAAAATGAGGAACAAGTAAATTTAAACACAATGTTAAATAAATTATAACATAGGTATTATTTTTTTGAACGGTCAAAATTTAACTCGTATATTAAATAAAACAAATTTAAAAGATTTTAACAATAATAATTTATGGAAGAAAGCTAATGATTGTACAAAAATAATGAAGCTCAAAAAAGATGGAAATTAACGTTAGGTTATGTTATCAAGTATCATATTCGTGAATTGAAAAATTACAACTGGACAAAAAAATCATACTCGTCCCGGGTTCGACTCCTGTGTCCAGATGTAATTTTACAATATAGAGATCAAAATAATTTATTTTATTCTTAGAAAATACAATAATGCATTATCCTTTATATATTAATTTTTGGTAATTTTTTTTAGTGATACAAAAAATTGGGAAATCATCAATAATTTCATTAAAATTAATCTATACAAAACAGGTTTAAGGAAATATACAAGCAAACCATCTGTGACTTGGATATTTTATCCCTTCGAACATCCTCAGTTATAAACAATATTGCCAACGAAAGTAAATTTTATGAATCACTCCTAAAATGTAAGTGGACCCAGTGAAACGGTGTATCGTGGAGGAATGTGATTTCTGTTTTGACATGGACGCATACATCATGACGGACAAACTACATGGACTGTTACATCTGGTTCGTTAATTAGGAGGATTGAGGTCCAGATTAGTAGAGATTTAACAATAAATACTTATAGGACAAATAGAGAAACCAGGTCGCTGATGAATGATTTAATAAAAGGAACAAAATTAATTTAACAATAACATTATTTGGCCCTGTATGAATCTGAACTCGTGAATTAAAACAAGCGACAAATGTGCTAGCGGTTGAGCGGGGATAGAGTGGGATCAAAAAAATTTGGAAGATTTTTTTCTAACGTAAGATTATTTTAAAATTTTCAAAAATAATTTTGTTTTTGTTGAGATTAAAGAGCAAACACTAATTATAAACTCCGAAAAGAAAGTTTTTAGCTTTCGTTAGAAGGCTAAATAATTGTAACAGCATTGGTAGCGTTTAAAAAAAAGGGGGAATGAATTTATGAGTAGAATTTCTTTACGGTAATTTATCATAAATAAGCTGAAGCTGAGATTCTAAATCTATAAAAACAGAAGAGTAATGTATAGTTTTTTCAAGTCTGCTTCAAACACAAATGACTCATAAGTTTTCCCTACAAAGTTTCAGTCCCGAATAAAATAAGTTCCGACTTGAAAATATGTATTTCAAAGAACCGTCATTAATAAAAATCATACAATTTTTTTGGGACGTATTTTTACCACTATTGTTATTAACCACGTTTTAAAACTACAAACTTTTTTATCCAACCAGAGGCAATAAAGACCAAAGAAAAAGTTTACTTTGTTTCTCGAAATGTTACCAACAGAGTGTAGTGTTAATAATATTTCAGTGGTCAGAAGAAGAATGTTGGAGTGTTGTTTAGTTCATGTCTGTATTATATTATGTGCGCTGTGCCCTATTATGCATGAAATACGTCCAAGATAAACGAGTATGTCAAGTAAAATGATCAAATAATTCCGCGAAAAAGAATTATTTTGAGACAGCAAGAACAGAATTTATCAAAACCAGGGAGAAATGAGCACTGCAAAAAGTGAGATTGCAGACATCTTTCAAACGGAGAAGGCTAAAGTAGGGAGGAAAAAAGAGAGCATGACGTCAAATTTAAAAGATAATTTTAAAATACCGTAAAATCGAATTGACATGTACGAGTACTTTTGGTTAACCTTTAAGAGTATATATATTTTTTTAAATAACTAAAAGTAATAAAACCTAATTAAATTCAAGTATTTTTTTTAATGAATTTATAATTAAATATCGATTGATTCACTTTCTATACGGATGGAATAATTTGTCACATGTCATTATCTCCTGTATAGAATGAATACGTCACTTAACCAGAAAGGTATCAAACTTACCTTTCATGTTTCCACTAAGGTGCTAATTAAAAGATAGGGGATAGTGGAGACCATCAAGGTAGCTTACGCCATAAAAGGAATGTGCATTCGGTTTAAAATTAGAAGTTTTACCTTGACTGATAACACTAATGATATATATAAATATACATTAAATAGACAAGCCATTATAGCTGTTAAGTACGGTTATATCCACATCTAAATATAATATTCTTTAAATTGAAAATGACACCTGAACACGGGAATCGAAACCGTGATCTTTGGCCAAGACTTATCGCTGAGATATACAAGAATCATCCCACACCCAGTCATTAGTCACTCATATATACATTTAAAGTTTCAACAGTAATTCCTTGCATAACCATCGCCATAAGAACTGTTTACACTTTACAGGAATTAATAAACGCACCAACGCACGTTGTTAACTCCCATTTCAATTCCGGACGTCACCGTGAACTTCCTGAGCTTCAAAGGCGACCACAACGAATTTACGGAATATTCTCGTAGCCGCCGGGGATAGTATTCATCCAACGGTGAAGCAATATGCTGAGGAGTGAGAGAAACTTTGAAATGTCCAAAGTCAAATCTACTCCGCTTACACTTCGACAACTATAATTTTTTTAAATTCTTTTTAAACATTTCGAAAGCAGAATAAAACTTTGATGTATTGTTAATAAATTTAAAATATATCACGAAATGACATTCGAAAATATCATAGTCAATATTTTAGAACAACTACTAAACATAATTTTAACACCATCTTATGATTAAATGACACCTATAGCGTAAGCACAATTAAATTCAGATGAATCAACAAAGAATAATATAGTGTGTTTAGTTTTCGTCTTTAAAACTTTATCTTTAACAAAATGATCTTAAGAGATAATTTAAAAATGTGAAAACAAAAATCTTAGCTTCTAATTCGCCACCCATGTTTTAAGATGCTTAAAGCTTCGATTCAACTTTACTTCGCATCTAAAAAGTGATCTTTGCACAGCCCTAATGCCAAGAACGGATTCAGTTTCTTCAGCCGATCTCTTTTTTACTCCCCGTGATGGACACATCCGCTAACACTCCCAGACATAAAAAATAAAAATATTTTACACAAAAAATACAACCGAATAGTTACACATTTATCCGTTTAAAATAGTTTATTTTAAGTGTAGTCTAAGATCTACTATTTTAAACTAAAAGGTCGAAATAAAAGATTTTTAACGTTTTTAAAGTAATGCCAGAGATTACTAAAAGAAGTTCTCGAGAGATAGAATAATGAACGAAGGAAGCTGTAAAAATTTTAGCTTGAATGCACACACAAAGACTTAAGTCAACGATTTACCTGTTTCGTATATTCTCTCTCTCTCTTTAAGTTTCGAATCATTTGAATACTAAGGAATATGTTGCCAATAAAAAGACGGAATCACTTTGAAGAGCCGGCTATCAATGCTTTCACGGTAAATAAATGCTTCAATGTCACAAGGTATATTTTGAATATTTAACTCGCCCAAAAACATTTGCTACACTGAGCTTTAAAATAATTCTACTCTTTTTGCATCTCTTCTTCATACGTGCTATCAGATTTTATCAACACTGACAGGGCAGGTTTAATAACGGAATAATTTAGAGGAAATGCACGTGTATTTGCATGGATAAAGAGTAGAAAACATTTGTGGTACATTGGTATTGATATTGAGAGCGCAGAGGCATTTCGACTGAGGAAGTAGATTCACTTTTACCGCATGTCTGCCAATTCAAGGAAAGTGTAATTTCCCTCCATGTTGACAACAAACAGTGCGATACCGTTGTGTCAGAGGGGGGTGAGCGGTGTTGGTTTGCGTGGCGTGCTGTATGTGTTGCCTATCTCCCAAGGCGCATACAACGCAAACTTTTGAGTCTTGTAGCAGCGCCATTCGGAGTCACCCACCGCAAGCTCATTACTTGTAAATACTTGTTTTGTCACCCCTTACAACCTGTATTTTTTTTTTACCTGGAGATTTAAATAACCCTGTATAATTATTGTCCTCCTGAAATACTAAGTATCCAAAGAAAATGAAAACATAAGAATATACTAAACAACCAATAATGTTTAATTAATAAAAAAATATGCAATCCGTATATAGCTAATACGATAATTGAACACGAGCTCAATAAAAACATATCTACATTTATCCTAAGATATATAGCCTTAACTCCATCCCAAGAGTGTAAAGAACTTAAATCTAGAAAGGAAAAATAAGATAATAAAATTTCCTCGCACTTCCTGAATGAATAAAAAAAGATTATTTTAAGCTCTAGCGGTAAAATTTAATAATTACCGTAAGGTAGTATTTATCTAGATTCATTCCAGTTTGAAAGAGATAGAATGTATAAGGAACTAAATTATTGGAAACCTATGAAAGGTATATGAAATATATTAGTCTATATAAGGTTCTTACGTGAATATAAGATATATAGTATGGAACGAGGAGATAACTTTCAGAATGCATTTACTTGTGGAAACGTAAAATAAATTTTCCTAGGAAAACGTTACAACCCCTGTAGAGTATTAGCTTTTTTTCTAAAAACTTTGATTAAAATTTGACGGATACATTTTATATTCTTAAACAGGGCGATCAATATTCATCCTCTTATAAATTTAAATAAATGGGACGGAATTTGTTTAGCAGTTCCACATATTAGGGGCATTTCATGGGCTGTCGATAGGCTTGACGGGACTGAGTTAAGAAGAGTTCACCCATCCACACTATCTATTGGACCAGCCACACACACAATAAAGTAGTGGGTGAATATAGCCTATGTACATCGGCTTTAAAGTTTGAGTATATAATCTAATAGTATACTTCATTCACGGTAGGAGTTTACCTCTGAAAGGTCATTTTTCCTACCAATATCCTACTATATAATAGATTTCTGGTAGGGAAAAAGGCCTTTCAGAGGTAAACTCCTACCGTGAACGAACTTTAGAATGGCTTGCGTAGGCAATAAGAAACGAGCTGCTCCATCCCTCATCAAAATGTGCTATAATTACCAATTTAATTAACTAATTATTATCATTAGCACCGCGTCTTACTACCCGTTCGGGTTATACGCACTTACGCTAATGTGTAATGGTAGGGTGATTGTGAGATGAAATGGAGGACCTACAGTTTAACGTGGGATTCGAACCACGGTGGAGGCCTGGCATTCCCCACATTCACAAGATGTATTTTCAGAGGTGAAGGAAGGGTTTGGTAATCAGATAAATCTTTGCCGGGACCGAGGATTGAACCCCGGCCGCCAGCACAGAAGTCTGACACCTTACCTCTAGACCACCAGGTCACCTAATTAACTAATAAACAATAAATAAAAAACTATTTATTCATAAGAAAATATACTTGACAACTACTAATGTGTAATTAAATGATCATTTTATTCAAATATTTGTAAATACATTTACGAATGTGCGTGTTTAGCGAATTGAGAGGGAGCTATGGCACTTTTTCAATAATAAAGACAGCCCCAAAGCACCCATTTTTTTTTTGTTTAAGTAATAATATTTATGTAAACAAAAACCATATATTTTTCACAAAGTCTAGTGAGAATACAGCTAACCGTATGATGTTGATTCTCTATAACACAGAAGCGGACCAAAATAAGGGGGTACTCAACATTGGTACCAAAGTAAAAAACATAACAAAACAATGTGTAGGCCTCGATGAAACAATTTGTTGAATCACATACACACCACCAGGTGGATATCCAGAACAAACAGAATGGTAGAAGAGGGAATACAGGGCTAAATATACGCGTGAGCCGCTATAATACAAAGCAGAGAGTGAGTCTCTTAAGTTCGAAGGTTTCTACTAAGTATTACATCAGGGACCATACACTGTATGTATTAAGATAAAAAAAAAAGGACACAATTATAGCTTATCTGTACCCACTGCGGTGTACGAACGGTCTAAGGCGTCAATCTGGCAATATAATGAACTGCGGATGATGGGGAGATCAGGGTTCGAATACCGGTCGTGTGTGGGTGACTGAGGGTGGTGTTTACTAGATAGTTTTCCACCCTCTCTTCATGCGAATGCGAGTACACATCTGGTAAATTAAACCTTTATCATTAATAACATATTAGAGTAATTCGTATATAAGGTTATAACATGAAGAGGTAGTAAGACGTGTTGCTAGAATAATACATATATTATGGCATGCAAAACTTAAAATACAATATAATCAAAGTAATTGGTGCGATTAGTTTAGATGATATCAATACCAATAATAATAATCAGATAGGATAAATCCATAACAATAGTGATAAGGAAAAGTGGAAACATTTATTGCAAGGTGAAATTTTGCAAGTTGTAGAAAGAGATGTAAAATTCATATGTTACATCGAAGGGTACTTTATTAAGCGAACTACTTTATATTAATGAATATTCATAAAGTGTAAAGCACATTTATAAAACAATTTATGGTTGTGGTAATTAATAACATACATATCTTGTGATAAAAATTCGATAAAGATTTTGTGATATAAATTCGATAAATATATAAAATTAAATTAATTAAACGACAGGCAAGGGTAAAAATGTAATATTTGCGAAATTTTTATTTGAAATAAATTTAATACTTTTTACGGGTTTTACACACACTACGCGGGTTAACTAAAAGTGGTTATTAAAATATAAATCACAAAAGACTTATTGGCTTCCAAGTTTAAAAAAAAAGCTAATTATTTTTTACAAATCCCCGTTTAATAAGTCAAAGGGCACCCGTCAGTATATGATGATTATTTTAATAAAATAGTTTAAAGAAATTGAACAAATAAACGAGTTTTATAGCGGCATTTATTTCTAGCCAAGGAGCTATATTTCTTTCATAAATATTTGTTAAGCCACCGTAATTAAGACCACTATATTAAATAATCAAATACTGTGCAAAGTTAAATTTGATACAGATGACAAAAAAAAACAACTCGTAGGGTGATGTAGTGTTGATTAGTTATCATACTCTTTAGTTTATATTGTTATGTTATTTTGAACCCTTTAAATATTTCTAATTTGTGTTGCAGTGAAAAAGAATCAATATCTTATAAAGCTTATATATTAATATTATTTATTTTGTTTGCATCAAGAACTATATATATAATATAATATATTACCCTTTCAAATAGGAGGGGGAAGATTTCACGAGGAGAAAAATCTGAATTCCGTCACGAGAAGTAAAAGGTAAAAAGGGCACCGCCAATATCAATCAGGGCCATATTTTAACTGTCACAATCATCAAATAATATTCATACGAGTTCCGTTATGAAAACGTTAGATTTTTTTTTTAATTAAAAAAATTACTCGAAATTTAAAAGAGGGTAAAAATACTAGTTAAATAATTATTTTATTTATATTCAGAAATTATAAAAAAAAGGTAATTTCTATAAACAGGTTTCATCTAGACACGAAAATTTATTTTATAGCACGAAAGTGGTTTAATTCGTATATCGATTTAAACTGGCAAATATATAGATTAATGCGATCTTACTTTTTCTTAGTATAAGGCTAAACAGGTCTTCTGAAGTTAAAACTAGTATTAATTTTCATATAAATTGTTTGCTGAATGTTGACGAGTTATTTTACAAACACATAGCCTATATATATATATATATATATATGCTATGTGTTTGTAAAATAACTCGTCAACATTCAGCAAACAATTTATATGAAAATTAATACTAGTTTTAACTTCAGAAGACCTGTTTAGCCTTTTACTAAATTATATATATATATTAGGATGAGAATGGTAGAACTAAGCAGGGTGCTGAGAGTGAAATGATTCCTGGAAATTTGCTGTTCGTTGAAAATCTGATGACTTTTCCGAAAAAACAATCCCAGATTTGTCATCAAATTTTGACTTGCACTACTTCTAGATACCCCACAAAGTGACGCTACTATTTTAGAAAGTACGGTACGAGCCGAGCGACACCTAAATTCACTAATTATATACAGTTTCTTGGTTTCCTCATTAAACATTTTATTTACACACATTCTTAAAGAACTAGTGGTGAGAACTGATCGAAACTTTAATTTCACTTGATTTCTAGTGATAGAATTGAGCCATGGTATAACAAATAAGTAGATAAACATTATGATGGAACTCGGTTATGCTTTCTGGCAAATATTTCCGGATCAAACTCCTTGTGAAGGAACTTGCGTATGTCCGTTCATTACGACATTTCACCAGTGGTTGTAAAAGGTCGACGCCGACCTCAAGAATGGACACGCCAAAGTAAGAACGCGGTAGGAAGAACAGTAACAGAAAACTACAAAATAACTACTCAAACTACTATCATATATTCATATATCACTTTTTATAAATAGTATGAGTATTAAAAATTAATCTAATAAGTTTAAAACTACTATTAATTATAACAGAAAAAAAAAGTGTATCAGCTGTCCTTTCTACAGTCCAATTTCCACAGGGAAAATCTTATTTGACTGCTAGAAAAGATATTAGATATACTTTAACGTCAAGCCAAGTGAGCTGAATTTGCAAATTTTGATAGATAAATATCAGTATCTAAAACATAAATTGTTACCAATGTTTACCGCTAAAAAAAACATGTTTACGTGATTCTATGCTCAGATTATATTCTATGTTCTAGGAACCTTCCAGATTAAAAAACGTGTCAAATGTTCCAGGAACTTAAACAGCACACAGTGTTAACTCACAGGATGTAGCTTACATCACATGTCTCATGTTCCAGGAACCTGAACAACACACAGTGTTTACCCCCAGGACGTAGCTTACATCACATGTCTCATGTTTCAGGAACCTGAGCAGCACACAGTGTTTACTCCTAGGATGTAGCTTACATCACATGTCTCATGTTCCAGGAACCTGAACAACACACAGTGTTTACCCCCAGGATGTAGCTTACATCACATGTCTCATGTTCCAGGAACCTGAGCAGCACACAGTGTTTACTCCTAGGATGTAGCTTACATCACATGTCTCATGTTCCAGGAACCTGAACAGCACACAGTGTTTACCCCCAGGATGTAGCTTACATCACATGTCTCATGTTCCAGGAACCTGAACAACACACGGTGTTTACCCCCAGGACGTAGCTTACATCACATGTCTCATGTTCCAGGAACCTGAGCAGCACACGGTGTTTACCCCCAGGACGTAGCTTACATCACATGTCTCATGTTCCAGGAACCTGAACAGCACACGGTGTTTACCCCCAGGACGTAGCTTACATCAGATGTCTCATGTTCCAGGAACCTGAGCAGCACACAGTGTTTACTCCTAGGATGTAGCTTACATCACATGTCTCATGTTCCAGGAACCTGAACAGCACACGGTGTTTACCCCCAGGATGTAGCTTACATCACATGTCTCATGTTCCAGGAACCTGAGCAGCACACAGTGTTTACTCCTAGGATGTAGCTTACATCACATGTCTCATGTTCCAGGAACCTGAACAGCACACGGTGTTTACCCCCATCCAGCACTTGAGTCAGCTGCTCTACTACACAAATTTCGGCATCAACTTCGTGTTGTACTGCGTGAGCGGCCAGAACTTCCGGCGCGCCCTGGCGTCCATGTGTTGTCCCCGGCGTCGACGCGATACTACGCCGTTCAACACGGGTAAGAGCTTCTTTAGCAACTTACACCTCGAGGAAGTACAACTTGAAGTCGTTCCCGAGTTGAATTGTTACAGGATCGCCGCCAAAACCTAGTCATCGGCATCGGTGTTTTTTTTTTTAATATTTACGATTCCATGGTATGTTTTCTATTTTAAAGTAATTACAGCTATGGTTATTGTACTTATATTTGCTGTGATCGGCCGTTATTATACCATTATGATATTTTGAAAATTTGGCATGGAACCAGCCGCTATGTTTTATAGTGTAATATTTTATTGACATCCAAAATTAAAGGGAAAGAAGAGACTGTCAATGTTAATCAAAATGTTTTAGAACAAGTCATTTAAAAGTGTTTAAAGTATTATTAAATTATACGGTGTGTCATAAATAAAGAATATAAATGAAAAATATATACTTACTTACTCTATGGCATTAGGAGCTTCAAAGTTAATTGCCGGCCTTACTGAAGTACGCCACCTATCTCTATCTTGAGCCAGTTCTATCCAGTCCACCTCATTACTCCCCATCTCTTTCAGGTCCATTCTAATGTTATCATCCCACCTGTGTCTAAGTATTTCCAAAGGTCTCTTCTCATTGGGTGTACCGGTCAATACACTGAACACAGTTCTAGAATCTCACATTCACGCTCCAATGTCTTGTAATGAGTACAAGGTATGTAGCATCATTATTTAACTTCCTCCACTCCACAGTAACCTCATCCCGTTTTGGACCAAATATCTTCCTAAGCACCATGTTTTCAAACAACCTAAATTTGTTTTAGTCATGTAAGGTAATATACCACGTTTCAACCCCATAACTTTTTAAAATAATAATAAAGAAAAGATTAAAATAATTTATTTAAGAAAATTAAGATTTAGTTAGGCTACTAGCCAAACGCATTTAATTGGACAGTATCAAATAAGATATGAAATAATTTTCAAAATGGAAGTTGGGTATTTATTGTATGATTTTTTTCATCGTGTCCAGGCTATCCATATATGTATAATAATGGGATAGAGATTAGGATGGTAGGATTAGATAAAATCTAACCATATTTGATGGAAAGCAGATTGTGAAACCACTATGGAAATAGCATCATAGAGCACCCTACCGTAATTCAAACCCTGACCTCCTCGTAAACGGCATAAAAAATAGATGAGCGTGACATTTCGTCCACTTGCTTAACAAATGCGGATATATTTTTAAGCAAAAAATAAACTAATTTATTTATTTGAACCGTGAAAATACGCGTCTATCTTTCAACTGAGAGAATGGTTATGAAATTTATTTTTTTCAAGTGGAGTTATTTGAAGTCATACTCTAAATTAATACTAAAAATAAACCGAGCAAGTACCAGGTTTCATGTGTGCCAACGTTCTGTTGGGGTAAGAGGGAGGGGGGATTCTTTAATCTCATTGGTAGCTATACATTTTACAAGACTAGGGGCGAAGTTTTTTTTAAGATCGTATGAAATATTTTTAGAAATTTAGCTTGTATTTATCCCGAGGAACAAAATACACAGATGAATGGCTTAATTTCCCGTTTAGCATTAAAAATAATCGTATATTTTCTTCGAGTGAATTTGACCGGCGGATAGCGACTATGTTTTCGCAAGAGAGAGCTTACTTCAAGAAATATATTAACCGGGTAGGTAAGCCTTGATC
This sequence comes from Timema douglasi, assembly GCA_901482245.1. Lineage (NCBI taxonomy): Eukaryota > Metazoa > Arthropoda > Insecta > Phasmatodea > Timematidae > Timema > Timema douglasi. The sequence continues at coordinate 234,771 of CABEEJ010000350.1, forward strand.
CAACTTCAGAAACAGAGAACGGTTAATTTCAATCCTTCAACTCAAGCCGGTGACCCGGAAAATCTGCTCCAGTCGTTTCGCCACTGCTTATCTAGACCACCGCAGAAATACAAAATCGCCAAAACATCTGGTAATTTGGGGCTCGAGTGTTTCTCAAGTTGGCGTTTAATAGGGCGGAAATATTTACAACATATTTACTATAAATCTAGTAGCTCTATGAAGGTTTTATTAATCTGTCTGATTCATAAAAAAAAAAACTGACGTTAAAAGTTTGTTACCATTTATATGAAGCATACAAATATAATAATAATAATAATAATAATAATAATGGCGTGTCTGGGTCACATCACTCGTAGCTCAGTTTGCGTAAATATTAGCCGCTACTTTGTGCCTTTGCCCAAGGAACGCCCGAATGCTACTAATCTTAAATCATTTTCGTAAAGGCTCGTTCCATGTCCAATTCATGTGAGATGATAATAGTGAATATGAATGAGTGGAACCAATGAAGATCTTAACCTAGCTTAAGCCTAATTAACCAAATTTTGTTCACAATGGGAATTATTTTCCTTTAGAGAAAGATCCCCCAGTACCAGCCGGGAATCGAACATGGGACCTTTAGATTAATAGCTAGGGTCTCTGACCACTATACCGCAAGCCCTGTTACCATACAAATAAAGATCTAAAAAAAAACCTTGGATACATTTTTGTTTATTACTTTTACAAAATTATGTATGTTATATATAAAGGGAAAACTAAATATTAATGATAAAATATCAATTGCATTCGTAAAGTATAAACCAAAACCACACGTTTGTGTGTGTGGCAAGAACGTTTTTGTTTGTATTTATAGTGTAACCGGTTGGCGAGAATTGAGATTTAAAGTTTGTGCGTTGCCTCTTACTATCTATCAGAACCATACTCACTAACACGATATGGACGAAGAATATAGAATACAAGAGAAATGTAACAGAATTGGCGTGAGAAAAGGACAAATTATTTAGGAAAACCAAACTCAGTACACCCGGTAGTGATACGAACCTTGACAAATAATAAGAAATGGTTTTGACGCATTTTCCAGCGTGTCCACCGATGCAGGTGGCGTAAAATAAACAATTACATATTTATTCTATGAAGATCGATCAATGATTTTAAAATAGCTTCAATTCAATGATCAGCTTATGACCTAAGGTTTAAAAAAATATGTATACACGTGATGGATAAAACTAACCCAAACCTAATGCTAAAACCTAATGCTAAGCGTGTACACACACACACACACACACACACACACACACACACACCACACACATGTGGTATGAAAAACTATACCAAATATAATGTTAAATCTATAGTAATAAAAGGAAGTGTTTGTCTGTGTGTATGTGTGTGTGCGATACTCAACAAAATCCACGGCACGCAGATATCTGACATTTTTAGCATAGGTGGATGGAAGGGGGTCCGAATGCACCCCGAAGCAGCATTTTTAAATTTTTAATAGTTTTTTAACTGTGCTATTTTTAATACATTTTTAATCTGGTTTAGAAATACGTTTCAGAGATAACATTTTAATTTGAAATCGGGCACTATGGCGGGGGGGAAGGCTTATATAATTCTTATACCACAGTGGGTCACGGGCAACGCCGTGCGGGATTGCTAGTATAAGATAAAATATATTTCTAGCTCATTAATTCAATAATTTCTGAATTAATTTTGCACAATATAGACAACTAATTTTTTACCTATTATTTTTTTTTACTACACACAAGTAGGAAGTATTTTCCCCACACGAGACAGTCGCAAATTGCTAGTTACACCACGTATATCATGTTCCTTGTAACTAGTCGGCACAGCCATCAGCGGTTGTTGTTAGTTAATGGCCTCGCGTTGTCATCTTCTTCTTAGGTTGTCATCCACGGCAGTCAGTTTCGGTAGAGCATCTCGGGGTTATATATATATAATGGTGGGGGTAGAGGTACACAGCCGATTCAAAAAAAGATTATTTAGCGTAGCATTTAAATTTTAAGTTTTATTTTAAAGCAATCCTTTACAGGGTATCATCACATATGTTTAATTTAGAAAAATATATTATTTAGCCACCTAGTCTCCCTCTACTTTTCCCCATCTCGAGACTGTCTCTACACGTTAAGATAAGTTCACAAAATGTACGTGTCTTTACTCTTTGAGTGCTAACCGGCCAGTGTCCGCGTCTGACGCTTTCCTTCCAGATAAGGTCAAAAACAGACGCTCAACCAAAGGCACTGAATGGCCAGGAGTCCGCGCCAAAACCTCCCCCTCCCCTGAAAGACCACACGTGCAAGAACAGGTGCATCTCCCAGCTTCCGAGGTTCAGCTATTGATACAAAGCACGATGCTTAAAATTAAAAGTAAAAGTAATAAATTTGGATGACTCTAATATTCCAACAAAGACTTTAAATAGTGAAAAACTATTAGATTATAAATTTAAAAGCCTGAAAATGAAGTTAATGAATTGAAATTTAAAACATATATTGCTTACAACTTTGGTCATGATTTACATAACTTATAATTACCATAAAACCCCACACTTTCTTATAATTAACCATTTGATAGTAATAAAGAGAATTAAATTAGGCCTAGATGAATGGAAAAGAACAATGTATCTATCAGTTTAGTACTCTCAGTATCTTGAGTGTATTAATATGTAAACTAAAGGAAAACTAATATAATTTTATAAATGAAAAGGTTGAGAACTAAGGGCCTAAAACCCTGACCACTTTACATCTTTAATAAAAAAAACTTTTCCGCCAACAACCAGTGCCTATGAAATAAAAGAAGCTCCCCCACTTCAGTAAGGAGTGCATAATGTAGGTGATGTGTGACAAGCGCCCAGACACAGTCTTACTGGCGCATATTGGATCTTTTACAGATTTTATAGTGTAGACCGTGATGCAGTGTGATATGCAAAGCACCCATTTTATAATCGATAAAGTATAAGCCTACGGTACATTTGTAACATTGTATATAAGTGGGAGCCCCAATAGACACCCGCCATTGATCTTACAATAATTATTAACCTGCCAGATATTTCTAAAATATGAGGGAGCCATAAACCATTCATGTCTAGTGTCAATGTCACTTATCGTCTACCCGACGTTAATAAATTCGACATAATATTTAAGTAAAGATAAAGAAGTGTTGTGCATAAACACTGTTTAATTTGTCATTTTTAGTGGAGCCAAAAAAATGCCGACACTTAACAAAACAAAGAACATACAATTTTAAAAAAATAGACCAACATCATTAGAGACATAGACATATAAGAAGCCGTGTTTTGAAACATTAACTAACAAGTCCATCTATTGAAACAACATGACATTCTCCCACCTTGAGTTTCTAACTCAAAACAACAACACATATTAAGGAATTTTCACAAACAATATCACTTTGACGAAGTTCAAAGTATTTGAGTCATTCTTCTTTTAACACCTAAACACAAAACGTAATAATTTTCCTATGTTAAATATCTTGCTGGAGTAGTGATCTTTCTACCCTTTCTGGTCCGTTTGTCCATAAAAGTATATTTTGAAGGGTTTTGATCTCCCTCTTCTAAAGACGTATCTGTCGGTACATTCAACAAACTAGGGGGCGTACCTTTAGGCCTTGAGTTGAATTATGTTGCCTCGAGACAGTGCCAGTACCTGTACCTGTTCTCAGCCAAACCAGTCGATGCACTCCATCACGTTCAGCATACAACTCTTCTACTACAGCTAAGGGCCGGCCCAGCCGTTTAACTTTGTCATTCCTGATGAGAACCACTTCACCGACCTTTAAAGGATATTCCTTCTTGCTCTTTGAGTTTTCAGCCAGCTGACCCAGATATCCACTGCGGAACCTCTTCCTCAAAACTTCACGCAGTTTTTGCAAGTACCTTGACCTCTTCTTCAGATCAATTGTCCCCAATTGGTCACAATCAGACACTCCTACTTATTTGAGGTCCTGAAGGAATAAGGCCGGTGTCAATGGAGTCAGGCTGTCAGGATAATCTTATACATAGGTCAAAGGTCATGAATTCATTATAGCCTCACAGTCACATAGCACAGTTGTCAGTTTCTCACAAAAGTCAGCCGGGCGCTTCCAAGTATTCTCAAAAGCAAGGATTTCACTATACCAATAAGGTGCTCCCACCAACCATCCAACCATGGAGCAGCAGGAGGATTGAATTTCCCAACAATTCGTTGTGCTGAGCTGAAAGCATTAATTTTCTCCCAATGCAATTGTGAAAAAGCATTAACTGTACCTACAAAGTTAATCCCGTTATCACTGTATATTACAGACGGTCTTCCATGTTGAGCCACGAATCTCCTTAGGGCCTGTATGAAGGCATCCGAAGACAATGCAGATACTAGTTACAGGTGGACAGCACGATACAATTCACACGTAAAAAGGCATGCCCAGGCTTTTCTTCCCTCTCGTAGGTAAAGTGGACCCACCAGATCCACTCCTGTGACGTCAAACACTACGGTGTCACGCACTCAGTCTTCAGGTAATGGTGGCACAGACCGATAAAAATGTGTGCCTTCAAATCATTTGCACACAGTGCACTTCATAACAACAGAACAAACGGTTCTACTAACCTTTAAAATCCAGAACCTCTCTCTAAGTAGGCTCAACAGACCCTGCACTCCCACGTGGTTTGCCTTGACATGTGTCTCATGAATCAATCTGGTGACCACTGGATGATCAGAAGGTAATAAGGCTGGATATTTGAAATCTGACACATCCTCCCGTTCCAATATTCGTATTTTCAGACGTAGAACATCTTTGGCGTGCACAAATAAATTCAGTGACTTGACAGGTCCATATTTCGAGTCTTGAAACGATTCTTTCTGAATAAATCTAATGACAAGGACTTCGGCCTCATCCACTTCAATGGCACTAAGATTTACTCTGGTCTTAGATTGCTTTCTGCAATTACAAATGAATCTGAGCACCTATCCCACAGGACGGAGAATGTTGTGGTACGAGAGAAGAATCGGAAATACCACTCACCATCGGTGTTCACATTTGGTATAGTCGTAACCGCCCCTTTTTTATTTCCTGTTTTACAACTTCTTCATTAGCAGAAAAACTTTCATTGGCCATTAATCTGGAGGCAGCTTTAACCATTCAGGCACCTCCCACCATCTCACCTGCATCAATTTCTTAGTAGAGCATCCTCGATATGCTGGGTTAAGTGGACCTGGAACGTGGCACCAGTCTTTTTTTTTTTTGCCGTCAATCGTTTAATATTTTGAGCTCCATTACGTACAAAAGTAGCGCACTGCTTCTCTCTTTGTATCCACGCTAAAACCGTACTTGAATCACTCCAGAAACACAAGCGCAACACAATCAAATCTAAATGTTCAACTATGGAGGAAAAAAGTCTAGCCCCAATAGTAGCGCAAGAGCTCCAGACGTGGTATAGTGGTCTCCTTGATAGGCGCTACCCTGGCCTTAGCCTGAACAAGTTGAACTTTAATGCAAAGTTCAATCTCCGATCTCGAATACACAACAGCACCATATGCATTTTGACTGGCATCGCAGAACGTGTGAAGACTATGCTTTGCGTTCTTCTGGGTGATATACTTGGGAATTTCAATTTTGTTCAGACATTGAAGTCCCTTAGTCCATTTTACAAACCTCTCCTTTTATTTTGTAGGAACTTCTTCATCCCAGCCCAACATAGAGGCCCACATTTGTTGAATCAAAAGTTTCGGGATCAATGTTACAGGAACTGTGAGACCAATTGGTTCATACAATTTATGATCAACAGACAAAAAATTTCTCTTAGTTACACTCTTAAAATCAATTAGAGGGATGAAGGCTGAATTGATGGCCAACATATCAGCTCCACGCCTCCAATGCAGACTTAAAAGAGGTGACACTTCACTATTGTCAAATTCAGAGCTAGAATATTTCTATACTCTCAGCTCAAATTTTGCTTCAAGCAACAAAGCAATTTATTCTGTCATAAGCTGATGTAGTTCGCTCACCTCATCTATACTCGAGACACAATTGTCTACATAAAAACCCTTCTGCAATCTTTTATTCGTTTTCTGGGAATACATGCTTGTTCCAAAACCGTTCTTTTCACAATATCTCAAGACCGAGTCTAAATGGTGTTTAATGACAGCTCCTAACAGAAAAGGACTGGGTGAAACACAGAAAACCACACGTGCATGTATTAGGACTAAACTTTCCCCATTTGGTGTTTCCCCCAAGAACCATACGAAATTTCGATCTAGTTCACAAAGTCCAATCTGCAAGAAAGCTTTCTTTATATCTGCAATAACACCAATAGCTCCCACTCTGAAGTGAAGCAGGATAAACGGAATACGCTCGATCAAGTTCGGTCCTTCCTCTAAGCAATCAATCAGCGAAGGACAGAAATTAAATTTTGCTGAGGCATCAAACACGGGACGAATCTTCGTGGTACCTTGTTACTTGATCACTGGTCGGTGGGGAAGATAATGTCCCTCATTACACTTAGAATTAACCACTTCTTCTATGATTCCCTCTCTTTACCACTCTTCAAACACTTCTGTGTAGGCTCTTTCTACTTCAAGAGATTTCAGTTTCCGGAACGTTGTTTCCAGACGTTTCTAAGCTATTATGAAGTTTGAAGGGAGAGTGGGAGTGTCCATCCACTCATGGAAGTTCAACCATGTAACGACCATCCACATACCGTTTGACAGCTTGTTTAAAATGTTCTAATGTTGCTAATTCTCTTTCAGCCTTTGTCCTTCGCTTCTCTGGGTTTTCGATTCCCAGAACATCATGATACCAGAGTGTGGAAATGGGCATATCTTTAGCAATCAAAGAAGTTGTGGTCATGGTATGAGAAAGTGACTTCTTACATGGAACTCTGCTCAGTAGCGTCCATCCTAAATAGGTGTTAACAGCTACTGAAACACATTTAAGAACGACTCTTTCACCTGTGAGTATTTTCCCCGCAAAAGCAGCCCCTATCAAAACTTCTAGCGGTCCGACCTCATCATTTATTTCTATACCTAACAGTTGTAGTTCTCTCTGACACAAATCTTTTCTTGCGGAAGGCACAGAACAACATATTTTGTTATAATCAAGAACTTCAAAGTTGCATACATAACGGTTTTTGATGTTTACCAAATGGATTTGAAAATGATTGTGTGAAACTTCACCTGACTGGCTTCCTCCAAACAAAGCATGCTGAATACGTTCTTCCCCTATTGATGTGTATCCCATTTGTCCTACCACTTACTTCGGAATGTATGATCTCTGAAAACCTGTGTCTATCAAAGCTCGAACATTTAGATTACCCCTTTTCCCCTTCAACCGTAAAGTAAGAGTTTGAAGAAGTACTTCAGAGCTAGAATTATTTGCTAATGTGTTCTCCACAGGAACCCTTGTACTTTCAGGTAAGTATTTCTTCAAATTGTCCTTATCCCCAGACTTAAGAACACTAGTTTATAGTTTGGGACACAGTAGAATACTGTGTTTACCATCACAGATCAAACACTTTAGTTTACATCGCTTTGCAATGTGTCCACCTTTCAGACAAACAAAACAACAGCGACTCTGCCCAATAATTTTAATCTTCTCATCTCTGGTCAATTTTCTGGCTTTAAAACAATCTACAGAAACATGTGATGTGCTACAAAATATACACATTGAAGTGTTTGAACTAGGTCTATTTCTTGTATCTACTAATGCGGCTGCTGTAGATACTTTTGTTTCTCCATTGCCGGGGATATTCCTCCTCTTTCCTTTTACAACTTCTTCTCCACCACTGATATTAAAACTTTTTACCGCATGACAGATGCGCTCTTCTTGTTCGACTTCCCTCTGGAGAAAGTCCATTAGGCTCTGCAACCACCCCTTATCATGACCTGAAGAACCACTATGTTGCCAAGCACGAAGTAAATCTTCCGTCAAACAAGATTCAACCATCATGCCCCATACTTATCAGAATTGACTCCAAAAGTCTCGAGTTTTCTCAGCTGAGTTTCCAAACGGTTATACATAGTCGATTAACAGCAAACCATCCGACAAACTCTTTGAAGAGTCAGCTTCAATAGTTCCCACACATAAAATTCAACCAATAAATCATTGCGTCCGAAACGAGATCTCAAACTTTGTATAGCCTTAAGATAATTTTCTCGAGTCTGAAGAAAACTTTCGACCACTTCTCGAGCCCTTGAACCAGTTAAAGTGGCCTGAATCAAATACTGGAATTTGTCGGCTGCATCTAAATCCTCATCTTCATCAATTTTAATGAATTGGTTCCAAAAACTCAACCATTCTATTATGTCACCCCCATATTTCTTAAATTCAATCTTGGGGAGTTTGCACTTACTTTTTGAACAATGCTACCTCTATAATCGGTTTGAATACTGGCTGCGCACTCTGCATCGGTATCATGCACCACCTTAAATCTGCCAAAATGAATACACATAGTCGCCCAATTAGCTTTGTATTCATCCACACTAGCTATTTCGGCACTTAATTCATTTCCCGATGCATCACTTTCAAGCAGTATATTCAATATTTGCTCATCTAGGTTTGCTAGCTCGATTGATTTTCCTTGCAACAGCTGGTGATTTGTTTCAATGACTACTAAGTCCTTCTCGCCATCAACTGAAAACAGATCTGTTGTAGTCTTCACAATCTTCGTGAAAGAAGCTCTAATGGCGGTCCTTTTCCTTTTAAACAGCAACTCTTTATCTCCATCTATACGTCCTGTCATGGTCGCCATAGTGTCACTTATTGTCCGTCTACCCGACGTAATTATTAAGTAAAGATAAAGAAGCATTGTGCATCAACACTATTTAATTTGTAATTTTTAGCGGAGCCACAAAAATGCTGACACTTAACAAAACAAAGAAGATAAAGAACATACTTTTTTTTTTCTTTTTTTTTTTAAAGCAGACGAACATTATTAGAGGCATAGATATATAAGAAGCTATGTTTTGAAACAATAACTAACAAGTCCATCTATTGAAACAATATAAGTCATACACAAATCACAACGTTGCGTCGGCTGTACCTGAATTCTACGTCCTTCATAATCTAATCTAATTAAGTTATCTCGCACTCTATGTTGGGTGAAGATGACCACACAACATTTAGAGATAAAAGGTGGGATGCCAACCAATTTGAAAGCAAAGGAAACACTGATTGTAGCTTAACCACCCCCTTTGAAAAGTTACAAGAACGTATATTACCACGTCATCCGCATACTGTAAAGTCGTTACTTCAACCGGGAAAGAGCTATCAATGTCATTTGAATAAAATGCATATAACAGAGAACTTAGCACCGCTCATTTCGGTAGGCTCCTTTTTTGAATTGGATGAGATGATTTAACGTGTTCTTTCTTTATAATGTACGTTTTATTCTGAAATAACTAGCTTACCAATAACACATTTTACTAGAACATCCCAGGTGAGCAAGTTTATCAAACAACACAGAATTATTGAAATAATCGTATCAAGTAAAAATATGATACAAATGAGTTTTGTGGCAGAGCAATATGAATATTATAAAGCAAGATAGAAAAACTATTAAGTGTAGACCGACTCTTTCCAAACCAAAATTGCATAGGATTTAGGAGTTAATTATTTTCCAGAAATCGTTTCAAACTAGCTTTCACTGAGTGTTCCATGATTTTACCAAAACAAGACGAGAGTTCAATAGGCCGATAAGAACTTGTTAATTCCATGCTTTTACCCAGTTTTAGAATAGGAATCAGAAAGAAAATTTTCCATGCCCACAGTGTAGGCTATTAAGTAGGCCTACCTCTAGCAATATTTGTCAAGAATATGGCGACACATTTGTCAACATAAATAGGATACATTGTCCGGGCCAACCACAGTGCATCGCACTCGATTCAATGCCACCCTTAATTCACTTCAGGTAAAACACTGCACTAGCTCAGGAACACCCAAATTGGGGAATTTCGACAGGGGGAACATAACTTAATCCGATATCATACTACAAGTGAACCACTCTGCCTATGGCCCCAAGTCAACCGTGGGGATTCCGAAGTTTGTAACAATACCCTTGAACCATTCGATTCTACGCCAAACCTGTGTCAGGGATGCATCTAGGGAAAGAGACTCACAATATGAACGCCACGAATCACACGTAGCAAAGTTCGCCACGTAGCAGCTGCCATACAAGAGTAGTTTACATAGTTTATCAGGTTAAAATTTTGTTTTAACGTATGTAAGCGAGCGATCTGTTTAGAACATGACTGTCAACCACGGACAGCTTTTAACTCTCCTATGATCTCCACTGTGTGAGGTTGGTACCGCCACGTCAATTGGGCTCTGTAGAACGTCAACATAGTTGTCATATTGTACTAAAGGATCACGGCCCACCACTAAATTTTGAACTGTTAAATTCACTTTTATTGAATATAATTACCAATTTGCTTTTTTTTAAATAGTTCAGAGGAACAACATTATAGTTATATACGACTTTGAAAGTCTGGTGTCAAAATAATTGGCAAATAATTGCTGCCCATGGAGTCCCCATTTATATCCAGAATCAAGCAAGGTGCAAAGCAAGAGGATGCAAAAGTAACATCTGGGCACATGTTAGATATAGAGGTCTGTTAGGTCACGTAAACGTCCCTGTATTTAATAAAACAAGAGGTAACACCCCCAAAGTTTCATGAATCTTTATCCCACAACGATCTATGTAAGAGGAGCCCCACAACACATGGTGCACATTCATGCCCACGCAGATGATAACCGGGGAAGGTAGTCCACCGTCAAATTATTCCCATAAATAATTATTGGTAAGTTATTGAAATCATCCGGTGTAGGGTTGTATAAAGCTATAATTGAAACTTTGCACTACCTGCGGAAAATATTTTTAGCCCATAAATTCCCAAGGATATTGAAAATTGCCCGATATTTCAAGAGATGGGACCTAATTAACAGCGCAACACCTCCCGCCCAGACCAGCCTATCAGACCTAAAAATTCTAGAATTATTTATAACAAAATTATCTTTGTTCTTGAGCCTAGATGTTCAAGGTCAGTTTTGTTCCTGATGTTTCTATAATTCCATTATATCATGTTTAAATAACTAAGTATAGTAAAAGCAACATAATTATAGCTAACTCAGACAAAGCTGCCTTGGACACCACTACCTGCTTTGATTCAAGCAGATCTACGATTATGGCTATTAAAGCGTCACACATCCCTAAACAACGTCTGAATTTGCCTGTTATTGTTGACATTAAACTTAGCAGGTCTACCTCCTCTAGCGATGAGGAAGCCACGGTTACTAGGAGCGACACAACCTTGGACATCATTTGTTCAACCCCCTTACTTTTTATATAATATAATGCTATTTCGATATGCAGGCCCGGACTTTGGCCTAGGTAACCTAGGCAGCTGCCTAATGCCCCAGCCTCTGAGGAGGCCCTTTTTTTTAAGTGTGACAACAATCTCAACAAAATTATACAATAAACTTAAGTTTTTAAAAAGTGAATTGGACATATTTTATTTTCAGGGGGAAAAGTAGAATATGTTTGAGTCTGACGTCAACAAAAAACTGTTTGGGGCCAAGAAAATAAAGAGGAATAAGAAAATGGATAAGGACAAAAAGTTTATTCGGACAGTTCCTAGGTTGGAATCGTTATTCGCCGCTTCTAGTTCCAGACCCAGCACCAATTGCATCAGCTTATGGCGATTGGAGTGACAACCATCAACTGTTAAGCGTGACTGTGACGAACTACCTCAAAACTTGATCGCCGAAGACCCTGCAGCAGTCATTGCAGAAGATTCTGAATATTCTGGATCGCATGGGAACTCAAGTTTTCCTATTACATTTGTTAGTGACGATCCTGCCGAGCGGATACTGGACGATGCCATCCACAATTAGCTCTTCCAGTATGGCTTCAGGGATTCCTTCGAATCTTTGGAAACGTGCTTTCTTACCCTGATGTGGAAAGAAATAGGTACTGGAAAGATTCAACAGAGTGAGCAAATCTCTGCAACCTGTGAACACCAAACTGGGTACAATCGCTGAACTTTATCAGTCCTTGGTAGGATAACTAGATGAGGTAAGGAACGTCAGTACCTTTGATCATTATGGGATTAAAGCTGTGGAACCATGCCGTGAAGATACTTATGCATACGATACGAATAGGAAACGTAAGCATAAAGTTGCTATTTTCATTTTCATTTAATACTTGTAAAATAAATATATAGTAAATGTTTTCTATGGTCATGACTTTGCTTATGCCCTTAGTTTCCTATTTCTTCTCCCGAGTTATTGATACACGTCTACTCAAGATCAATACCTGGCAGAGTCCTTCCTGCAAATCTCATAGAGAAAGCTTTGCCAATGCGCATACGCAAACTCACGAAACTTAATTAACAAAAACACACTATGCAGACTAGGCTATCAGTTTTTACAACTGGAGGAGCGTGAAAGTCTAATTCAAATCGAGCCGATAGCTCATGCTACAATGCACTGAACCTTATGTAAAGCTCAAACTAACCACAAAATCAAGGACAATAATCTCTAAAGTTCAAATAATATAATGTAAGCATTACAAAGTTAATATAGACGAAATAAAGGGAAATGAGGGTGAACTCTCCAGCAGATAAATAATCAGGGTTACTGTCTCCAACGTCATCATTGACAGGTTGATTGCAGAGTTACAGATACGTTTATCTGCTTATGAGAAGTTAAGTAAAAAGTTTGGCTTTCTCACGAAGCTACACAGTTTGGAACCACAAGATATCCATTACAGAGCATGGAACCTGGGGGCCCTCTATTCTGAGAATTAGGAGGGAACGTTGTATAACGAGTGTCACCTTCGAGCTCATTTGTCGTCGACTGATACTATGGAGGGAACAGACTTTTCATCACTGAAACTGTACAAGTTCATCCTAGAAAACGGCCTTTTGGAAATTTATCTAATGGTAAAAATAGCCCTCTGAATGCTATTAGTATGTTCAGCAATAGGAATAATTCTCATATTTTATTGGCTTACAATTACATAAAAAAAATTAGCAATACCAAACCAGAAGGCTACAATTATTGCTCAAAATGACGTCCACCACATATCACAATAAATAAACTGTTTTAACTGAAATAACGTTTATATAATCTAGATCTTTTCATTAACAAGGACCAGAAAAATTTCCTTATTTGTTACTTAAGCCCTATATTAATAATTAATGCACACAGGCTTGCTGATAAGCTTAGTAAATTATAAATAAAATTTTAATCTTTACTTACATCGTGGAGTTGATAAAATTATTTTGCAGACTTTACATATGCATGTCTATTTATCTGAATTTCTCTCATAATAATTATATGACTCTATAAGGAAAACCTCTTTTCGCTATATGAGGCAATTTTCATTGTAAAGGCCATATTGTGTTTGTCCCCCTTTTATGTTTCTATCCACCTTTCCTGTACCTTCTTCCAAATATAATACAATTGCCTCATATAGCGAAAAGAGGTTTTCCTTATAGAGTCATATCATTATATATTCGCATCCATGTCCTTTTCCTGTTTTGTTCCTTTTGTTATACCTTTTATTTGTTTCTATCTGTGTGTTCTATTATTTATTATTATTATTCTTTACCATTTTCCTTTTTTTTCCTCCTCTTTTGTGTTTTTTGGTTTTCTCTTTTAGTAAGTTGCGTTGCGCGTTTCACACTCCTCCCTGATGAGTTCCGATAGAATGAAACCTAGGTCTGGAGATTGGGCGGTGACGCTCAATTTTCTTTAAGAGACATCCATTACCTCTTTGTCCATTGGCAGCAGTGTAAAATGTGAACTGTGTTCTTTTCATTGTAAAGGCCATATTGTGTTTGTCCCCCTTTTATGTGTTTCTATCCACCTTTCCTGTACCTTCTCATAATAATTATAAATTACAATGTTTTTTCGTTTCACAACTCTCCGCATCAGCCATTTTGAATAACAAAGAAAATGTAAGGAAGCTATGAAAAACTTATGTGTCAAAATGCACTTGTAAATTTGTCACAGACAATCCCAAAGAGATGTAATATTATGGACTAAACATTAGACACGATCTGGGATGATAGCACAACTAAAGCGCTTTCTCTGCTTCATACCAGTAACCATGGTGTAATTTCTTTGAAGGTATTTTTATTTTTTACAAAATTAGGTTGGCGATAGTGAATATAATAATATAAACATTTACTTAACCGATTTTGATCCATGCTTATGTCATGGCGGTTAAAATACTTTTCGGTGTTAAAATTATGTTTAGTAATGGTTTTAAAATTATTAAATATTGAAATATGTAATATTTAGTAAGATAAAATTAAATTGTTTGATAGTTGATCAAAGTTTTATCCTTCCTTGGAAATTTTTCGAATATGCGAAGGTTATTGTAGATGTCGAAACCAAAGGAGATTTGACCTTCGACTTTGATTTTTCGAAGCTTCGCACACCCCTACAAACCAATGGTGGTAGTTTCTACTCATATAAATTCTGCCTTACGATATGAGTGAAGAATGACCCTGGGCGTGGAACGACTTCTGAATAGCTCAGTGGTTAGAGCATTGGTGTAATAATCCAAAGGTCTCAGGTTCTATTCTCGTGTCCAGGTGTCATTTTTCAATTTATATAATAGGATATTTGGATAAAGCTATAACCGTAACAAATGTAAAAGCTTGGCTATTTAATCCATCATTAAAACTAGTTTTATTTTAAATTTGGTAGGGGCAGTGATACATTTAATTATATTTAAATTAACTCTCAAGTTTTCATGACTGTATACTTGTATAAGGAAACCTGCTATATTGAACAAAATAAAAATGACCTGTGAGAATCATTCCTGTAAATTATCTTTAAAACAATTGAAATAAAATAATTGGCATTTCAGTAAAATAGCTGATCGACCCAGATCTAAAATATTGTAAAATTTAATCAAAAGCCAAATGCAATGAATTTCCCTACCAATCTATTATGAAAAATGACATAAAAAAAGGAAAGTAATAAATATCGATCTCTAGATAATTGTTTGATAAATATTGTTTAATATGTTTATTATTTAGATGAATTTGTAAAATTAAAGGGTGTGAATTAAATGAACAATATTAAGGAAAATTTATTTTATTAAAGTCAATTTGAACATGTTAGCTCATTTTCTAACTTGCTGGCCGCCCTGCCTCATCATATCCTGAAATAAAACAAGGACAACTTTAACATCAACAGGTCATAGTCAGAAAAAACTCAATTATAAACTATTGTAAAAAGTTAACTTTATGGCCGATTTCATACATAAAATAACAAATAGTGTAGCCGCACAAAAAGTCAAGGTTGTTTCTGTGTGAGCTTCAAACTAATTTAGAAGAAACTTGTATACTGTAATAAGTAGGTATATAACAAATCAACAGTGTCGAAAATATTATGGATAGCAAAATACCAAGCCTCTACTTGTATTAGAATACCCGGGAGCTACATGTTTCTAACTGCCCAAGGCTTACAGAATGTCTTATTTCTGTTTCAAATTTGTTGTAAAAATGGGCTTCAATGGTCAAAGTGTCGGTCCTAATTTAAAGAATACTGATGATTTTTAATGTTTCTATGCATATATTTTATTTGCTTTTACTGTAATTGACCCTTTGGCTTAGGAAATTATTCAAAAAGTAATAAAGGGTTAGAAAAGTTACTAGACCTAATTTCACATATTCATATGCCAAGGTATATTTTCTGCATTGATCACATTTGATCTATTATATTATAAAAACTTTAAAATTAACACTGATAATATAGGTCTGGTAAAATGTTATCCATGTTTATGTCTATTTTCTAAAGAAAACAACCTGTAAACGTCTTATTTCTAAATAATATATTTACCCTGGGAGAAGGTACAACAATAAAGGCGGATACAAACATATAAAGGGAACGAACAGAATATGGCTTTGACAATTAAAAGAAGAACACAGTTTACAATTTACATTGCTTCCATTGGACAAAGGAGTAATGGCTGCCTCTTGAAGAAAATTGATCATTGGTTCCCCCCGACCTAGGCTTCATTCTATCGAAACTCATCAAGAGGGAATGTGAAACGCGCAATGCAACTTCATAAAAGGGAGAAAAAGAAAAATTGCTAAGAATGGTAGGACATTTAGATAGGAACATGTGTCCTAGCATTTTTTACACTTTGATAGGAATATAATCCTATCAAAGTGTAAAAAATGTTAGGACATTTGTAGCGATAGATTTTCTCCAAAAGTCCAATGAAAGCAATGTTAAGTGTGAACTGTGTTCTTCTTTCCATTGTAAAAAAGAAAAAAACATATTTTATTTGTTCCTTTAATGTATTTGTATCCACCTTTATTGTAACTTCTTTAAATTACCTCATAAAGTGACAAGAGGTTTTCCTTATAAAGATATATATATATTTACCCTGGGAAAATTGCGTGCGGGAGGTGTACGAATACGTCGAGCCTCCTTGGACCTGTTTCGTACCACTTTGGAGTGGATAGCACATGAGACACAGTAATGGAGTTTAGCATACAACTTGGGCAACTGGTACGCTAAAACACAACACCTCAATTTGGAGAAAAAAGGACATTGTACTCTTAGCATCTGCCAGCTTAAATGGCTTGTTTTATCTTGTGACATTGCTTATTTCAAAACATAGCTTATTAGAGGAAGTTAAAAATGGATAATCCTGTAGAGACAGAAAAGGATTCATATTCTCTAATAACAAGGTTATTTTGATGGGGTGTGAGGATAATACAAAATAATAGGTATTGTAGGATTGAGGAAGAATATTGGTTAACTATTCTCAATCTATTATACATGGTAAACAAAGTAATCGCTGTGAACTTACAAGTGTAAACACTGGCTTCAGTTATGTCCCTCACAGCTGCAGCTTCTACAATGTTACGGATCACAAACTTCTTAATGGCCTTGTCCTTAGGCACACAGCGAGCACAGTTGGTACACCTAACAGGATTAACATGGCCACGACCATGCTTGGAGCGACCTGAGTTCCTGCGCTTACAAGTCTGCCAACCAAACAATGCATACTTTGAAATAATAAAACTAGCATGAGATGACTTATCTGACCCAGATGCACTAAATATTGTTTTTACACAAAGACCATTCAAATTGACCTTTTTCATCCTGTTATATCTATTGCAAAATTAGCAATAAAGAGTGTGGATAGGGGAAAAATTGTAAAATTAACAAAAGAAAATCTGGTAAAGGGTTCAATAAAAAAAGGTTAACTGTTTTTTTTTTAACCAAGTTTTTCACCAATATATCAAAGAGGCTGAGAATTTATTGTTGTAGAGCCTGCACACATTTCCATGACTGTGTTGAACCATAACATCAATTTCAGCATAAAATATAATCACTTTTGAATAAAATACCACTTTTTCTCTAAAATTAACTTCTGCTTTTGCATGTTTCTACCCATAAGCAAATAAATAGTCTTTATACTAATAAAGAATTTCAAGTAAAATAGGCCTACTATACATTTCCATGATCTGTTAGACCAAGTAATTATTTATTTAATTTGATAAACTTACTTAATTATGATTTTTATATGCTTAATGCAAGCCTGGCACCCTTAGCTCAGTAAACAGTCAAACTACCATCTGGGTCACTCATGTGTCATATGTCAAATCAACACACTTTCAAACAAAATAAAACTTCATTTTTTCAATTTTTTTCAAATCAGGCTATGTTATTGGCGCTATAAACATAAGGGGAAATATAGATTTTCAACCCCCTAACTTTACCTGGACAGAAGTTACAGGTGATCAAAGTTTACAAACAGTGACAAGATATTTGTTGTTCCAAACATATTTGATTGGCTGGAAAATAAGTTATATGAATACTAGTGACCTCAAATGACTCCCATTTTAAAGCTTTTTTTATGCTATTTAATATGATTTGTAACATGGTAAAATATACCTTAAAAATATTGTCTCTCAGTGTTTTTGTAATATTTCAAATTTGACTTTTTCAAAGACTTTTTTTAAGTTTACAAAAATGTAAATATACCTTCAGGTGTTAGGAAGATGTTTGCCAAGTTTTATTTTGGAACCTCCATGGGATGAGTTATATAAAAACACAACTAAAGTCACATATTGGTTTTAATATAACTCTGGATTTATGTTATGTGCACATGCACACTTATAATTCTCATCTGTAATAAAGGTCTCATCAATTCTGAATAAACAACGAACAAACATATTGTTTGTAGTTATGAAAACCATAAAACTAAGAAAATCTAAAATGAATCAGCATTTTAAGTTTATTGCATTAAAACAAAAATGTTTCTAAACATACTGTACTTACATATAAAATATAATACCTACTTTAAAGTCTGTTCTTTATATTGATTGTGATCCTATAATTCTTTTTTTGCTGCTCTTTGTTTGATAAACTTTTGTATCACTTCTTGAACTTCTGTTCTGGCAAATTATAGGTTTGACTCATTTGTGTCAGAGCGCTCACCTTACTCAGTATCGTTTCAGCTTTGATCCAAAGTTCATCTGACTTGGTTGGGTATTTATACGAAGGGGATGGTCCTGCAGGGTAAAGAAATGTTAATTTTACTTCATTTTTATCATTTTTCTCCAAAATATAGCTAAATCACCGCTGACCATCGTAAACTACAACTACAAACCATTAATTTAAGTATTGAATAACAGTTATTATTCATTATAAATGCATTCTTCAGTTGAAGTTGGGGCAAATGAGTAGGGTTTGACAAGAATTTTGTTTTCTGAAAGCTGAATAAAGGTGTGTAACGGCTAATGCCTATTTATGGTACTCAAAAGTTACACATCTTTATTCCACTTTCATTTGCCACAATTTCAACTGAAGAATGAGTTTTTAATGAATATAATTGTTATTCATTTAGTTAAATTAATGGTTTGTAGTTGCAGTTTACGATGATCAAAGGTGGCTTAGCTATATTTTGGAGAAAAATTATAAAAAATTAAGTAAAATTAACATTTCTTTACCCTGCGGGACCATCCCTTTCATTTAAAAACCCAAACAAGTCAGATGAAGTTTGAATTAAAAGCTGAAACGATACTGAGTAATGTGAACCCTCTAACACAAATGGGCCAAAACTATAATTTGCCAGAACACCAAGTTCAAGAAGTGATACAAAAGTTTCTCAAACAAAGAGCAACAATCTTTAGGATAACAATCAATATAAATAACTGCATTAAAGTAGGTATTTCATTTTAAATGTATGTATATTTAAAAAAAAATTGTTTTAAGGTAATAGAATTTTAAAATGATAAAGTTTAGATTATTTCATAGTTTTATAGTTCTTACAGCCACATAAAAGTGTGTTTGTTTAATGCATAGGCTATTCAGAATTGATGAGCCTTTAATACAAGTGACAATTTATAAGTGTGTGTGTGTGCGCGCACATAAAGCCATATTATAAAGTAAAACCAGTATGCAACTATAATTGTTTTTATTTAACTCATCCCATGGAGGTCTCAAAATAAAACTTGGCAAACATCTTCTTAACACCTTTAGGTATTATTTAAAAAATTTGATTTTATTTTTTTTGAAAAAGTTAAATATGAAATATTACAAAAACACAGATATACTGTAATGTTTTTAATTAATATTACCATGTTGCATATTATTGTTATTATCATTATTAGCACCGCGTCTTACTACCCGTCGGGTTATACGCACTTACGCTAATATGTAACGTTAGGGTGATTGTGAGATGAAATGGAGGACCTACAGTTTAACGTGGAATCCGAACCACGGTGGAGGCCTGGCATTCCCCACATTCACAAGATGTCTTGTCAGAGGTGAAGGAAGGGTGTTGCATATCAAATTAAAGAGCATAAAAGGAGCTTTAAAAGGAAAGTAATATGATATCTCTAAAGATTCATACAACTCATTTTATAGCCCATTAAATGTGTTTGGAACAACCAATTTATGTCAATTTTTATAAACTTTGATCAGCTGTATCTTTTGCCCAGGTAAAGTTGGGCTGAAAATCTATATTTTCACATATAGTTAAAGAACCAATCATGGCCAAATTTCATCAAAATTGAAGGTGGTCAGTTTTGCAGCTGTGTCAAGTTGACAAGAAATGACCCAGATGCAAAGTAATCAGATAAAAATGTAATTTAAAGATGTTGTGATGATGTCATCCACCAGAAATGATGAGTCAAATTGGGCCTACTACTAAAGTTAACACATAGTTGGTTAAAATTTACATTTCTACATTTCACTTGTGATCATAGTGAGTTTTGTTTTAACTTTAATCTAATTCCAGAAATTTGATAAATCTTAGTATTAAATTATTCAATTTGCCAACTACTCTATAGTGTGTAATAATAACACACCATCATGTTGTAGGCTAACATTATTATTAGCAGCCCGTATCACTATACACACTTACGCTAATGTGTAATGTTAGGATTATTGTGAGATGAAATGGAGGTCCTACAGTAACATGGGATCCGGATCCAAACCACAGTGGAGGTATCGCATTCCACACATTCACAAGTTGTGATTAATACACACTTTGACGGAGATGAAGGGTTTGGCAATCAGATAGATCTCTACCGGGACCGAGAATTGAACCCGATCCACAGCACAGAGGTCCGACAAACTACCCCTAGACCACCAGGTCACCCTTGTTATAACAAAGTTGTATATTGGCGATACTGTCTGTCATCTCCAAAATGTTTTTTACAAAAACCATATCTATAAGACGAATATAATCTAGAAGAATTTGTCGTAAGATGAGAAATTCATTATTCATTCATTGTTACAAGTGTTAATCCGAGAAGCGGGTGCGACTGGTTGTAGACTCGAGCCTAAGAAAACCAACACACGTGGAGACATATTGTGTTACAAAACTGCCAAAAACAGATATAGAATGCATTCAATCATATTATAAACATTAATATTTGAAATACACCAGTCCGTATTATTATTTGTTCGAAATTAGTAATAAAGATGATAATAATAATTACCATTACAATAGCGTATACTTTATAGTATTAGAAGCAACACTTTAGAAAGGAACCGGATATCACTGATCAACTAACTCACCAATCACACTGTTAAAAGGCAGGGAAGCCAACATATTTTATGAACTGGATTTCCCTAGTTATTAAAAGAGTAGAAAATATCTGTGTGATGATCTATCACTGCAAATATTATATTTAAACAGTATTACACCTACAAGACATCAATATCCTGATGACTTGACTCTGGTGTAGTCACAGGAACAATACTCACTCTCAGATACCATTAGAAGGTTCAACAATATATTGTGTAAAGCAATACAAATAATTATAACATCATGTACAAAAAATGTATGAAAAAATAGGTTGAATCAATTTAAATACTCAAAATATTATACTTATAGCTACGCGAGTCTTAATGTGTCGTTTGTTGTTCTTTCTTTTGTCAAATCACTAATCAAATATCTGCCTAAATTTAATTTTCGAATTAATATTGATGGCTAAATTCACATTGAAATATTTTTATATAACGTATCAAGCTCAAATGTTGAGAGAAAAAAACAACATGATAAAGAGTATTATTTCACTTAAAAATGATGAGGCGTTAAGATGCAAAACTTGTCATGTTATGTTTAAGATTTAGGGTGTACTGCTCTATGTAAATTAAATAACATTTGTCTTATCATTGGTCTTATCCAGTCATGAAGCTACTGCAACACTTGCATTATCCAGTAGCAATACAGTTGCAGAAACATGTTTTTTCCATATGTTACACCCATGTTGTTTTATTGTTTAATTTTAGAACTTGTCATATCCAACAATAATTGTTAGTAAATACTACAACAATTAATACATTAAGTAAAAAGATTTATGAAGTATGCTCAAGTTAATTACCTATATTTTCAATCTACATTGGTAGACCTGGATAACATTTAATTTCCACTAGCTGTCCACAGAGAGATGGGAATAATACTGTTGAATGTTTGTTTACTTTATTGTTTAGGCATGTTTGGGCAGTTTAGTTTTAATGCAACAAGATTGACTATTGTAAAGCCCAAAGATTTCAATGCAATAGTTAATCATTTGGTAATGTAAGGAATCTAGGAACAGACTTTCCTGTGCTAGACTTGAAGACTACTGTTGGAAAAGTTCATAAACCTCCTGGAAAACGGCACTTTCAGTTTTTTCCAGCTAAGCGATTATTATTATCAAGAAGTAAAAAGGTGGTGCAAGGGGAAGTGCGCTACAATTATTCTGATAGTGGGGCTGCAAAATCAATATTACAAAAATAGAAAATGATCAATAATATTAACCCAATCTGTATCGCAGATTGTGTCGTCACTTCCCCTTCGCTCTAATATGTAGAGGAGGTAACGATAACTATTACAAAGTAAGTGTATAACAAAGTAGAGACTGGTAAATATTTCATAAGATTAAGAGAAATAAATAGGTAACCAAATAGATTTTTTATATAAAAAAAAGATGATATAGGGTTACAATTGATAGCAGGAAAACAGTAATAAATGTCCGTTAAATAGATTAAGGAAAACATGTAGCTCTTAGAAGCATAAAAGCAAAAATTAAGTTTTAAACTGACAAATATGATAGGATTTAACAACTCCAAAAATATAGAAACTTCCCGTATCACGGGAGGATATGTGTCCAAGGCGACACGGAACAGTCAAATGGAAGTTAAGTTGATAGAGAGTATTGGATTCCAAAACAGCCGGGCTAGAGACAGACTACTACCAGAAGGGTCTAAACAGAAAACATGAAGAATTAATTACTAATAAAAATATAACTGCAAACCCTATAGTTTTAGAGTTACTAAGCTAAATGTCGGCTAAGCTAACTAGCTTGATTTGAAATTAAGAAAGGTCCTATAAACACACTAAATAATAAATGGTAAGAGGACGGTCTGTGAATTACATTCGAAGATGGCTAACAATTAGGTATCACCACAAAATTGTACTATGGCCGGTCCTTTTTCAGTGGGTACTGCCAGAGCACTCAATAGTACATTTATACCATTACCCACTCATTGGGGTATATATATCAGACCTAGTACACACTAACTTTAAACACTCGGACTAATAAGGAATTAAAACGGAATAATGACACAAAAACAAATTTAGTCATTCTGACAAAAATAACGAGTCTGAAGGACTTAGAAAACATTACAGCTGCTTCGACTAACAGAAACACAATTCGTCTCCTTGAATACTTACCACAACAAGTCTGAAAAACTTAGAAAACATTTTAGCCACTTCGAATAACTAAACTAAATCAGAAGGACACAGAAACGAAACTTAGTTACTCTTAGGACTTAGACTACATTATAGCCGCTTCAACTAACAGAAACAAAATTATTCTCCTTGACTACTACAACAAGTCTGAAGGACTTAAATATTTGTCGAATATTTGTTACGTCAAACGAGATTCACCCAGCGTCAAGGTGGTGAGACCCACGACCCAAACATCAAGGCAAGCAGTTGTTACCTAGGCACACTTGGGTACAAGATATCAGGTAGTGGAATGGAAGAGCTTTGGGGTGTGTTGAATGCCAAAAATACTGTTGTAAAAATGATGAGTAGGCATGCATATTGCGCTGGAAGATTTTGCGGAAAGACTTTGTTTCATCAGAGCAAATTGTTAAAATTTAATCATACAGTCAATCTCGAAATAGCTCAGACTCAACAAAGCTTTCTAATTAATTGGCTGTTACTTCACAATCCCTTCGATGATTCATCTCTAAAAGGTGTGCTAATGAACATTTCTAGTTGCCTGGCAGCTGATAACAAAACTAACTGTCATCAAGCAAAAGAACTTGGCCAAAAGTTGCTATCCTCTGTCAATAATGGTTCGTTTGGTGAAATAAAACTTCAGAGGAGAAAGAAAGCAGTTTCTATATCTTCCACAAGGAATACCTTGAACATCAGACATGATAGTGTTTTTATCAATCCTTTGCAGGTATTCAGCAGAATTGCAGCTGTAGTTCAGACAAATAAATAAAGGAAAGCTTCACAAACATCTTAAGTATGAATTATTCCCTCATACCCCCTCACTGTTCGACGAGGTTTCCATGAGGAAATATAAAAAAAATTCAATTCTAGCTACCATAATTGAATCTGTTGAGCCGTTTGTCCAAAAACAATCCACATGCTTCCATGTAGTAGATGGAGGATTCCTTCTGCATGTATTACCTTGGAACAAACCTGAATCATACAAAGATTTATGTCTGAAATATGTCAACTTAGTTAAGATACTTTTTCATCATTGTGTATTATTATTATTATTATTATTATTATTATTATTATTATTAGCACCGCGTATTACTACTCGTTCGGTTTATACGCACCATCATTGTGTAGCAGTAGTTTTCGATGGGCACACATCTGTGTCATCTAAATGTGTTGAGAGGCAAAGAAGAATGGTTTCGAGAAAGTCAGCAATTAACTATTCGCATCTGCAGCAATTAATTCTTTGGTAGACAATGAGTCATTGAAATCAAAACAGTTGTCCTTAAATTCTTATCTCTTTGAAGAAGGCATAGTACCTGCAGTTTACCCTTTCTGAAGATAGTTGAGGTTATATCCAGTAGCGGCTCGTAGCTAAAATTAGTGGGGGTGCTGCTCTAGATTTTTTTTTAGCCTTTATTTTAAAATTGTGTAAAAGGAAAAAACATTTATAAAAATAAAATTTATTCAAGAACTTGATAAAATCTTAACAAAAAAATAAACTTTTTTACTTACTTTAACTTAAATTGTTACAGTTCAAGATTTATCTATTCATTTAAAATTGAAATTAATTCTTGGTGGCCGAAACTGGATGAAGACATTGCTGAACTAGTGACATCATGTCCAGCCTGTAACGCAACCAAGGAAAACCCATCAAAGACTGAATTGATACCGTGGGAATGGCCAACAATACCATGGGAATGCCTGAAAATTGATTAACTAGGACCTTTTTTTGGGTAAATACTATCCGGTCATCATAGACGCTCACACTAAGCTGATGGAAGTGTTCTCAACATTGTCCATGTTGACAACCATGACTATCCAGTTTTTGCGGCAGGTTTTTTTTTCCGATTCAGCCTACCAGTATATCTTGTCTCGGACAGCTATTCATCCTTTGAAAGTGAGGATTTCCAGATGTTCCTAAGGAAAATTGGAGTCCAATGGATACATGGAGCCCCATTTTGGACAAAATCAAATGGTGGCCCAGAGATACGGTGAAGACCGGGAAGCGCTATTTCTAGACGGCCCTGGAGGAAGATCCTCCATCCCAACTTGACGTAGCGGTTCCTACTCGATTATAGAAATGCTCCCCACGCACCCCCCGAGATTTCACCAATTCAAGCTTTGATGGGGAGGCAGTTGAGGAAACATCTGGACGTACTCCGCCACCCCCCTCCCCCGACATCCCACATCAGTCAAAATGCAACAAGCTCAAGATAAACAAAGGGAGGCCTATGGGGGCGTTGGTTCCAACACGAGTCGTTATTCTGTGAGCGACTAAGTCTGGGTAAAGAATTATAAGAGAAACGAATCTAAGTGGGTCAGTGCAAAGGTTAAGCAAATACTTGGACCATGGTGTATTCGGGTTTATGTTCCACACCAAGAAAACCACCCAAAAGTACTGATAAAGAGCAAGAGCAGGCACCGATTACAGCCCAATGGCCAAATATTGGCGAACCAGTTACTGAGGACCCACTGTGTGACCTGGCTCTGGAGCAAGAACTTCAAACCCCTACAGCTGTAGACCTAACTAATGAGGAACATTTTTGTACGAATCCCCTTGGAAGAGAGCACAGCTTTGAAGTGCGCAGTTCAACTCCACCACCTTCGCGCCCTAGATGGGAAATAAAGCCAGTGAAGAGAAATATCGAAGAGGTGTGAAATTAGAGTTGGGAAGATGGGGTATATTACAGTGGTGTAGTTGGTAGCATTGTTTTGACGAGTATAAAGTATCATGATCTGTGTATCGGGAATGACGCAGTATGGGAAAGGGAAAATATAATTATTATATAGTGGTGACATACGATTGTGTAATTGGACAAAACAGACAGTACGAATGGCGAACGTTAAATTTTCTGACCATTTTTCATCCTTCTAGCACAATTTAAGTCCTAAAATACTGCACTTTAATCCATTATTAAATGGTGTATATGAATACTATCCAATATAAATCTTTTGAAAACTTGAAAATACAATATATTCGATTATAATTTTGCTCATACTAATTTGTAGCGATACCAACGTTTACTATCAACAGTACAATTTAGGAGTTTTAAAACTTTGCTATAGTGGCACCTAGCGCATCTCTACTAGCGCTATCAATGTGTAAATATGTTACCTATCTTGGATTGCTATTTAAAAAGAAACCTTTTAAATCTTTAATACTAAAAAAATTTCTTCACGCTCAGAATGCAGTTATAAAAAATAGGTTCCAGAGATTCAAAATAAATAAACTAACATACTTTTGAGTACCAAATTAATTTAAAGCCTATTCTTGAGGGTGATGATTATTATTGTAGAGAATAGGCCATTCTGGCAGTGGTGTGTCTGTCTTGATTGATAATTAGATTTATCGAAAGCTGGTAAAATACTTGTTTTTAATTACTGTTGGTAGTGTTATATTAGATATTTGTAACTTGTGTTCAAAATTTGATATGTCAAGATCTAGATATTTTATTTATTTCTGGTTAAAACAGACATTAATTATAATTCAATGAAACACGTCGATAACTATTTTAAAAATCCATGAATTCACGAACTAGTTACTTTACCCGTTTCAATACATTTGTTCTGATTACCAAATTTATTAGATTTTTACCAATATTTTAGGCTTTGTTATTTAGGGATGTCATCAATAAAGGACCTAATTTATAAACCAGGTGAGTTATATATTTTTGAATGAAATAGTTTGGGGATAATAATTGGTTATATAGAGTATATTATATAATATTTTCTTATTTCCAAAATATCAACATTTTATAATTAAACTTCTTAACATATTAATATTATCTTTATTAGATGTGTATGCACTAGGTGAAAGAACCCAATATGTGCTTGAGCCTTATGTATGCATATATTTTTATGTATGTTTACACCGCCAGCCGCCAATCTTTTACTTTCATTTAAGTCACAAAGCCTACATAATTTATGAATATTGTTTTGTCTAACCCCTTTCTTTTCCCTACCTTCAATCACTATCTATTAAACTGAAATTAATTTTTTATATTTGTGTAATAGCCAACTATACTAATTTATCTTTCTTTATCTGGTAATAATTGCTGAAAACGGGGAGATCAAGTTTCAAATTCTTATCGGATCTGCTAATGGTGGTTTTTCTTTAATTATTTCCCACTCTCGCTACGCAAATGCGGGTAGATTACCTCACATTACATCTTTTTTCATATCAAACCCAACACTTGCAAATGGGACACAATTATCTAATTATCTTGTTTGTAGAAATCTCGACTATCTATAACATCAAGTAAACTCATGCAAATATTAATCTTAACTTAGCCAATCAAAACTCCCTCACCTGTTAGAAGATGTCATAAATTTAAAAGTCCAAATTAATGTTTTATAGTTATTATGATAACAATTTCTAACTCCAAGCCTCTCATAATCTACATGCATACCTCGATCTATGACACCTCATACTTATGATGCTTTTAAATTGCTACCAAGCTGCTACGACTCATCAGTGTTCAGTGATTTGTATGCTTACCCGTTTTCAAAATATAAGACCTACAGTGCTCATAGTTAGAAATGTGTAATCAGATAACACAGCCACCACCGACTCGGTAGTTGGTTTTATTCTGTCAATTAAGTTAGTAGGCTACAATTGCAATTGCACAAATGTGCATATCATGATGAATTAAATAGTTAAGCTATTATGTTTATTAGTTACGATTATAGCCATACCTAATTATCATATGAATCTTTAAATTGAAAAATGAAACTAGGGCATGGGAATTGAACTGGAGTCATTTTTCAATTTAAAGAATATATTTAACTTAGATGCAGCTATAACCATAACTAAACAAACATAATAGTTTAGCTATTTAACCCTTATATGTGATGGTTGTCCAAAGGATTGATCCTAATACAGCCGAATAAAATTTATTTAAGTGAAAAATCACAACCTAGACACAGGACTCAATTTCGGAACCTTTGGCTTTGCATGCCAATGCTCTGTAATACCCATCTTGGTTTGTTTCGTATCCAGGGCTATGTTTGAACAGTTGAAAGTATCGGCCATTCAGCACTATCCACAACACATTCCATGGTGACTAATTACTGGCAGGATGCTGATATGCAATTCATATATGGCATTGAAACATACTGTCTATCAGTAATGAGATGCTGTGGTTAGCTCTAAGTGGCTGATACAATTAATAGTAACTATTAATTGACTAATTATTGTTCAATACAAGAAACCATTAATTATTATTCAATTTTGTGAAAAACAACAATATGAATAATCTTTTTAAAATTCACCCCAAGCCAGTTAAGACCAGACAAGTTAAGACTGACACATGAAACCTGCACCACATCATTGAAATAAACATAATTAAAGTTGATAGTAAAAATATTTCCCATCCTACACAAACTACCTTTAGGTCCTAATGATTAACTATAACAAATAACTTATTTTAATGTTTTTAAATTCCTCCGAACGGGTAATAAAATACGATGCTAAAAATATGCGTGAAAATTTATGCTATCAAGAAGGTTAAATCATTCTAAGTAAGCCCTACTGCAATTCACAACTTTAATCCGTCACATAGTTGAATAAAGTAACCATGGTTTAATACAAGAAACCACATAATAATATAGCCAAATCAATAATGTGTTTACTCTGATTAATAATGCAGTTTTATAGTGTTCTTTTGTGAAATATGCCTAGTTAAAAAGCTTCTTAGAGCCCACAGTATTAATAAATGCCTTTACTTCTCTCAGTTTCTGTATTTTTGCTATAAATTACTTTAACCTAAAGACTTGTCTACTTACTCCCATCTGCAAATAATCATGAGCTATGAGAAAACGCTGCCACCTTAGACTCGGTGGGGCTTTATCATGCCAATATCACAACAATTATTGTGTACATGCATATCAATGATGAATTATATATCCAAGCTATTCAAGTTGTTAGGCCTAATTATGGTTATAACTGCATCTAAATATCATCAATCTTGCTACACATAGGGTGCCATAACCATTAGTTGATTGATTAAAAAAAATTCTTTGCACTAATGACGCATACTGATGATTCAACCAAAACTTAAATTTAGACCATATAATAAAACTTAGTTTCCTCTACAAAATGCACCACCTACACATAATTTTAAAATACAAGTTATTTAGGAAATTTTGATTGAAATAATAAAAGGCACAGTTCATCAGTAGTTGATCACAAAAACCTAGTCTATATTGCTTGGAAAAAACCCTCTAGTGGTTGATTACTATTTATGTATGACTGTCTAAGGCAGTGGTTCTTAACCTTTTGGAAGTCACAAAACATTTTTGACTATAAGAAAGATTTGTGGAACACCAAAAACTTAGGGGTCATAAAACTAACAGTAAAAATATGCATGGACTTACCTTTTAATGCGATACCTGAGCTTGTCGGCTTTTGCAGATTTCTGCAATATCAGGTCTTATATGTGATATAGCTACCCTCATTTCTTTGTCTATATCAGTAAGTCTTTCACGCTTTTTATTTTTTATATTGGTTAATGTTGAGAAACTGAGCTCACACAAATATGATGTTGAAAACTGTACCAAAATATTCAGTGCCCTTGTGGAGAGAGGTATTCGGCTTGGACAAAAATTCAAAATTCCTCGAGTTATACATCAAAGAATTTAATTGTTAAAGTACAGTCTGTTGACAGGATAATCAATTGTTTATCTTCTTGTAACAAAAATTCACAACACAATGTATTAGGCCTAACTGTGACAAATGGATTTTGTATCAAGTCATAATTGTCTGTAGTTACTTACTGTTGAAGTGGAGAAGAATTTGCACAAGTGAAATTGAGCCCAGTGCTTTAAGACAGAAGCTTAGAGGAGTACAAGTCTTAGACTGAATCATCGAGAGCTTAGATAATGGTTTGTGTTTTAATCAACTCAGAATTCGAGACGTTGAACGAAGAAAAGAAATAAGGGGTTTGGTACACACAACAACTTCTTCCTTTGGTTCATGTTAGTACACTGGAGCATAACGAGGAAATAGAAATGGTAAATTGTAGAGAATTCATTTCAACTAGGCACAGCATGCCATTGGTATAGATGCCAAGCACCCACCATATTTATTCTCGGCATGCGCTGGTGAAAAGTTGTCACATATGAAAGCCTCTTAAAATGACTGGAGAGTAAAGGAAGTCAAAGAAATTCTGACAAATTCAATCATCCAGCCTGCCAAGTTTTGTCATATTTTATTGAAGTCACTCAAGTCGCAATACCTATACTCAAAAGAATGGCAATACTTCTACACTGGGGATTACGTAGACTTAGAGCTTAGAGATTGTCACAGCATGTAATCTGCTCAACTTTGTAAAAATAAAGGTTCAACTACCTGGCATTTTGACTAAGAATGTTAAGCTTTGCTGTCTTCCCAAACAAACTTTTAGGAAAGATGAAAGGAAGAAGTGGTGAACTCATCACCCTTTAAGTCTAGTGACAGTTAATTCCCTAAAATTACCAATTTAATGGTAGTTGGTGTATTGATAGTTAATTTTATTTTTCAATTGTGCAATATGGGCATAATAGACTAGTATAACTAGCCAACAATTTAAAATAGTTGTATACACATTTTTTGATATGCATGATAAATATCGGGGGTGGGACCTTGATCCTTTAATTTGGATACTAACTTTTATAGTCCATTATTTATTAGTTGGTGGCTCTGTCATGTTCACCGGTCCTTGAATATTAAAGTTGATAGAAATTGTATATACTTTTAAATAGTAGGCCAACAGACTTACAGTTCGAAACTATGTTACTGATAAGTCAATCTTTTAAAGATTAGGCATATGGATTAGACCTACATAGGACCTACTTACAAATAGGAATTCTGTTTCTGTAAGGTTATTCATTTACAGAGTATGATCTTACAGATCAAGATTGCTAGGTACTCTTAAGGCCAATCTTTTACGAAGTATAGACAAAGAATATAAGAATATAACAGATACAACGTATGTAGGCTAGACTAAATATGAACTTAAATTTGGACGAGAAATGGGTGTAGGGTAACATTTTATATGAATCACTTTATGTAGTTTCTTTTATACAAAATACATTTATTTCTGTACATTGTGAAATAAGTTTTTATGGTATCTACCTGCATTCATTTATCCTTTTCAGAACCAACTCACCGGAAAAATTTCATCCAAGAAAATGTCCGTCAGATCCGACGAATGCAGCGTTATTGGAACATGAAGGATAAAGATGGGCAAGGCAGGGCTGTATCCTGTAAGGTGAGTTTGCCTTTATAATAACTAACCAATTTGTCCTTTCCACCCCCTATATTCCCTAAAGGTTGTTCTTTTGTGCTCCAGGAATCACTGCTTAGGAAGGTAGAACCCAGGGCCATATCTTCCAACACAAGTGATGGGTTTAAAGTACCAGTAAAGGCCAGTCGGCCAACCAGCATCGCTCACAGCTGTGGCTCACTTCGGTCTTCTGCTAGTACGAAATCAGGAGACAGACCCAAAGGCGACAGAGAGAGTAGAGACAGACATAAGAGTGGTGAAGTGTCTGGTTCAAGTGCTGATGACGAGCGTCTCATTGTGGCAGGAGACGTGGCCAAGTTGGTGCGCAGGCAGAGGGCAGTAGTGGAGAGAGAACTGGCCCAACTGTCTGAGCTTGACTCTTGTTCTGAGACATCCTCTGTGTCAGAAAAACAAGGCAGGTGTGTTAGAGTAGCAGGCTAGCTCTTTGATAGATTTTTGGTATGTGACAAATGTTTTGAATAAAATACTAAATATGTAAGACAACAATATGAATAACATGCCCCTATATCTTAAAACTCCATCTTGTTTATGACCCAGGCCACTTAAGTTGATTGATTGCACATTCCATACATAATGCAGAACAAGTCTAATATCGTCTTGGTGATGACAGGTTCCGAGAAAGTGGGTCCCAAACGCTGAGTGCCAGGAGTTTAGAGGACCTTTACAGATCCGGAGTGGTAGTACGGCCGTCATCTCCACTTAACATCAGGGAGCATCCTTGGGTTGTTGAGAATCAGATTGAGACACCTGATTGCACAGTACCAACCAAGGACACCTTCAAGGATCTTAACCTGTCCAAACTGGCCCCAGGGACTGACAAACACTTGGTACATACTCTGGAGGGATAATTTGTTTTGGGATTACAAGGATCAATAATTATTAATGACTGCAGTTCATGGTAACCATGTGTATAACTGCACTTTAACAAGTTCTCTTTGTTATACCTGAAGAAGACTCTAGCTAGACTGTGCTTTAACAAATTTTCAGTTTTACATGGACAAATTATGTCTAAATTGTGATTTAACAAGTTCTCTATTCTATCAGGATCGACTCCAGCTAAACGGCACTTTAATAAGTTATTTAGGGTAACCTGGTGGTCTAGGGGTAAGGTGTCGGACTTCTGTGCTGGGGTCCGGGGTTCAATCCTCGGTTTCGGCACAGATTTTTCTGATTACCAAACCCTTCCTTCACTTCTGACCGGACGTGTATTAATCACAACTTGTGAATGTGGGGAATGCCAGGCCTCCACTGTGGTTCGGATTCCACGTTAAACTGTAGGTCCTCCAATTTCATCTCACAATAACCCTACCATTACACATTAGCATAAGTGCATATAACCCGAACGAATAGTAAGATGCGGTGCTAATAATAATAATTTATTTGTTATTTTGCATATTCAAATGACTTGCATGTGTCACAGGTTGCCAACAATTTTGACAGCAAGGGGACTAGTGGCAAGGTCAGTTCCAAGCAGAAAGGGACAATATTGGACTCCCTTGATCTGTTGAAGCCCCCATCCTCCTACCAGAGAGGAGTAGTTCCTAAGTAAGTTACTACTGGCAAGTTCTTATAAGTTCATAAAAGTCACAAAAACCAAAATATAATATTAATCTTTTAAACTGGTACTATTCTTTATAAATATTTATCTTTTAAACTGATATTATTCTTTATAGATATTAAAGTTTGAACCAGATATTATATCTTGGTGCAATTTTATGGGAATTGAGGTAATTGTATTATATTTGGAAGAAGGTGCAGGAAAGGTGGATGGAAACATATAAAAGGAAAGCACACAATGTGGCTATTACAACAAAACGAACACAGTTCACACTTTACACTGCTGCCATTGGACAAAGAAGTAATGGCTGCCTCTTGAAGAAAATCAATCACTACCACCCATTCCCCCGACTTAGGTTTCATTCTATTGGAACTCATCAGGAGGGGTGAAACATGCAATACAGAGGTTTCCTTATAGAGATATATTGTATATATTCACATCCAATGTTCATTTCCTGTCCGTCTTTTATGATATTCCTTTTACGTGTTCCTATCTAAGTGTCCTATCATTCTTTACAAATTTTCTTTTTCCCCCTTTTGTTTTTCTGGTTTCTTCCTTTAGGAAATTGTGTTGAGCGTTTCACACTCCTGTCTGATGAGTTTCAATATAATAAAACCTATTTCTGGTGATTGAGTGGTAATGATCAATTTTCTTCAAGAGCCAGTCATTACATATTTGTCCAACAGCAGCAATGTAAAGTGTGAACTGTGTTTATCTTTTCATTGTAAAAGCCATATTGTGTTCATTCTTTTTATATGTTTCCATCCATCTTTCTTTTACCTTTTTCCAGATATAACATATTATCAATAAATAATATAACTTACTACTTTATATATTATAATTATTATTGTTAAGTGACCTGGCGGTCTAGGGGTAAGGTGTCAGACTTCTATGCTGGCGGCCGGGGTTCAATCCCCAGACCCGTCATAGATTTATCTGATTACCAAACCCTTCCTTCACCTCTGACAAGACATCTTGTGAATGTGGGGAATGCCAGGCCTCCACCGTGGTTTGGATTCCACGTTAAACTGTAGGTCCTCCATTTCATTTCACAATCACCCTACCATTACACATTAGCATAAGTGCGTATAACCCGAACGGGTATTAAGACGCGGTACTAATAATAATAATTATTATTGATAATGTTTAGGGCTGTGCCGATCAGCCCTTTTACCAACTAGGCTGATGCTCATCATTTGGTTTATTTTTTTACAATGTCTCAACGATGGTATGTAAAACAACACACACACACATTTTTAGCAATATACAAATTTGTGTTCATTATATTATTAGTAAAAATATCAATTAATATAATAAAATTATCATAATAAAAATTTTAAAATGTTGGGGTGACTATTTGATAAAGGGGGAGGGAGAAGTACAAGGAAGACAAGTGTTTTGGACCTCTTTGAATTAAAAACAAAATGCTCAACTGGCATAAATTATTAATAATGTACAGTAATTATTTCAAAAATAGCACAGTTATTTAAAGGCCAAGAATTTCTTTATTTGTTTTTATCTTTTCCACGATGAGTAGAAGAAACTTCCCTCAACTTGAGGTCACTCATAGGTTGTTAGACATGGAATTTTTTTACAGATGTTATTGAGGATTTAAAGCCATTTAATATTTCACTGCAAGGCAAAGAAAAACTAATAACAGATATAGCACAAATGGTGTTGTAAATTGTGATGGACTGAGCAACTGTATATTTAGAGCTACTGAAACGTCAAGAGATCGAAGGACTTAGGCAAGTAAATTAAAGTGGTTGTTCGATTATTGAGCTGTGTGTAAAATAAAAATTGTTATACTACAATAATTAATCTTACTAGCCCTGTTTTTCTCTTTTATCGCTATGTCAAGTTCATTGTTACATTTAAAGCAGCAAAATATGACAGATGATTAAACAATATTGTAGCATTAGCTGCAAGTCCAAGATGACTAAGTGAATAAACCATAAACTTACCCCATTACTTGGACGCCGACTGCTATTGACCCAGCTATAGACTCTATACTCCCCACCACAACTAACACGCCCGGCCGCGACAACAAGCTACGAGACACTGAAGCGGCGCCGAAGCATGTATACAACACAAGATATCCCAGGCCAAAAAACTTCGGAAGAAAGAAGAGACCCTTCGACCAGTGTCCAGTTAATTCTCAATTATTCTAGAATAGTGTGGAAGCCTATGTTGCGTGTGGATCCCTCCCCTGTGTACTTTCTTTAGTGTGCCTCCCTTCCCCTTGTGATCCCTTTGTTCTATGTTCAGTGAGCGGTGCCAATTCATGTATGACTGGTTGTGAAATTGGAAGAGCACTCTTGGACTGGCTTCGGCAATAGCAGGGTGAAGCTAAGGCTTCAGAGATTAGGAATTAAAATGTAAGCAAAATTCTCTTTCGGCAAATAATTATTTATTTATTTTCTTCTAAATTTGTTTTGGCTAAATATTATTTAATTGTCTATTTTATAAAACCAAAATTATAAGACTGGTCGGGTATGACTAAGCTGAGACTTCAGATAGTTTTCATAATTTAGGAATATCTAAGTCCTTTTTGGCACACTAAATATTTATCTAACTTTTGTAGAAGAATATCAACAATATTTGCTTGGTCAAATGTTACGCCTTGGAACTTTTATTTGGACTTATATTTTGTCTTAGTGTTACAATTTGGGTTCAATGTTATGAGATAATAGTTATGAAGTTGAACGCTGATAGTGCAAGCAAAAGAATAATTGAAAACTCTATATGAACTTAGTTTATTGGGCGCTAGTTAAACAATAGCGCAGGTGATTATGTTGTTAATAGGAAGTATTTTTAGACTTAGTTTATTGGACGCTGATAGCGCTAATAATAAGATTATTGGAAATCACCATATTTACTTTGATTATAAAAAAGTAGTATTTAGACTATTATAACTAAATGTGTACTAATCAACGTTAAGATCAATAATAATCAAATTTGATATTATTTATGTTTAGGGTAAGCCAATGTAAGGCATATTATTTATATTGATATTTAATCGTGTTTGAGAGCTGTAAACAATAATTTAATCAGTTTATATTTCATGTAGAAAAAAATAGGATTTCAGAGAGATTTAATATAAAAAAAATCTTGTATTGTACTTTCTTGACTAATAATTACATATTTAACTTACAATATTGTTAACTTAAATTTAATGAAGGTAATCATTATAATATTTTGCGTATTCTCCAAATGAAACTTTGCTGTACGGATCATGACCTTTTTTGTATGTTTTGGTATTTTCCCCTGTTATTAATTGTTCATATTATATTGAAATATTAAATAAATGATTCATTTTCTATGACTTCACCTTTTACACAATATCTCTTTCACTTACATATCCTTAGGCTTAATACCACCCAACTTCTAAGGTTTTTTGTTAGGTAAATTGTTATGAAATTTTTTTGTTATTGAGGGTGGCCGTGGGGCAGGTTCTACAATCGTATCAGATTGCGTGTTCTGGGTATAGTTTACATACCCAGATTTTCTTAGTATTCATGACTCACAACACGCACTCTTATCCGCCTTTTGTTGTATATTTTATTTTGTTTCGTATTTGGACCCTACTAATTAGGTTTTTAGTTTAGTAATAGGATTCAATATATTCAAACGAATAAGATATGTTTTAAATTTTTTAAATATTCATTATTTTGCAATGTGAAAAGAGCCGCATGATGGGCGCTCTTGAGCTGCGTTGTGGCCACCCCTGGTATATTATATTAAACTCTTATTTAAAAATCATAATATTTTGTTATGTTTATTTAGATATATTTTTCATACCACATGCTATATTTTTATTGTTGTGCAAATATTCTCATTGTTGATCTTCATGGTTATGTATGAAGGCCTGGTAGTAAGTAATGTTCCTGTTTCTAAAACCAGAACCAGATCCGGAATTGTTGTAAGTAATATAGCACCTTAGCTTCATCACTCGGTCCACACTCATCCTCTCAACGTGCCCAAACCAGCATAGGATGGTTCTTTCACATTGACCTATTGGATTCCCTTTCAAACCACATTCCTTCAGCACCCATTCATTACTGACTCTGTTCATACAAGTTTTTCCACATACATTTCTTAGATATCTCATTCCAACTGCAGTCACCTTCCTCTTGTGTTTCTCCTAATAAAGCCACACTTCACATCCATACAAAAATAATGGCATTGACACACTTTTATTTACTGCCATCTTTGCCTCTTTTGATAAATCATTCTTTACACTAGTCCACATACATCCAACTACTCTTGGAAATGCATTCATCTGTCTGTTGATATCACCATCTATCCTTCCATTTTTACAAAATATCCTGTCTAGATACACAAAATCATTCACTTATTCTAACAGTTTTCCATTTATACCAAGCTGACAATCATTTCCTAATTCGTACTTGTCATCGTACTTGTCAAAAACTATCACCTTAGTTTTGGAGACATTTATACGAAGATCCATTGTTCCTGTCGCAACATTCAAACAATTTAATGCATACTGCATGTCACTTTCATTCTCAGCTATTAATATGGCATCATCTGCGTATAACAGCACACTCACATTGTTTTGCACACCAACTGCTTCCTCACAAGTATCTCTCATATACTTATTCATGAATACATGGAAACATGATACAACCTTGTCTAACACTCACTTCAATGTCAAACCATTCACTCTGCACTCCACCCACCCTAAACACGCTTTGCTTCCATATAATGACATAAGAAATTTTTAGTAATTACTAGGAACAAAATAAAGATATTTATTGATACAATATTGGTGTTTTATTATTTTATTGAAACGGATATATTAAAAATTTAAGTGGAAACTAGAAACAAAAGTTTTCAAAAATAAAACCCCAAAAACAGCATTTTTGGAAAAATCACGGTTTCCCCAAACTCTACTTCACGACTATCATGGGTGCCTGTCAGTGTGTGTGTAGCTACTTGTCAGTGGCTGTATTGTATGTGTTATGACTGTTCGCCAGTTTATAGAGAGTGGGAGCGCATGCAGACATTTAAATAATATGAGAGATTTTAATATTCTATAAATAACTAATTTAATAACATGAAATATAAAATTATCTACATGATTTTAATTATCTATGGGTAAACTACCCTAACTCTACACTATTCTTGGACAATGCAGTGGTCTAAAGTTTAACAAAATCTTCTGATGAAGTACCGGACACAACTGTGCTGCTAGTCAGTCACTTTGTCTTTGGACGAACTCTGGGTCATGAATCGGCCGTTCATCCCTGACTGGAATTTACATGATCAGTACAGAAGCCTTTGTCTCAAGACTAGGAATGTAATTATAAGCTAGGTGGCCGTCCTAAGTTGCAACAATTCCTAGTTTAAACTATGCACTTCTGTAGCTGCACATTCTTAATTTTGAGTGTACTCTCTGTTCTACATGTTGTTGACTCCCAACATATGTATAGGTACCTGTCGGTGACTCTATTGTATCGGTATGTGTCAGTGACTGTCTTTGTGTGTGTGTGTGTGTGTGTGTGTGTGTGTGTAAGTACCTGCCAGCTTCTGTATTGTGTGTGTAGTATAGGCAGGGGCGGAGATTTATCATTTACCCAATCCCTGCAACTATAACTTGGAGGGATTTGGTGGGTATACCCCCAACTTCCAGAGGCAAGAACATTTTTGAACTATATATATTTCTCTAAGCTATTTAAAAGGTTTTTAAAAATTGTAATTGTGGACTTGGGTTTAATTTTTTTTTAATTAGTCACAACAATAAAAAAAAAATTAAGCTTAGTATTGGCTCAAAGAAAATTGTTTTAAACATCCTATAAAAAACATGTTTAATAGACAACTTTTTCAAAAATAAATAATTAGGCCTAGGCCTAACTAATATCTAAGCAGCATCAAGATTATTGATCTAAACAAGCAGTTGAAAATTTGTTTTTTAACGTGCATTGAGTTATATTGTTACTTATTAGTATTGGATGACGCTGTGGCTTGTGAGAAGACTTGCTAAAGTCCGTTCACCTTAGGAATTGTTTTCTGAAAGGCTTTTTTCCCTACCAGAAATCTATTATATAGTAGGATATTCGCAGGAAAAAAGACCTTTCAGAGAGTAATTCCTACCGTGAATGGAATATACCTATGATTGTACAAACACAGACTATCCAATCTTCAAATACATATTATCAAAGTGAGAGATTTCTACGCTACCATTGAAGTTACAAAATAGTTACAGTATGT
The DNA here is from genome assembly GCA_901482245.1 of Timema douglasi. Taxonomy (NCBI): domain Eukaryota; kingdom Metazoa; phylum Arthropoda; class Insecta; order Phasmatodea; family Timematidae; genus Timema; species Timema douglasi. The sequence goes on from CABEEJ010000350.1 coordinate 274,066, forward strand.
TTGGCTTTTGTATGTGATTCATTAAACTTATATGTATATATATTGTTCAGCAATTATGTGTCCCTATAAGCTCACTTATGGATAAATTTAATAATTATAGTAATTTAAACAAAAATGTACAAGTAATGAATATTTTCCTCAGCCGCTGCAATGCAATGGTACTTTTCCGTTCGACCCTTGCACGAGCAGGCCTGCAGGGGTCTGTTCTCTGACATTGTGTGTGGGTACTTGTGATTGACTGTTTTGTGTGTATAGGTATCTTTCATTGACTGTATTGTGTGTATAGGTAACGGTCAGTGGATGTATTGTGTGTATAGGTAACGGTCAGTGGATGTATTGTTCATACAGGTACCTGTCAGTGACTGTATTGTGTGTATATGTAACTGTCAGTGGATGAATTGTTCATACAGATACCTGTCAGTGAATGTATCGTGTGTATAGGTACCTGTCAGTGGCTACTGTGTGTATAGGTACCTCTCAGTGACTGTATCGTGTCTATAGGAACCTTTCTGTGGTTGTATTGTGCATATAGGTACCTGCCAGTGACTATTGTGTCTACAGGTATTTGCCAGTGACTGTAATGTGTGTATAAGTACCTGTCATTGACTGTATCATGTGTTTAGGTACCTGTCATTGACTGTATCGTGTGTTTACGTACTTGTCATTGACTGTATCGTGTGTTTATGTACCTGTCATTGACTGTATCGTGTGTTTATGTACCTGTCATTGACTGTATCGTGTGTTTATGTACCTGTCTGTGATTATTATATTGTTATATTGTATGTATAGGTATTTTTTTTAGCGACTGCATTGTGTGTATAGGTACCTGTCAGCAACTGTATCGTGTGTATAGGTACCTACGAGACCGCCAAGAGCAATGGCAAAAGGCGTTAGAGGCAAAGTTGGCTAATATTCCAGATCCTCTTTGTCCTGAAGGCCATGTCCCACTCCTTGACCAAGAAAGGAAAGCTACTCTGAACTTGCTCAGAAATAGTGAGTGGATAAGTCATATTGTAGCAAGAATAGATTCGGTCAGTAAAAAGAGATTAAAATATTAATAATTATCAATAGAAATACTTTTCATACGGGAATGAAACAGGCCAAAATCGTAAATATTTACAAGATCTTTAGCTCTAGCTGTAACACATCAAATAAATTTATTTTCAGACTTGAGGACATTTTTGTCCCTCCAAGTAAAGAAAGAACTGTCAACCAACCATCATATATTTTTATTAAGAATTTGAAGACTTCATATATACATCAATCAAGTGTATACATATTAGTGTAGATAGAAATGGTACCTAGATGTTTGTTGCATGTTATGTTGAGATGTCACCTCCATGGGTGTTGCAAATTAAACTGAGATGGCACCTTGCTGTGTTAAGGAATATTTTGAAATGATACCTAGCTGTGCATTGCAGGCTACAATGAGATGGTACCTTAGCTGTGTGTTGCATACTACAATGAGATCGTACCTTAGCTGTGTGTCGCAGACTATACTGAAATGGTCTCTAGCTGTGTGTTGCATACTACAATGAGATCATACCTTAGCTGTGTGTTGCAGGCTACAATGAGATGGTACCTAGCTGTGTGTTGCAGGCTACAATGAGATGGTACCTTAGCTGTGTGTTGCAGGCTACAATGAGATGGTACCTTAGCTGTGTGTTGCAGGCTACAATGAGATGGTACCTTAGCTGTGTGTTGCATACTATAATGAGATGATACCTAGCTGTGTGTCACAGGCTACAATGAGATGATACCTTAGCTGTGTGTTGCAGGCTACAATGAGATGGTACCTTAGCTGTAGGTTGCAGGCTACAATGAGATGATACCTAGCTGTGTGTTGCAGGCTACAATGAGATGATACCTAGCTGTGTGTTGCAGGCTACAATGAGATGGTACCTAGCTGTAGGTTGCAGACTACAATGAGATGATACCTGTGTGTTACACTACAATGAGATGATACCTAGCTGTGTGTTGCAGACTACAATGAGATGATACCTGTGTGTTACACTACAATGAGATGGTACCTAGCTGTGTGTTGCAGGCTACAATGAGATGGTACCTAGCTGTGTGTTGCAGGCTACAATGAGATGGTACCTAGCTGTAGGTTGCAGGCTACAATGAGAGGACACATTTTAAAATTATAACTTTTTTATTTGTATTCCATTCTCCTTATGATAATAGCCTAAAGGCCAATACAAACACAATACTAAGCTGTGTTGTGCTAAGACTTTGTCAGTTTGTTTTCACACTCATTGCTAAGCTAATACAAAAGTCTTGTTTGAGTTCAGGTATAGTACTGTGGAAGAGAGGATGCTGCTATTACCAGTTGTTTTGGAAGATGAAGAAAATGTAGGAGGTGGAGGTTTGACTTGTTCAAGTAACGCTTCCATTTTAATATAAAAACATTTACTAAACATAAAATCTAAATAGAATATTACTTAAATATGTGTGAAACAAACTGAGAACAAAACTTCAACACTTATTAAGTTATTTTCACCAAACCAGCACGGCGTCTCTTCAACATGGAGCCCAAGCTGTGTTATGCGCATGCACAACGTAAGATGGCTCAAGATGGGAGATGGAAAAATTGCCCAGGCAGCAATCGTAAAAAACATAGTGCAGCATAGCAAGGCATAACTTAGCTTTCTGTGTGAACCAACACATTTAAATGATTCACTATTTTTCTTAAGAGTGAGTAGGGCAAATCTTAGCTTAGCGTTCTGTGTGTACTGGCCTTTAGTCTTCTATGACGTGTTTCGGTGTTATACATAGATGTTACACCATATTCAGGTCTAATTGAATATAAAGATGATATTCTTTTAATTATATATATTATCAGAAAGTTTGTGAACATTTTTCAGGTATTGAATGTAAAAACTTATTGTCGTCTTAGTAGACTAAGGCTAATATCAAATAAGAGAATAAAAAATAAAATAAATATAATTTTATCATTTATTTCTCCTTACCAAATCAAATATGAACATTATTAAAAACCGTGCTGTGTTACAGGCTATACTGAGATGGTAAAGGAGCTGAACATGATGCCTGTACGCTCAGACACACTTCGAGCACGTCAGCGCAAGATAGAGCTAGAGAGTCAGCTCAACAAGCTCGAAGATGGTATTAAGGTGTTCTCTCGACCTCGTGTCTTCATCAAAGTTGGAGAATGACAGTCAAGGACCCCTTGGATACTTCCAAAATCACAGTTGAAACTATTTCAAATTATGACTATCACTTAATAAACTATATCAACTATGAGTACTACGAAAATATTTGTTTTAGGAATCAAGTTATGCAATGACAATAGTTGATATGAATAGGAATTGTACAATAAACATTAAATAAAGCTACATTGAACAAGTGGCCAATAAGAATATGTCGTGGACTGAGAAACAATTATTATTTTGGTTTCTTCTGGCCAGGAAACAAAAGTTTCATGACTTGCTCCATTCCAATTACAAAATATAAATACTAAACAATATTCTATTGTATTTTTATTGTATTGTTTAACAAGGGTGTAAAATGAGATTTATAAATTCACATAGCTGTCTATTATTAAAGTGTGGAAGAGAGTGCAGGGGGAAGAATGGCGGAAGGACAGAGGGGGATGGAAGAATTTTACTAAACAGACCTGGTCACAGGTGGGAAAAAGTTTTTTATTTTTTTTATTTAGCACCCCGTCTTACTACCCGTTCGAGTTTTTACACCTAAGTATTAATTATGCTAATGGATTAGTAAGGTTGGATTTAGAGGAAGTGAACCCGCATTTGCGTGGAGGAAGAATTGAACACTTTATGAAAAACCATCCCCAGTTCACCCGACCAAGATTCCAACCTTAATCTCCCCGTCCTCGGTAGTCTAGCTCAACATGACTAGCGCATTAGCCAACTACGCCATGGAGGCAGGTCTAGAAACAGTTCATGATGATAATTATTAATGACTTCATTAAAATAACTTGGGGACACATAATTCTTGAATTAACTCTCATATTTATAAATAGTGTGTATGAAATAAGTGTATTTAGGAACGGGAAGTTAAGTGAAAAACACTAACAGATTTTTACAAACACTACAATATTTCAACATGACAAGATATTTTTCTTGGGAAATAGTATGCTCATATGAAGTTGAGTTTTGATATTTTCTTCATTTTTATGGCAGCATGTTTTTCTAACAGTTCATTGAAAGGAGAGAAACTTTGGTTGATCTGATATATATAATCCAAGTTTACCTACAATAAAACCTTTTAGGGCTCTGTGAGTACTCATATTTTGAAAGCTTCATTTTCCAGCTTTCACTTGATGTACATAATAAAAATTTTAAAACATAATTGTAGGCTATTTAATTTAAATAATACAGTGGAACCTGGTTAATTCGAACTCTGAGGGACCAGGACAAAATTCGTATTAAATAAGTTTCTTAAAAGGAATTGAAAAGAAAGAATGTTAAGTTTGCAACCAACCTCAAAAACTTTATCTAACGTATTTGGACATAATTTGTTCACAATTTCTTTAAAAAGTCAGAGATTTAAATCTCTTTTCCTGATTTAAGTCTCTCATTCATAGTGCATGATTCTAATTGATTTATTGACTGGAAAATTGAATCGCTTACGTTGTTGTAACTTTCAAAATAATACCCGAGCTCTTGGATATGGTCCATGGCTTCTGCCGCACTTGGGATAGGCCTTTCGTGAACTACTGAAGAATTGTCCTCTTCATCACCAGATGGTTCATCCTCAGCCTGGATGTTATTGTTGAGAACTTCAGCAACGATGTCCGCATCAGTAACTTCACCACACACTGCCACATCTTCATCCATGCTGATGAAGTCCACATAGGATATAGCAAGATCAGGAGTAACTTCTTCCCAGTTGTCAATAGCTAGCGCAGCTTCAGTCACAGTTTCTCCATCATTTTTTGTCTTGATAAAGCCAGCTTTTTTAAAACAGTTCTTAATGGTCTCAACTTTCAGTTGGTCCCACGTTTGCTTACACATTCTTGAGGCTTGAAGAATGTCAAGCGAAATTTTCTGAGTAGACAAATCTCCAGCGAGAATTTTTTCAACCAACAATCATCTGTAAAAATGTTATAGGTTCTTAATTATGCCTTGGTCCATAGGTTGAATAACCTATGTCATATTTGGTGGGGGAAAAATAACCTTTATATTTATCAAAAGGGAAACACTGTTATGAGCAGTGCAATTGTCAATAAATAAAAGTATTGTTCGATTTTGTTTGCCTAACTGTTTGTCGATTTTTAAAAGCCATTTTTCAAACAGATCACCTTTCATTCATGCTTTTTTATTTGACTTGGATTCCACTGGCTTCGATTATACATTTTTGAAACAACGTGGGTTAGCTGATTTTCCAATCATCAACAACGGTAGTTTTTCAGAACCATCCATATTTGCTCCAACTAACAGTGTTGTTTGATCTTTAATAAGCTTTCCCCCACTGCACTATTCACCTTTAAATGCAAGGGTTTTGTCAGGAGTACACTTGTAAAAATGTCTCATCTGATTGACTTTAAAAATGTTCCATCTGATTGACATTAAAAAAAAAATTCAGTTCTATGTCCTGGATCATTTCTTTCAAGTCTTCCTCCCAATTATTGGCTGAACGCAAATCAACAGCATCACTTTCACCACATACAGCTTTGAAGTATTTTTTTCCTAATTCAGATGCAAAATGTTCAGCTTTTGCTCTAAGAAGAGGGCTGCTCACTGGGACTTTCTTGTCTCACGCTTGTTTGAACCACTTGAGTACACAGTTGTCCACATATGGGTTCTCCTGAGCCGAGTTTTCTCGTTTCTTTTATTGTGGGTGCACAGCGCTGCTCATTTGTTCCCCATGCGCGGTTGGCTGCGCATGGTCTTGATAAGCACAGGGACTCGGGGTTTCGAGGCTTGTTGAGACACTCTGGTTTTGTACTCGGTTAGTGCACGTTGGATTGTCCCCTTGTCAGGGCGGCTGCATGCGTAGTTGGTTTGTGAGTCATTATCTCTCGGGTGTGTGAATTTATTATTGTATCAAGAGAATTTTCTTAACCTTGGGTGTGACTGTGTATGTGTGGAACACTCATTGTTTGATGTTTTGCATAGTAAGTTCGCGTGGGTGCGGGGACGAGGTCCCAGTTCAACGTTTGATTGCATACCCGGGGCCAGCCTCGGGCTCATGTTAAGCTTTGAATAAATGTGCAGAAAGAGACACACACAGTATGTATTAAACAATACTTAAACTATACAAAAAAAAACAAATTAAACTCAGATGTCACAAGAATACCACTACGACGAAATCACTAAGAAAAGTGCACGTAACAACTCGAGAGGTTTGACTTTGACTAACGTAGTACATAACTGTATGTGTAAACAAATACATATGGTTGAGCAGAGGAGGGGCGTTAAGAGTAATTGGAAAATAATATTGCACAGTACATTACAACTTACGAAAAGTCTGAACACAATTTAGCCTAGTGTTCTAGTTCAAATAACCTGAATCTAAAACAAAAGAAATGTTACTAATATCATGGAAAAATTAGCCAGGAAAAAACTTAAAAACCAGCTTGATTTAAGTGGAGAGCCTTTACATCAGATTTAAATACCATGTACAAACATACTATGTAAATGTTAACATAACAAATAAAAACGACAACAATTCTAAGTAGTAGACTCAAAAAATATCTTTACCTACTGCAAAACTTAAAACCTTATAAGTAAAAGTAAAATAAAATAAAATGGAAACAACAGTACAAATAAAAGAAAGAATTCATGATAAAACAAGTTTAAGTAAGCTTTGCGTCATTCCCATATATGAACAGTATGTAACACCCTCTATAGAGATTCTGAGAATCCCCCTTTGACAATACTGAGAAAGAAATAATAAGACATCTTTCTCAATACAACTACTATCTCAAACTCTCTAAAAAACAAATGACTCAGATGAGATGATACATATTATCATGAAATTTATAAATTTGCTTTACAGGTGTTTCATGTTAGCATGGGTTTGTTAACAACAGATACCGCACTCAAGTAAACTCCAAATGGACTTTTGGAACAGCTGAAGAGCAGGTAGCTTTACCATGATTTGAACCTAAAATCTTTAAAAAAAAAAGTCGAATGCTGTTAAAAAGCACAATGCCTTAGTGACATTAAGGCCAGAAATAAACATCCTTGCAGGAATTATTTACTTATAAATAGAATATAATTCTATGTCTACAAAGGAAGTAGCCAATAGGTCAGCACAATTAATCATCGCTCCTAAATATAATTACAGTTGAATGTACAAGATGAACACTTCTGCTTTATCAGACAGTGTAGAGGTATGAAGTTGCAGTATCCATTCAACATTAATAGGCAGTGTAGAGGTTTGGGGTCAGAGTAGTCATTAAATGATATGAAGGTCTAAGGGTTGATATGCCATTATATAAATACAAGAGAATTATATAAATATTAAGCACATCTAAATATAGAATACTAATAAATATTTACAAACATTTCAATATTTTTATCACACATGGGATTGTGTATATATTAACAATGACACAATTCTACTCTCTTTTTTCTCCTAATGAGGGGCTTCCCTTTGTGGAGTATTGTAGAACAGTATAAAGGTGTTGCCTTGGCTGCAGGGTTTAAAGGAGAAGTTGAGTGGAGGTTAGATCGTTGAGGTGAGAGGTTCCCTGTATTGTTAATTCATCTGCGTAACTGTCTAATAACAGTGATGAAAACTCAGTTCATCTCATCCCATGGGAAGGTTTTAGGGGATAATTAAGAGCGTATAAGTATAGGGGAGCAACTGGTCACACACATACTCTGTATAAGAATGGAGGTGGACATTATGGTCCACTAAGGTGAGCAGCCAGGAGCGGCGCATACGTTGTATAATTGGGAGTGAACTGGAACTAGGGGAACAGCCTAGAGTGGAGTGTACCCTAGAGTTAGTCAGCCAGAACTTTTCTTTTTATAATCATATGGCACATATGACTGGGAGGGACTTTAACATCCAGGCTCGGTTACCTTATGTGTACAATATTAGCCACTCTGGTAGCACAGAGCATTTCCCAAGGTACACCATAGGAGGTTGTCTACATACTGTGTCTGCAATGAGATTTGTTGATAGTTATGAGGTTGTAGAGCCGAGGTGAGTCTTAATCTAACTTAAGCCTTACCAAACCATGGTGACCATTAAGATCATTACCCTTAAGGGAAAAATACCCAAGGTACCAGCCGGGAATCAAACCCAGGCCCCTAAAAACATAGTATACAATTTACCTTACTAAAGTACTTAATGGTGAGAATTTATTTAGAGATTATCAAATGATATTTAGTTGACTCTTTTTTCTGGATGTCTTTTCCATATGCATGAAACTTGCTTCATGAGCAGAGTAGAAGGCCGATCACAGTGGTTTAGTGCAGGTGGTAGTTACGCCTGTTAATGCTAGAGACGGGACGGTCGGAAAAGGGCCAGAATCTGGTTGTTGACGTGAATGGTTGTAACTAGGAGTAAGGGTTTTTACTTTTATTTGTTCTTCAATTTTCTACAATTCTATCATATCACTTACTACTACATGCTTATTCAATTTATTTCATACAAATTAAGTTACAAGTCTTGAGTTGGTTTGCTATTCACTCGATCAGGTTGGACGATTGCGCCAATCTTCTGTCACACTATCCTAGTTATTTCACATAAATATTCAACACAAGGCTTATATGATTAAGTTTATATTGTTGTTGATTTTCAATGCTATGTCACACAATATAGACATAAATAATGTTCTCATGCACGTACCAACCACTAAGAAAGTGGTGGTTGGGCACATGCTTAACTTTGCATCAAGTGGTTGTCTTTCCTTTATAAGTGAATACTGTATCTGGCAGCCTTGAGGAGCAAAATATTTATTTGTGATTGATTTGAAGAAGAAAATACTTGTCAAGTTTTATTTTTTACCCCCAATAAATTCTTTATATGACGATATACTTGTCAAATATGAATTGTTTGCCTCCATCAGCTCTTGATGTAAGGATATAATTACTTAGTTTGGTTTGTAGTCAGTTTTTGATGCAAAGAAGATATACTTGCCTCCATCAGTTCTTGATTGTACGCGCTGTGTCGAGTATCTTGTGGACAAAAGTGTTCAGACACAGTTCCACCTTTCCAGCTCTAAACGAGGGCTCCTGGTGTTGGGACCAGACATGGAGATCAAACGTTGGGAATAATAACGCAATTTCTCTGGCTGCTGATTCTGGGGAATCTGGAGAATATTCAAAAGTTCATGAGAATCATCTATGACCTTTAAGTAAGAATAATCTATGCCTAGATTGACAGGGTGGACACTAACTAGAATAAAATTATGAATGAAATAGTATTCTTATCATGGATGATTAAAACATTCTCAAAATTTCATTAAAAAAAATGTTTTTGTTAGCCATCACAATCATGAAAAGACATGTTGCAAGTCATGTTAGTTCGATAAATGTCAAGTAGTTGAAGTGATGTTTTTATAAATATGTTACTACAAAATTAAGTTGAGGAAAATTTATGAAATTTTGTATGTTAACTTTTAACACTAGCTCTAAATAAAATCAATTCTCCAACCTGGAAAAATATAAGTACTTTTTATTCTATCTAATTCATGGTTTTCCTGATGAGTGAGTGGCCCCACTCTGATTGAACAGCTAGTTATCATTTTACAAGTTTTACAGAGAGAATCTGTTCTTGTTGCAGATAGTTAATAATCATTTTATTTGGAATATCATTATTTTACCAAATGGACCAAAAGTTTTTGCTCCAGTCTACACATAATTATATGTGTTTTATACCTTCTGTACAACTGATTAAAATATGATTAGTGGATGGTGGTTCATCTCTTCCTGGTCATCTTTGAAATTATATGATTTTTTTTTAGTTGTTTGTAACTGTTGCATTGTTGAAGTATTAAAATACAATGATTCAGAAAAGGTGATGAAAAAAGACTTGTCAGTTTCCAATAAGGCATTAGACCCTAATCAGCACTGATTTATCTGATTGCTAAACCCTTCCTTCACCTCTGACAAGACGTGTATTGATCACAACTTGTGAGTGTGGAATACCAGGCCTCCACGGTGGTTCGGATCCCACGTTAAACTGTAGGTCCTCCATTTCATCTCACAATCACCCTACCATTACACATTAGTGTAAGTGCGTACAACCCAAACGAGTATTAATACGTGGTGATGATGATGATGATGATGATGATGATAATAATAATAATAATAAACCCTAATGGATTAAATGCCCAGTACCTCTGTTTATTAAGCTTTTAATGCAGTCAACTTGTAAGACAAAGGAAGGTTAGGATGCTGAAGTTGGCGATGACATAAAGGGGAGATTTTTGAAATGGTTGAGAGATCTTTCATACCTGTCCAAAATAAAAATACCTAGGTGGTTTGGTGGATTCACAATTTTCAAATTGAGCTTACACACCTTTTGTGATGCAAGTAAATCAGCAAATGCTACAGCAGTGTTCATAAGATGCCAATCCACGACTGGAGTGACTGTACAGCTACTTCAAGCAAAGACTTGAATTAATCTTATCAATAAGATTACGATGCCTTGGTTGGAATTGTTAGTGGTCATTATTGGATCCAGACTCCATAAATCAGTATTGGAAGCTATTAATATAGAAGGTGTGGAGTCTTTTCTTTGGACTGATTCAACTACAGTACTTACTTGGATTATACATGATGTACCTTGGTCAACATTTGTTGGTAAGAAAGTGACATAGATAAATGCATTGACATCTTCAAAAAGTTGGAGTTGAATTCCATAAAAAAGTCAATGATTTAAGATTGTGGTATGCCGAAAATATAGTGCTCAGAAAATAGAATCTGTAACTGCTTCATTGTGTGCAACATGCTGCTCCTTTTGAAGTGGTGGGTGAGACTTGTCTGTACCATTTTTCTAAAAGATACAGACAAGGGATTGATATGTTTGTGTTCACATGTGCTGTTTATCGGACAGCCCATTTGGAGCGGGTGACAAGTTTATCAACAGATGTATTCCTACAAGCTTTTCATTGTTTCATAGCAAAAAGGGAGTGACCCACAGTAGTTTGCAGTGACATTGGCGTTAACTTTACAGGTCCTGACAATGTAGTTTAAGAAGATCAATTGGAGTAAAATATAGGACTATATTCTGCACCGTAAAGAATCTAGTGTAAGTTATATCCAACTAGA
>CABEEJ010000350.1:285298-309340 GCA_901482245.1 Timema douglasi
GGGGGGGGGGGGGGGGGGGGGGATGGTGGAAGCGACATAAGAATTTTGAAGGAAGCTCTCTGTAAAATACTTGTTCGGGCTTCACTGAAATTTGAAGAAGTGACAACCATCCTCTTGACTGTGAAGCTTTGATAAATGCTCGTCCTTAGACCCACATGTCAGAAGACTCAAAACGACTAAGGAATATTAATTCCCGCGATATTCATACAATAAGTAGGTGTGCCTGATTTTGATGTTGCATAGTCAACAAACGTTTGTGACAGAATACAACACAGTCTTAAAGGAGCCCTTAGACAAAGATTTAGAAAAGAGTATCTGGGACTAGTACAAGGTAGCTCAATAGGGAAGTTAAGGAATCTAAATGTTGGAGAGATTGTGTTGGCAGTGACAACATGAAACGACTTGAATGGCCAAGAGCTAAGGTTATGGAAGTGATAAAAGACAAGTTCGGTTGGTTTGACTCAAGGCATCGTTGAGCAATTTCTCCGGCCCATCCAGCAAATCTACCCTTTGGAAGTGATTGGCCATGAAGAAAGCTATAAAATGATATCCTAAATGCAGGGGTCCATGGAAGTTAAACCAAAGAGAAGGAGCCTGTGATGTGTAAAAGTAACAGTGAGATTGACAGTCTACCTTCACGGTCCTAAAAGGGATGCATTGTGAAAGCATCCAACAGACTAAATTTTTAAATATGTTATATAACCTAATTTATTTTTTGTTCAATGATCATTCATGATTTCAATATGTTGTTAGACTTTACTCTTGTATGTGATTGAAGTAGAAATTGAGTTAACTTGCAAATGCTTCGTTAACTTAAGGTATGGGGTGGGGAGAATGTTGCAGTCCACACATAATTATGTGTTGTAAATGTTGGTACCTTCTATACAACAATGGATTTAAAAATGTGTAGTGGTTCATTTCGTCCTAATCATCTTTGAAATTATATGATCTGTGGTTTTCTGTGAGTCGTTTGTAACTGTTGCATTGTTGATTGAGTTTATTAAATGGTAAAGTTTCTAATAAACTAATGAGTATAACATTTCTTAACTTGGCTTGTTTCCAACAGTTATTATTCACTTCAAGAACTGCTTTTCATAGTATAATCTTATAAATTTCTGGCTAATAATATATATTATATATGTAGCAAGACTATGGAGACTAACCTGGGGTCCGAGAATGCATCTTAAATCGATTTTACATGGTTTATATGTGGCCTTCTTAAACAATAACTCATTTAATCTATGACTAGACATAAATATGAACCTATGTGTAAAAATAAATTAGTTACTTAACTTTCATATTTTCCATTATTAAATATTCAGCCATATGTTAAATCCTTGTCCTGGACATATTTTTAAATAGTACTTCAATGGATGTTCATTGTTCACACTTGTTTGAATATTGCAACTAGCTATATAAAGTATATACTTTTTCCTATTTTGAAAACTTCACCTTAATTTTTCTTAGTTTATAAAAAAGAATGCATGTTGAATCACCTGAACCATGAGTTGCATTGCGAGTGTCTGAAATTCCGTAAGAACCTCGTATTGTGTTTGGGTCAGAAAATTGAGCTTGGTAAACTTTTGTGGGCCCCATGAGTACCCTCCATGCAGCTACAGCATCCTTACGAGCCAATATGTGGACATCCACCGAGCCGCTGCCAATGAGACAAACTGGGTGCTGCATTATGGTGACACATGATAATCCAGGGTTGATAACCTTTATAAGTTTTGAAATTCCCACACTTATCAAGTTTTTCCAGACCAAAAAATTATAATTTTCTATGTATTTTATATGCAAAACTATCAATTAAAAAAATATCTCATTAATTTCATTGTTTCTTATTAAATTCCTAACACAAGAATTGTTAAAGACAAATATGCCAGTTCTCTTGCCGAAATCAAATGAATTAAAGATAAAATTAAGAGTATACACTGGGTTAAGGTATTATACTTCATATTTTTAAACTTATTGCAAAAATATCTGACCATTCCAGTGACTTTTCCAACTTTTTCAGGTGTATATAAACTGTTTGGTTTATACAAATTCGTTCTAATTACGTTAAAATGTTAGGGATGAGAAAGTTTGTACCCATTTGCTTGGAAGGAGAGTGGAAAACCACCCTCAGTATACCTGATTAAGATTCAAACCTCCCTTCGTCATCGACAGTCTAGTTAATTGTGAGTGGGACACCTTAGACCATGTGACCACCGAAGTGGGTATGTAATTCAAATACGACCGACTCTCAAATACCGATCGATCGCTAAGCACAAATCACAAGGGAATATAAAACATAATTTTATGATAGATTAAATAGTCGTGCTATTATATGTGTTAATTAACGCTATAGCCACATCTAAATAATATATATATATATATATATATATATTTTAAATAGAAAAATGACACTTGGAAAGAGGAATCAAACCAGAGACCTTTTGCTTAGTATGCGAATGCTCTAAGCACTGAGCTATCTGGTAGTTGCCCTGTGGCCAGAGTCATTCTTCAATCATTTTAAAGGAAAGTCTGTAATGGATGTGTGGAAATTGTCAGATACATGTGAGTGATTAATTAAGATCACGAGTTATCATAGAGCACAGCCGTAATGCCAATAATACAATGAAACAATTGTACAAATGTCTATATCAGGATCGGTTATGATAGCCAAGCTATTATATTTGTTAACTACAGATATAGCCACATCTAAATACCATATTCTTTAAATTGAAGATATGCTCATTCATACAATTGTCATAGTACTATGGTCAGTATAAGACCCTCCCGAGTCAAAGGTGGCTGCGCTATCTGATAGCTCGTGATTTTAATTGATCACTTATATGTAGTTGACTATTTCCGCATGTCCATCACAGAGTCTACCTTAAAATATGAGTGAAGAATTACCCTGGGTGCGGGAGAACTCCTGGATAGCTAAATGGCTAGCACATTGGTGTACTAAGCCAAAGGTGCAGAGTTCGTTTCCCTGTCATTTTTCATTTTAAATCATATATTATATTTAGATGAAGTTATAACCATATTTAACAAATATAATAACTTAGCTATTTAACTAGTGTGTAGAGTTATCATTGTACTACTGGCAATATAAGTCATTCTCGAGTCAAAGATGGTTGAGCTATCTGATAGCTCAGGATAATTGATCACTCATATGCAATTGACAATTTCCACACCTGCATTACAGACTCTGCCTTAAAATATGTGTGAAGAATGACACCAGATACAGGACCACTCCCCTGATAGTTCAGTGGTTAATCTACTGGCAATATAAGTCATTCTCGAGTCAAAGATGGTTGAGCTATCTGATAGCTCAGGATAATTGATCACTCATATGCAATTGACAATTTCCACACTTGCATTACAGACTCTGCCTTAAAATATGTGTGAAGAATGACACCAGATACAGGACCACTCCCCTGATAGTTCAGTGGTTAATCCCAGTCTACACATAATGTCTTATCATGCATTTTTTGGATCAGTTAAATGGTCAAGTAAAACTGACCAAAAACCTATATCCACACATATACGTTTTTAGTGCAGTCTTTTGCCCAGTTTCATAAATACCATGGATCAAGTATTACTTTTAGTGATTATTTCATTGTGTCTCGTGAAATTAAAGCGTTGTTCATCGCTCACAGTGGTCTAGAGGGTGATTACTAAAGAGGGGCAGGTCCTCTCATGTGAATTTGCTTCAGGAATTACGTCAGGAACCTGAAGATTGGCATAATTATTTATGAATGGATACAGACACTTATTTGAAATTACTCTCGTTAGTAAGACCAGAAATACAAAAAAAGGACACTAGGACACTATCATGAGAAGGGCTATCGCACCCCATGAAAGATTGACTGCTACTCTAAGATTTCTAGCAACAGGTAGAAGCTACAAAGATCTTGAATTCAGAACTGTAATATCAAAACAAAAGCCAAGCCACATCATACCAGAAACTTGTCAAGCCATATATAGTTCTGAAAAAGGAGTATTTAAAGGTAAGTAAATGAAAAGTACAACTCTTAAAGAGGTTCTTTTTTAAATGTTTATATTACAGTAATAATATCACTATGTAATAAGTAAGAAAATTATAATATTTTAGAAAACTAAAGTTATATTAGGCATTGTTTAATTACATGTTATAGGTGGCTTACATCAAAATTAGAAAAGGAGTAAGGTTTGCAGAACTTGAAGTACCAGGGCATGGGGTCTCAGCCCTTGTTGCAGATGGATTTACCATCGCTGGTTGTTGGAAAAAAGTACTTCTTGTGGGGCCTGCAGGAGGACAATACGAGAAACCTTGTGACATCATTATAGGTGGTTCTCCGGAAGAGACACCAGTTGATCTCCAGTAATGTGGCTCTCTATTGTTTCCACAATTTAAGACTTTGATTCTTTAGTCAAAGTCTCCATTTCCACCTCAAACAGAACAACATTAATGAGCTTTTGGGCAAAGATGTTCTGTTTGCCCTTAAGACCACATAGCTTATTCGCAATATACTTTCCATAAACATCGAAAAAATCTTCCAATTGGAGTGCTTTTAATTTTTTTCCAGCTAATTGTAGTACCTCAGTGGTTTCGTCATCATTTCCTCGTTGTTTCCTTTCTTGCTATATAAGATCTGGGTGCGGAGGAAGATGAGCTATCCCTTGGCATACTAGTAGGTTTTATTCCTTCCCCTGTTGTTGAAGGAGTCACAGGGTGCAAGATTGTCTCTAATGAATTATGTTCCTCTCCATCACTCAATAGTTCCTCTTCTCTCTTTAAAAAACAAGATCAGAGATTATATTGGGATGAAACTATTATGGATGGAATTTTAAAAGTATACAATTCTTTTAATGATTGATGATATATTTTTAATTCTGTAAGGATATTTGATCCATTTTATATTTTCCTCATTTGTCTTAGTTTCAAACTGCTGAAAATTATATTGCTGATGGATGTGACAGAAAGTGGCAGTTACCTCATTGCCTCGGTGTTGTAGATGGAAAACATGTGAAAAAGTACCACCAGCACAAAGTGGTTCCTACTATTTCAACTATAAAAACACCCACAGCATCGTACTCATGACAATTGCCAATGCTGTGAATTTATTTGGGATATAGAGATAAATGGCAAAGTTTCTGATGGAAGAGACATTTCAAACATTAAGTTTTTTGAGAGACTAACAAATGGCAGCCCCAAAATTCCCAAATCGGAAAAGGTTTTGAATTGTGATAAACTTCTCCCGTATATGTTTGTAGGCGATGAAGCCTTTGGAATTCCATACCCTAAGGACAAATTAAATAAAGACACAAGAATTTTTAACTATCGCTTATCAAGGGCTAGACATGTCGTTGAAAACACGTTTGGAATAATGGCGTCTTGATTTAGAGTTCTTCAAATGGCCATTAACTTAGATGTGCATAATATTGACAATGTGGTTATTACTTGCTGTGTCCTTCACAATTTTTTAAGAAGAATATGTCTTCAAAGCTATACATCTCCTGAGGTTCTAAACCGTGAAAACACGGAAGATGTTTCTGTGTAGCTGGGAGTGAGATGTAACCAATAAATTATGCACAACCTTCAAATTGGCAGGTGCAGGCTTGTTCTGGATGATGCAAAAGTTGAACAGGATACATTCAAGTTCTATACTGTGGCAGGATAAGGCTAAGAATAATTTGATTAAGTAAATTGCTATTTATTTTAAATATTTTTAGCTCTACTAGGATCTACCTACCAATAGCTATGTAAATAAATAAATGTTATTTGTATTTTTTATTATAAGCCTAAGATTTTTTAATTTGAGATGTGATAATAGCTTACCTCTTTTTCTGAATCTTCCATTATATTGCTGATCAACTCTCTTGGGTATTATTTATCATTTAGGAATGAAATAAGATCAAAGTACTAAAGAGAAGGCTTGTAAAGGTTGTCTGCACCAGCACCAGAATGTGCAGACTTCTTAATAATAATAATATTTAGCACCGCGTCTTACTACCCGTTCAGGTTATATACTTTAAGTACTAGTTACTCGGATTAGGAATTGGGAAGGTTGAATTAGAGGAAGTAAACCCGCATTTGCGTGGAGGGAGAGTGGAAAATCATTTAGGAAAAACCACCCCCAGTTCACCCGACCAAGATTCGAACCTTGATCTCCCCGTCCTCAGCAGTCGAGCTCAACACGACAAGTGCGTTAGCCAACTACGCCACCGAGGCGGGTTGCATACTTCTTGATGTTTAGTAACTCTTTATGGAAAAATGAACAAAAAGAGTTGATTTTTTTTAGTAACCGTAACCTTTGTAGCTTCATGTTCCACTTCCCGACATTTATTGACCAAAACGGCATAGGCTTGATTTTTTTTTGTCTCGATCATTAAATTCCTTTGACTTAATTTGCCATAGGCAAGTATAACTGAAATATAACTAAATGAATTCACTAAAAAACTCACGTGTCCATTGCCTTAAGTCTGACATTTTCAATGTCTAAAAACAATTTAGAAAAAAAGGGGGAAGAAAAACGAACAATATTCTTTCCACACTAGTTGAGAGACAATACAAGACTGAAGGCAAAGACTGAAGTGCGTCTACATGTACCGATATGACTGACGTTTTGCCGGAAAACAATGCTCCAGCCGGGTCGGTTTTCTGGGTGATCGTTCCGTCTTCATTCAGTTCAGACAAAAATGCCCGTTTCTTTGTCTACACAAAACCTTTTGACTAACATGTCTTGACTGATCAAGCAAAATTTACGATAAGGCGTTATGTGTGGACCGGGCTTTATAACATTGATGTACTAAGCCAAATTTTTCATCATCATCAACTGTTTCCAGCCTGTGGCTGGGTCAGTTTAGTAAAATGCCTCCATCTTCCTCTACCCTTCCATTCTTACAAGCCAAAAGTCCCAGGTTTAATTCCTGTGTCCAAGTGCCCTTTTTCAATTAAAAATTATTTTTTCGCCGGTGAACAAATTGTTTAGATCCAATAGAAAATAGCATCTTTATATGCAATATTAATTATATCTTTGGTGGATCGTGTTCAGATTTGTTTACGAGTAAATGGAAAGCACATTAATCCCTGTCCTGGGTTTCAGGTTCCTCTGTGACAACATTTATAAATTAATGTGGGGATAGTGCTCAAATTAAATATCTTAGTTTGTGTTTGATGAACCTGAGAGCTTCAATAAGTGTGTGATTTTCTGGGAGTAATGTTAGTGTTTCTGGTTGACCGCGAAGTTGGGTTAGCATATATGATTGACCTGAAAGGAAGATTAGACTCTCTGATTGTCTGCAAACTAGGTTAGTGTATCTCACTAACCCAGATTACCCACTCAATTTACCTTCTTATGAAGAAGACCTGTGTGCTATCTCTTATTAAGTGTCTAAAATAATCTGTTCAATTTAACTGGTGTCATCAAGGAGAATCGTGTGCTATTCATTAGTGAATGTTCAAACTAATCTGCTCAGTTTACCTGGTCATGAAGGACACCAATCGATGGTAGAAGAATTTGTTCTTGTGTTCTTGGTAGAACGTTCGAGCTGATTCCTGACTAAATTTAATACTAGTGGTCCGGACTACATAGAATCTGTTGGCCAGTATTACATCCCTTATGTTCTGGAACATTCAACAATAAGACGCATAAGAATTTTTAATGGTACATTACCATCATCTAATCTCATCAGAACATGGAAAGAGCCTACACGGAAAAGGATGCAAGATTAGTACATTTGGGCGTCCTCTGGGCAATAGTACATTAATACTGACTAATCTTTCCACGACTGGGCTACGAATTAGGTAGCCCAGATGCACATTATTATTATTATTATTCATGCTGGTTCTTCATAATCTTTTGTAGTACTTAAGCTTAAATCGATGTCATGGATCAAAGAGCACCACGAGCTATTTAGGAAACGATACCTTATATCATATTCATATAAACATTATTTTGTTTTGTTATAATATATGTCTATTATCTTATTATTACTACACACTTAAGAGAGCAAATCAAATAATAGCAAGTTTTATAGAGTTTGATAACGTAATTTTGAATTTCTATTCAATTAAAAGCAAAACTTATTTGTAACAGTTCCGTCTTGTTCATATGTATTTTCTCAAGAGAATGATGTTAATGCCAGTAAGTGGTGATGCATATTTTAAAACAAACGCCAAATTAATCTTTTTACCAATTTCCTTAAGATACAAATGCCTCTAGATGCTATCTGGAGAGGTCATTCCCTGGCAAATTTAAAAAAGTTAAAGCCTTTCTAAGTTATTTGAAAAGTTTGATACAAGACTATCTTTATACCTGTCATATTAAAATCTTTGTAAAATTGAAGGGTGGGGGTTGAATCCAATACAGCCTTCCCCACGCTCATGTGGTGACCACTTTTGAAATAGGCGTTTCCATGGCAATCAGATTAATTTTTGATAGTATTTTTTTTCTATGGTGTCATAATTGCAGTCTACCCCTATAGTTGTAGTATTGAACTATTTATATTACATAATTACAATACTTAGCCATATAAATATATATATCTATCATGAATAATATTAGGTAGGCCTAACTTAAATATATGTATTCCTATCATAATCTCCATACTCAATAAAATATTAATTCTCAGTTAACTTTATATATTTTTTAACTAAAAATATATTTATATGAAAAGATATTTTCCCGCTACAAAATCAATTTATCCAAATAACACAAGTAAATAAACAAAGAACACAGCTAATTATTTTGGTTTTTAAACAATTTATGTGGATTTACTCCATATAAAACAATCTTTTTAAATAAAGTGCGTAATAAAGGGCTAAATGCAAATTGTTTCCATCCCTAAGTTAACAGCACTGTAAGGGGTGCATCAGTAGGCCTACACTTTAAAAATAATTCAGACACCATAAAAAATGACTTTAGCCCTTTAACTCAAGGTCAATGCAATTTCCAGGTGTACTCAACCCCCAAGGACCCTTGGACAAACTAATCAGACACAGCTTTGGTTCTGTATTTGGTGCAACCAAAAATATGTCAATGGCTGTGTCTGAAGAGTTTGCATACTATGATTTTGTAAACTTTTATTACACATGTTAATTAAGCACGATTTTGGCAAACTAAAGTGCATAGAGCGTATAGTAATTTTCAGACAGCATAATACAGCAGCTGAACTTCCTGGTGGCTATTTCTTAAACATGAGTTTCCATAGCAAAGAGAATGAATTTTGATAAGTGTTTAGTATGTGAAGTCAAAGTGTACTCTACAGTTTTAGTACAGTAGTCTCTAAGAAACTTGACACTGGATAACTCGACGCGTAAGTGCACACAGTTGTTGGCGCCAGTCATTACAAACCAAGGCCATTCAACTGTATAATCTCTCAGTTTGTTTGTGTAACTCGAGTGGAACAGTGGTGTGTTTGTTTGTTTATCAATTCAGTAACGTGTTATTTGAATCAATAAAATATTATATGTACAGTACTGTACTGTATATTACACATATGTGTATACACCATTATACTAAAACATAATGTAATGTATGTATATTATTGTTACTGTACTGTACAATACAGTACATTACAACTGTATCTATATTATTCGATACTGTACTATTATTCATCCTTGTTTAGTAAACATACATCTTATTCAAGTTCATTCGTAAAACTTGACTTTTCAATAACTCGACACCATCTCAGTACACATTAGGTCGAGTTTCCGAGACTCTACTGTATTTGTATGTTTCACGCTTTAAAAAGAAATGTGGTAGAACACTATCACCGAATTTAAAAAAATTATTATTTTTAACAAAATAATACTAGGCCTTTACCTAATGCATTATTAATTATATGAGACACATAAAAAACTACTTACATTAACATATTTTGGTAACAATTTTAAAATTAATCATTTTGTGGGGCAAATTTAAAAAAACTCTATCATTGTTTACTACTGCTTTTCACTACTAGGATACTTTTCTCAATTTACATTTGACAACTTCACAACTAGATTACTAAATTTTGACTAAATTTAAAGAAATTTTATTTTGTTTTCTTGAAGGTTAGGCTAGGCTAGTTTTGATTATATTACTTTAATTTTATTTATGTTAATTTGTTTTGTTTTCTAATAAATTTAAAACTATGTTTTTCAGCCTTTTTTTAAAAAGAGAAAACTTGGCCATTCTGAATCTTTAATTTAAATTCGTTTTGCGTATATATTTACTGTGACTGTGTTGTTTTGAATATTTTTCCATTTTTCTTTTGGTTCATTGTTTACTGTATCTAAAAGTAAAATGTACAAAATTTCCTAAAATCTGGTGATTGTGTTCTAAGCTTAAAAGGAATTCAACCATTACCTATATGAACAAAGTGCATGACATTAGTTATTGATTTATATAGCAGTTTGTATATATTCGTTTTGTGTGTATATCTACTGTGACTGTTGTTTTGAGTATTTTTCAGTTCTTGTTTATGGTTTGGGAAAGAAAAATGTATAGAATTTCCTAAAATTTGCTGATTGTGTTCTAAGCTTAAAAGGAATTCAACCATTACCCATATGAACAAAGAGTATGACATTAATTATTGATTTATATAGCAGTTTGTGTATAATTCATTATATTTCCACAAAATATATA
This sequence comes from Timema douglasi, assembly GCA_901482245.1. Classification (NCBI taxonomy): domain Eukaryota; kingdom Metazoa; phylum Arthropoda; class Insecta; order Phasmatodea; family Timematidae; genus Timema; species Timema douglasi. The sequence continues at coordinate 295,903 of CABEEJ010000350.1, forward strand.
ATTCATTAATTGAATAAATTGTTATTTTGACTAAAGTTAGCAAGCAATGAAGAACAAATCGTATCTGCCCTTTTGCAGAAAAAAAAATCCTTAGTTATCCTGCAGTGTTAGGCCCGGTGAACACATCTGTTTATCAAACATGCGGTGCTGTAGCAGCAACCGAAAAATCAACACACATAATAAGGTGAAATAACACATAGTACGCCTTCGACCATAGTCAAAGATGGATGTATATCGAAGAATACATGTAATTTTTGCTTATCTTGTATCCAAAATGTATATTTTTAAGAAAAAATGTGATAATGGATTCATCCCTTTACTGACTCAAGATTCATAGGAGGCAAATCTTTTATGTATTTAAGAAAAAGCAGATAAGTTTTTTAACTACTTCCGAATGATCATTTAATCATTTGATGAGCTTGTTGGAAGAATCACTGACAAGATTGAGTCTCAAGATATAAGGATGAAACTTGCCATACCTCCAGTGGAAATGTTTTATAATAAAGGAAATTGATAAAACTAAAGAAAAAGGAAAAATAAACTACTAAGAGTAAATTTGACTAAGAAAGCCCACCTAGGGAAAGAAGAAAGATGTGGGAAGAATCCAATGCACAAAGGTGACTTCTATAGTAGAAATAGTCACACACACCTTTTAACACTAATAGAATAATATTTTGGCATTGTCTCCTTTAGCAAACACAAAGAAGAACGAAGAGAGTACATATAACACAAACACTGGATTACTCCATTTTGAATTTAAAGAAAAATTGCTAGAAACACATTGTGCCAACTATTTTTGGTAGTAAAGATAAATTCCTTGGCTATGGTTATTATTTATAGACACCTATTTATTATTATTATTATTAACAATAAAAAATAAATAATAATGATGATAATAAAAATAGTATTTTTAAAAGAATAATATTAATAATTTTAAAAATGAGAATCTTAATTAGGTAATCCATTGGTGGGCCAGTTCCCACTGTCTTGTTGAGAACTGTCGCACTATTTGGGAAATGCTCTTAATATTTTGGTGGTGTAGCAGGTATGAAAGTCCTGGTTGTGGGTACCAGCATGGATGGGTACAGGCTTGTCCGGATCTTTGTGGTTTGTGTCACAATGATTGTTCATTCGCTGTCTGCATCACATGATTTGCACTGTAGTTGATATATCAAGTTATTGGTTTTGCAATTGTAATAACCAGGGATTTTGTACTCCAATTTGGTTACTTTGCTGTTGAAGGATGTAGCTGGTAGGTGGATTCCACATGTGCTGCAACGGTATTAACCTTTGATAGTTGGTTTTTCTTCTCAGATTCTCTTGGGGTCAGGAAGTTTGGGATGGACTAGAATATTGTGGAGATTGGGTGGCCGTTTGAAAGTGACTACTCGGGGGTGAATTAAGAAGGTTTTGGGGCTGGATAAAACTGGTTAGGAATTTGTAACCACTTTTAAGGATGGTGTTGATACGTTGTAGACCAGGATGGTATCGAGTTGTGAGAGGAATGTCCTCAACTTTTTTTGGAGGGTCATAGTCATCCCTGGAGAGTGCTCTGGAGATTTGGTTGTCTATTAAAGGCTGGAGTAACCTTTGCTTTGGAAAGATGTGAAGAGAGTGAAGACAGATCATGAAAATGTCGATGTAGCGAAGCCATAGATAGGGTTTGATGGGCTGAGAATATAGAAAGCGTTCTTCTAGTGGTCCAATGTAAAGATGTGCATATGTAGGAGCCATGCGTGTACACATAGCTGTGCCCTTTATCTGTAGGTAGTGGTTGTCTAGAAAACAAAAGTTGTTAAATTGAAGGATCATCCTAGCCAGCTCCACCAGGAAAGAAGTGGTTGGTTTGGACCCAGGAGGTATGTGCTCTATAAATACTCCATTGCTGGCATTACATGCACATTACTACTAGAAGAACGCTTTCTACATTCTCAGCCCATCAAACGCTATCTATGGCTTCGCTAGACAACCAAATCTCCAGAGCACTCTCCAGGGATGACTATGACCCTCGGAAAAAAGTTGAGGACATCCCTCTCACAACTCGATATCATCCTGGTCTACAACGTATCAACACCATCCTTAAAAGTGGTTACAAATTCCTAACCAGTTTCACCCAGACCCAAAACCTTCTTAGATTCACCCCCGAGAGTCAATTTCAAACGGCCACCCACTCTCCACAATATTCTAGTCCATTCCAAACTTCCTGACCCCAAGAGAATCCAAGAAGAAAAACCGACTACCAATAGTTCATACCCCTGCACTAGCACCCGTTGCAGCACATTTGGAATCCCCTTACAACCTACCGCTTTCATCATCCCAAACAAATAACAAACAGAGGTAGAGACAAGAGAGTTATAAATTTTATTTAAAAGAATCAAGATACACCTCAATGAGGAAGTGGAACATACAAGCGTTAGGCACTGAGCAAGTAAAAAGCAAAATGGGCTGGCAGGCGCATCGGTAACCACCAAGGCCAGAAGGACATGTAAACAGCAATAATAGGTGGCAGCTAATTTAAGCACCAAAAATGGCGTCATCAGAAAACAACGATAATACACTAAGAATTGACCCCCAAGCTAATATTAATTACACCTCTCATAATCGAAGGTTAAGAGCCAAGAACACGCTTGTGCCCTAGCATTAAACCTAAGGTGAGAATAGGATCACAAGTTGCCGTCATCTGACGAACCCTAACTAACCTAAACATCGGTATGAAACCTTTCATTATTTATATATAAAGCTCAAAATACCCAACAATAATAAATAATCTGAATATCTAATAACATGTAGAATGTCTACCAGATAAATAGTTACTTGGCGGCGAGTGGCCCCTTCTTTAACTAAGCTATAAATATAAGTGATACAACGATATTAAATTATACCAAATTTAATAACAAACAAAACGTCCACATTAGAAATAGTATCCATGCCAGCTCGCGACCCCACAATTAACTAACATCTAAACGTAAATTGCTCACCAAAAATAAACTATCCCAATCCTTTTTGACATCAAATAGATCATGACAACAGAAAATAATACAGAACATAATGTTACCGTCTCCTTACTAGCTAAAGCAGGCCATGAAACTTTCCGTGAAGCGGATATAATAAATTTAAGATAAAGACATTCAGGTCAAAAGGTCTTCCCAAAACACCCAAGGAACGAGCCGCAGTCACCGATGGTATCCAGATATCCCATAGCCTTAAAGGCAGAAAACCGTAAAAGAAATAATAATAATAATCAAAAATATATGTACGTCTTGAACATTAAATTTAGAATAATAAAGATTTAGCACCAAATTTTGAGCCTACTTAATAGTCAGGCCTCTCACCTTGAAAGCCCAGAGTGTAATGCGTAATCACATTCTGGAATCCCAACAGTTATATATCCTAAGGAAACCATGTGTTCTCAGGGCGCGGAGAGCAACGAAGAGGAAAGGGGCAAGGGTTCCAGAACAGTCTCCACTTGTTCACACGCATTTAAGTCTATACACAATCACAGTTCGTAGAAGTTCTGAATACGCCCACCAACACATGCTGAGCTCACACGCAACACAGCTCATTTGTTTTGGGGAGCGGTTCAACCAACACGGCTGGTAGCGAACCTCAGACCTCGCGCTAGTTCAACGTCAACAGTGCTGCGGTGTGTATGTCGGATTGTAGTCGTGCCGGAATGAGTCAACTGGGGCTGGCTTGGTGAGTTATACAACTTATCCGAATTTATGTCCTAACAAGGTTACTACTATAAAAGACAGAAGAAAGGAAGAATATGTCACCTTTGTGCATTGGATTATTCCCACATTTTTCCTCTTAACCTAGGTGGGATTTCTTCTTCAAATTTACTCTTAGTAGTTTATTTTTTCTTCTTTAGTTTTATCAATTCCCTTTATTATAAAATTATTTAGCCATTGGGCCACCTCATTTTTAAACATAAACTCCGGTGGAAGTGGTAAGTGTAAATTTGAGGTAAGTGAATTTTATAACGTTTTTATTCTATAGACCTATTTTTCAAATTATTTCTAGCTTGTAGGCCTAATTGTTTATTATATAAGTATGAATTAACAGGCAACTTGCTTAGCACAAAGTATTTACCAAAGTATAAACTACTTATCAAGAGAATATGAATACCTACAAAAACATTATTTAGATTATTGACCATCCCCAAATATGTCAAGGCAGTTTTCATCAGGATATGGTTGGATCTCGGTAGATGTAGAAGAAGAGGTAGATGGAAATATTATTATTAGCGTCTTACTACCCGTTCAGGTTATACGCACTTACGCTAATGTGTAATGGTAGGGTGATTGTGAGATGAAATGGAGGACCTAAAGCTTAACGTGGAATCCGAACCACGGTGGAGGCCTGGCATTCCCCACATTCACAAGATGTCTTGTCAGAGGTGAAGGAAGGGTTTTAGATGGAGATACAGATTGTATATTCAGACCAGGGCTGGGTGCTTGGGGCAATGTAGCAGAATAAGGATGTGTTCAGGTTTCTGTTAATCGTGTAGAAAATAGGGGAGATGGAGTTTGAGGCAAATAGTTTGAAAAGGGAGGTGTTGAAACGTAAGGTACATTTGGAGGTGGCTTATATGGATTAATGTTTGGTGAAAATCCAGTGTAGCCCTTCTATGGAGGTAAATTAATTTATGAAGTATTTTGCTGAGACATTCTCATCCGCTTGATGATAGTAAGTATTGGTACTTCACAGAGAAGTTCCAGCTTTTGATCTTCCATAAAACCACTCACAAATGTAAGGATACTTTCAAATAGGACCTGTTTGCATTTGGTCCTGGCACTGCAGTTACAGTTGAAGGAAGTGGAGCCTTGATAAACTATATCAAAGACTTCCTTGAATTGCAATCATAACGAGGAGGCCGATTGTATTTTGATCCTAGTTCTGGTGTTTGATTAGTTTCTTCCAATTGCTAAAGACCCTCTTGCCTATGCTGGAATGGGTGTTTGTTGTGTCACCAGCTTATTGTAACAACAATATTATTATTATTATGATTATTATTATTATTATTATTAGCACCGCGTCTTAGTACCCGTTTGGGTTATACGCACTTACGCTAATGTGCAATGGTAGGGTGATTGTGAGATGAAATGAAGGACTTACAGTTTAACGTGGAATACGAACCACGGTGGAGACCTGGCATTCCTCAAATTCACAAGATGTCTTGTGAGAGGTGAAGGAAGGGTTTGGTAATCAGATAAATCTTTGCCGGGACCGAGGATTGAACCTTGGACGCCAGCATAGAAGTCTGACACCTTACCCTTATACCACCAGGTCACCTGTAACAACAATAACTGCCGAGCATAAATGCACACAGTCTTCCTGAAACAGCAGCCTGTCCTGATTTTGTTTTTTTCCTCAAACTTTTGATAAAATTGTCCTTTATATTTCACTACTTCTTGATTAATATGTTACCTGAAAATAGAAACAAACATATACAAATAAAGTGCCTATTTATTTTATACAATAATATTTCATGTGTATATGTTTTATCCTTTTGTTACAGGTACTTGGGTAATGGATGTGATCAGCTTGATTTACACCTGATATAGATAATTGGGCACTCAACAATAGGCCATACAAAACCATGAAAAGAGTTTGCAGAGAAATTTGGGAAACCTTAAAAAAACAATCCTTTCCTGAACTAACAAAAGAACGGTAGAAAGAAGTTGCTTAAGGATTTCAAAAATATAGCCAGTTTCCCAATTGCCTAGATGCCAGTGATGGCAGACATGTGAGAATTAGAAAACTAAGGATGAGTGGGTCTCTTTTTCACCATTATAAGAATTATTTTCCGGTTGTGCTGCTAGCCATTGCTGACGCAAATTACAAGTTCATGTAAATTGACGTTGGTGCTTTTGGAAAGGACTCGGCCAACACAACATTTGAAAGATCTGATTTTTATGAGAAGCTTGAAAATAATTAACTGGATATGCCAAAAGGCCAACCTTTACTAGGAATTGTAGGTCCATATATGCCCTACACGTTAATTTGTGATAAGACATTTTTCCCTTTTCCAAATCGTAATGAAGCCTTACAGTGAAAAAGTTTAGTCAGACAATTAAAAAAAAAAATCAACTACAGATTGTCTCGGACCTGCAGGAATGTAGAGAGTACATTTGGCATACTTTCAAATAAGCGATAATTTTTTAAAAAGCTATAACTACAAATATGAATTTTGCCATAATTTTGTGAAAACAAGAGATGGAGTCAACATTCAAGATGAAATGAGAGTACAAGGTTTTTTTTTCAGGTGAGACAACTCAACTCAAGCAAGAAACAGGTTGGCTGATTATTTTGTTTCTGATGTTGGCAGTGTCCCTTGGCAAACAAAGTATATTTAAGGGATTTTAGGGTTAATATACAATAAACTCAACATAGTCCACAAAGAATTTGTACTGTAAACATTATACCATGTATTGAACACTATAATGGTATGACAGAATCACACTAACTTTTTCATATTGTGTATTATCGCTTCAATTTATTTTTTCATAGTAAGTTTTTAATAATCTAACCTTAAAGGAGTTTCTTAAAAAAAATAATCATCTTGTTAATCACCATAAACACTCTCGATTTATATTTAAATTTTAAACCAAATTGTTCAAATACGGTACTTTTTTACATCATGTCAAATTTTCAAAAATTAGTTTTTGTGACTAGCTGAACATTATATGTAATTTGTAAAAATAAAAAACGTATTCTTATTTATAATGAAAACCTATTCCCACATACCCATTTTGAACTCAATCTTTAAGGTTAACTTGGAGAAATTTCAATTTTTCCATAAGTTGTTATGGTTAAACTACCCTTAAATTACTTTATTTAAAATAGATAAACAGTGATTGAACTTAATGAACTCATCATGTAAAATGGTTTACCAATACCAATTTGGAATAAAATATTTACATAGGCCTACAGGTATTTTAAAAAATATTCATAGTTTACAAAAAATCTGTCATTAGAGAACTACTTATAAACCCATCACTACCCCAAAAGCTAGAATACACTGTTATTTGTTACGTCAAATACTCCCAAGATTCCCATTGTAATGATATGGATTTTTCCTGTCTTTTTAATATTCGCGATCATATTTTAAAGTAAATATAATAATATTTCTTCTTTTCAGTTAATATAATGTAAACTCATCTTTTCTAGACTACGGCCATGTTTCTTTTTTTTCTTTGATTTAGCTGCACGTGTCAGAAGCATGGTTTTATTTCCGGGTTAATACGCAGTAAACAAATAGCAGGTGCAGAGTAGCACATCTGTTTTCCTAAATGCGCGCTAATATAAAAACTAACCCTATTGGTCGATGGAAAGAAAGCAAGGAGTGGTCGGGGTTGACATGCTCGACTCGAGAGGACGCTAGCTTGTTAGACGGTCATTCTTGGCTTTCTACTCTTCTACGGCAGACGAGATGGAAGCGTTTTGCAACATTAAGTGGTGGTTTATTTTAATTACAAAACAACTTAAGGACAAATAAAATTGTCGTTGTGACAGCAAAACACAGTTTTTCTCATTTCTTGGGCAGATTTATCTCAACATCTAGTCCAATATTTATTGTTTAAATTACATGTTTTACAAATGGCGCACCAATGTGGGCCAACAGCCACAATCTTTCCGTGACTTTACAATTGGCGTACTCAACGCGGGGCATTCTTCAAGAAGATCCATCCACACCGTTACAATTGGCGCACAACGTGGGGCATCCAGTATTCAGTACTTTACAATTGACGTCACAACGCGGGGCATCTTTTCACACCGTTACAATTGGCGTCACAACGTGGGCCAAATCTATCCGCACCTTTTAACTTCTATACAATTGGCGTCACAACGTGGGGCATCTTTTCACATCTTTACACCATTTGGAACCAATTCAGGTTTTTGAAAAATCAAGTCATTTGTAAACTACCCATAAAAGAGTAGGCCTATTTAATCAAAAACAAGTACACAGTGTTATTTGTTATACAACACAAACTCCATATATACACATGCCCTACAATTTAAACAAAATAGTTAAAGTCATTCTCAAAAAATTGTGAGTTAAAAAATAATCACTCATCAATAAACTACTCTTAATTTGATGGCTAGGGTCTAAATAGAAAAAATAAAAATCTGTAGGTATATCCCTATAAAAGCTAAAGATCAAGTTTGAATAAAACCAATTCAACTGCTTTAGATCTGAAGCCAGGAACAGACAGGATTGAAAAATCCACTTTTTTGGGTTCGGGTTCACTTAAGAGAGATTCAATTTCAACATAGGTACTCTCCAGAGTGGTGTTTTTCATGATTATAATATACTGTATCTTAATATGAGAAACTAAAAAGTAGAATAATTTACAGTTGGGCCCCTGTATCTGTTGATTCAGTATCCACGGTTGACTGCTGTCCAATTTTATTTGATTTTAATTAAAGAAAAAAAAATTGTTTATAAGTCACAATGAGTACACCATCACACACTTTATCTCCTCATCGTGGGGGGGGGGGAACATGGGGGGAGAATAATAATAATAATAACAACAACAACAACGAAAATGGTAGGTGACCNCACCCTACCATTACACATTAGCGTAAGTGCGTATAACCCGAACGGGTAGTAAGACGCGGTGCTAGTAATAATAATAATAAATAATAATATTGTCGCAACAAGAATGGGGAATAGTAGGTACACACTAGTGTACAGCACATGTTATAATTATGTAGGCCTACTTTATTTATTTTTGGTAATGTCTTACTGTGAATAATTTATCAATTAAACTTTACTGTATTATGTATGTTACAATCATTTTATATAATAGTTCCGTATTATCCGCGGTTACGTGAAACCACGGTAGATCTAGGAACCTATTACCTGCATATATGGGGGTCCTAGTCTGCTTACATATTTAATTTTTAATGTCGTATTTTTCATCAAATGCTTCACAAAACATCTGACAAACATTAAGCCACGCACGTCTCTTCTTGGTTCAGTCAAGGTACTCCTCTGCAACGAGATTCCAAATCTCATGGTAGTTTCTCACTTCAGCAATAAAAAGTTATCCAAATATTCAAAATTTGATCCCATTTCACGTCTTCGAGCAAAAGAAAAAATTGGATGTGTGCATTGATCAACAAAGTAGTGAGAGGCAGGAGTTGCGTGTATGGTACAGTTGTGGCATTGTGGGAAGCTACAACATAAGATGAACATGTGGTGTTGCAATGTTGCTGGAGGTATGTGTGCAGTGCCCCGCCTAATTTGTGATACCACAGAGCATAATTCTGGGGCCTTTGCGGCACCGCACATTTAAAAAATGGATGTGTGCAACAGGCCTTATTTATTCTATAAAACACAAAAAAGTTTCACATATCTTAAAATAGTTTGATTGGGCCATTAAATAATTAATTTATTAAAATGTCTCTATTAGAATATATTTACAACTTTGTATGGAATTTACTCGAGCCTAGCATCTAAATGTATTAATACATAAAACATGACCCACCATGGTGGCATGGCTAGCCAAAGCGCTTGGTTCATGTTGAGCTAGACTGCCAAGAACATGGAGATCAAGGTTTGAATGAACTGGTGGGTGGTTTTTCCTCAATGGTTTTCCACTATCCCTTTACACAAATGGAGGTTCACTTCTTCTAAATTCAACCTTCCCAATTCCTAAACCATTAATGTAATGAGTACTTAAGCGTACAACCCAAATGGGTAGTAAGGCGCGATGCTAAATGACATGAAAAATATTATTGTAATTTAATTTTCATAGACTTGGAAGGTTAGGTTAAGTTTGGATGGATAAGATTGCTATCAACACCCAAAATATTACTTTTAACAAATTATAGCTCTATGTGATTTATTACCATTCAGGTTAGCTTAGCAAAAGGTACAAAAATTACATGGAAATTGATAGCTCAATTTCTAAATGTATTAATCCATTCAAAATTTTATTTTTATTGACTTGAAAGATTAGGTTAAGCTTGGTCAATTCATTTCTTATTATACGCATAAAATATGACTTTTTATCCAATTATTACAATTAAATATAACAGATGTTTTAGTGTAGGTCCTATTTGAGTTTTTAAGTTGGCAATTCTTAAGCTTTTTGTATTGCATAGTTTTTTTTAGCACTGAGTCTTACTAACCATTCAGATTATATGCTTTGTTGCATAGCTAATTACAATTATAATAATTAAACAAAAATAATCTTTCATGTGTTTATAGAAAAATAATCAACCCACCTAACCTAACCTTCCAGGTCTATTAAAATTTAATTAAAACACAATTTTGGATGGATTATTACTTTTAAATAATATATATTTACATGCAAAATTGTTAAATATTGATATTTTAATTATTTAAATGTGTAGGCCTAATGGGCTTAAGATGCAGTGCTGAAAAAAAAACTAACCAAACAAAATATTTTTACGGAACTTTGTTTTTGTAAAAAGATATTTTCTCAAAATAAACCATATACGTTCTTTACCCGTGCACTGTAAGCACATCAGCATATTTGAAAAAAGATTCAAACATCATTATTATTATTAGCACCGCGCCTTACTACCCGTTCGGGTTATACACACTTACGCTAATGTGTAATGGTAGGGTGATTGTGAGATGAGACCTACAGTTTAACGTGGAATCCGAACCACGGTGGAGGCCTGGCATTCCTCACATTCACAAGATGTCTTGTCAGAAGTGAAGGAAAGGTTTGGTAATCAGATAAATCTTTGCCGGGACCGAGGAATGAACCCCGACCGCCAGCATTTAAGTCTGACACCTTACCCCTAGACCGCCAGGTCACCTTCAAACATCAACAAAAAATTTCTTTCGCCCTTTTAGTCGACGTCAATGCAACTTTCGAGTGCAAATGGCTTCCAACGGTCCTTGGATGGACTATTCACAAATACACACACACACACCTATATGCCTTGGTATTTAGACCTAACCTTTTGGATATGAGGTACTTTAACCACGTGAGGTTTAATAATAGCTAATGTCAATTGTAATATGTTTTCTGATTTGCGAGACATTACAAGACGACTGTTAAAAACACAAATCAATTTAATATTTAAACCGTTACTTTACACAGCAGGTCCTAAATAACCTGTGAGTAGAATATGTACTAATTACTAGTTAGAAGCCTATAAAAACAAACTAAATTAAACTACATTGTCAATTGTCTATGAACGGAGTTGTACTTATTCCACAAGCACATTAACGTCTTTTCTATGATTAACGTTTATTTTGGAGAGTTTAGGGCACTGATTACCTTAACACGAGTTTAGGGTAAAACGCAGGCTTGTAACAAACTAAATATGTTACTAGATTAAACAGTTGAAACGTCTGTAGTTACATAAATTTTAACTTGGATTTAAATAAGTGCGCTGCTATAGCTAGACGAATATTACAAAATAGCTAGCTACATGAATATCACAATATAAGATTTTTACGTTTATTTTGGGGAGGTACTGGATTTTTTTTTAAAGGAAATTCCTGCATTACACACTTTTAAAGTGCTCCAGCGTCCAAACCATAATTTGTGTCAAGAGCTCAAAGCGGTAGTAAATTTAATTCTTTATCCAGCCATATAAGTGTGCATAGGGCTATATAGACCCTATAAATCTGTGCAATTTGACCAAAACTTGAGGAAGAACAGGATTTTTAATCTTACAAAAAGATTTAAGGTGTTCCAGCGCTAAAACCAGATTTTGTGTCAAGAGCAAAAAGTGGGGCCCTGATAATAAATTTAATAATCTATCCAACCATATACGTGTGCATAGACTTAGACCCTATACATCTGAGAAATTTGACCAAAACTTGGGGAAGAACAGGATTTTTTTTTAAAGGAAAATCCTCAATTACACACTTTTTTTAAGGCAAACAAGAATTTGTGTCATGAGCACAAAGAGGGGCCCTAGTAGTAAATTCAATTCTCTATCCAACCATATAAGTGTGCATAGGCCTAGACCCTATAGATATGAGAAATTTGACCAAAACTTGCAGAAGAACGTATTTAAGGCGTTCCAACGCTCTAACTAGAATTTGTGTCAAGAGCACAAAACGGGGTCATGATAGTAAAATTAATAACCTATCCAATTATTTAAAGGTGCATAGGCCTAGATCCTAAAGATCTGAGCAATTTGACCAAAACTTGCGGAAGAACGGGATGTTTTATGTTTACAAACATATTTAAGGGGTTCCAGCGCTCAAACCAGAATTTGTATCAAGATCACAAAGGGGGGCCATGATAGACCCTACAGAATTGAGAAATTTGACCAAAACTTGCGGAAGAACGGTATTTTTTTATATTTACAAACATATTTAAGGCGTTCCAGCGCCCAAACCAGAATTTGTGTCAAGAGCACAGAGCAGGGCCCTGGTAATAAATTTAATTATCTATCCAACCATATAAGTGTGCATAGGGCTAGAGACCTTACCTATCTGAGCAATTTGATCAAAACTTGCAGAAGAACGGGATTTTTTAAGCTTACAAACATATTTAAGGCGTTCCAGTGCTCAAACCAGAATTTGTATCAAGAGCACAAAACGGGGACCTGATAGTAAATTCAATTCTCTATTCAACTATATACAAGTGCATAGGCCTAGACTCTACAGATCTGAGCCATTTCAGAATAATAATTTTTAAGTTTACACACATATTTAAAGTGCCCCAGGGTCCAAAAGAGAATGTGTCAAAAGCGAAAACAAGTGTCCTAAAAGAAAATTTAATTATCTATCTAACCATAAAAGTCTGCATAGGTAAAGAACATACATATCTGAGCAATTTGACTAAAGCTCGGAAAAGAACGGGATTTTTTTAAAAGAAAAATTTTCCATTACACACTATTTAAGGGGGTCCAGCGCCCAAACCAGAATTTGTGTCAAGACCACAGGGCAGGGTCATGATAGTAAATTTAATTCTCGACCCAACCATTTAAGTGTGCATAGGCCTAGACCCTACAGATCTGAGCAATTTGACCAAAACTTGAGGAATAGGATTTTTTTAAGGAAAATCCTCGATTGTACACTTATTAAGGGCCCGGTCAATGGTCGTTGGAAGTGAAGAGTCGCTTCAGCGCCAACCCCCAATTGACGGTAGCTGAAGAAATCAATTGAGTTTTACCTTGTCTCGGTGGCTCAGTCAAATCTACAGTGTTGCTATAGCTATCGGCACTTTAGAGCCCACCTCTACCCCTCACTCTTCCAAAGAGTGGGCCTGAGTTGGCAAACAATGCTCTAATCCTCTGCAGTCTGCAACCAATATCTCAGGTAGCAATCACCTTCGTATTGAAAGGAGTCAAAGTCCAAAACTTGTACAAAGCCTTGACGAGGGCTGTTAGGGGCAATAACATAAGATTGTCCCAAATAGAAGGCAATGCATTTGTCAACTGGCTTGGGCTTTCATTGAAATTCATCCTGGCCATAGCATACACAAAT
>CABEEJ010000351.1:0-13098 GCA_901482245.1 Timema douglasi
TTTAGAAACTCACTGTAAAACATTGTGTATTTTCTTTTATTATATTATTATGCCCGTGCGAAGCCGGGTTGGGCTGCTAGTAACAATAATAATAGCTTTATGTCACTAAGGAAAAATGTCAACTTAAAATACAAAGAGAATTCAGAATACTACTTGGATTAATAAGATTGAATCCTAGTAGTTACCCAACAAAGTTGAAGGGAGTTGTTTAACTTTTAAATACCTAACGTCATACATAGTCCTAATAACAAGGCGTATATTGTCTAGTTCACTGTATACCATAGTGCGTGAAATAAACCCATTTCATTTACCACGTTTTACTACCAATCTGGAATATACCGGTTTTCAACTACGCTAGAGGGGTAGGTATATTATTATTATTACTATTATTACTATTATTACTATTAGCACCGCATCTTACAACCCGTTCGGGTTATACGCACTTGCGCTGATGTGTAATGTTAAGGTGATTGTGAGATGAAATGGAGGACCTACAGTTAAACGTGGGATTCAAACCACGGTGGAGGCCTGGCATTCCCCACATTCACAAGCTGTGATTAATACAAGTCTTGTCAGAGGTGAAAGAAGGTTTTGGAAATCAGATAAATCTGTGCCGGGACCGAGGATCGAACCCCGGACCCCCAACACAGAAGTCTGACAGGATAGGTATAATTTATAAGAATTGTAAACACGTTTTCATAGAAAATGAGCGTGAAAAAAATCACCCTCGCCACACTCAAACATGCTTTTAACCTTGACCACTCCGTCACGGGTATACCAGAATAGATTAGGCAGAATTATAGTCCACGGGACCACTGATGTTATTAAAACATTATAAAATTATCTTTAAAAATAGTTAATATCTTAATAATGATTTTTATTGGTTAATAAAACCAGGACAGAACGAGTCAAATTTACCCATCATTCAAATCATTTAAATCTATCAACGAAACCAAGACTTGTAACCTATATTTTATCCCAATCCTCTATAGGGAGGAGGAGCAAGGTCACGAGGGGTAATGGGGGGAGGGGGTTAAAACAGAAGTCGGAGCTGGATGGGAGCTGGATGGGAGCCGTTAAAAATGATTTCCACTCATAAAGCGCCAGAGAGTTGTTTTTGGAAGGGGATAGAGAGCACGATTTATAGCTCTGATAATTCGTTATTGCCTTAGTCTCGTGAATTATTTTTACTACAGCTTTTTATTTTAAGGGGCCGACTAACAGGACACTGAGATGCGTTGCAGATGTCCAGAAATATCACGTTATTTAGTAATTGATTTGTTATTTCAAAATATGTTTAGCACCAAAATTGATGTGAAAGGCTTCACTTATCATGTTTGAATTATTTTAAGCATTTTATTGTTCTTGGAAATATGACGTTATTTTTGAAATTAAAAGTTGTTTTGGGACCTTACACAATATTTGCATTGCTATATTTAAATATTTTACACATTTATTGAGATATTTAGGGTTCGACAGAAAAATTTCAATAAAAACACCATAGTGGTTAATAACCACGAAAATAATGTGTATTGTTTTGAACAATATTTGTTCTAGGGATATGAATTGTAATATTTATAAATAACAGCCATTTTACCACAAAACATTAATAACATGTAAAAGTTAAAATAAAAATAAAAATTGGTGGGCGTAACATTAAAATTTCTTCATAGGATTGAATCCTTATATTTGAGGCTACATATTTATATATGAAAATACCGCATTCAAAGTACCTTTCCCGTGGAATTAAGGTAATATTAAAGCTAGGAATAATTTACTTGGGTTAAAACAGAAAATTTTTAGATAGTAAAGAACTTTTTAAAAAGTTTTAAGACTTCTTAACGGTCAATATCAGAACAATAACCACAGTATGAATATATTTTACTGGAAATAGGCGGTAGTTATAAAATGGCAGTAATTTTTATTTTATTCAAACCATCACAAAGCGCGTAAAGCCAAAAGCTTAGCCTTAAAATTTAATTATTAAATTAGTAATCAAAGGTCAAAATTATAAACTAAAATAATGACTAATCCCTACACAAAATAAAGTAAATAATCTATTTATAAATTCCATTGTGATATATTGAAAAATATCACGTGGACAAGTGTTTGATATATAGTTAATCTAAAACTCACCATTATATTAACAGACTAGTATTTTTATTAGACTCTTTTTTTAAATGAAACTTTCTTGGCTTCAAATTATGTCATAACTCAGTAATGGCCAATATAAGACCTCCGCTAAAGCCTACAAAAATGAAATAAAATTGATTTTATGAAGGGTGTATGTAATAAGCACTAACAAGCGCGGGGAGTTAGTAGATACTTAGAAAAAGAAGGTCATTTACGACCAAACCGGAAATAGCTATATATAATTTAAGTATCTAGTATTTATTCTGCCCTCACCAGCTGTGACTTAAAAGTGAACCTAAAACTATAACCTAGCAACTACTTGGGATTAATGCTTTCATCAACTTTTTCAATTAGATATTACTTTTTGTGTATTTTATGTGTTTGTTTGTATGAGTGTATGCACCACATATTACCACTTGTAAACGCTTTCAGCATTTAACTAAATGAGTCGCGTAAGGATGGATGATGAGCGTAGAATAATAGGAAATGAAACTGTATTTGAGTAGTGAGAGATTGGGAAATCCTTAATTAAAACAACCCTCAGTTAACAATGCCGGAAATCGATAACTGATTTCTCCGTCCTCTGAAAACTTGACAGGATAATGGCTTAGTCTGCATGGTCACTGGCATAGGCAATTATAAATTTTTGATCATGTACATTAACGTGAACTATGAACGCTTGGACCGTCATTATTGTCGGACTATTTAGCTAATTAGGTGGTGTGTCCGCAAATTGAAATCAGGACTCGGTTTTTATCACCGGTATGTCTACGGTTGAGAACTCAGTACTTACTATTATTATTATTATTATTATTATTATTATTAGCACCACGTCTTACTACCCGTTCGGGTATACGCCTTAATGTTATTGTTTAACACTTTTGCAAACGGTAGAATACTACAAACCTATTTTCAATGTAGGGGCATTTTAGAAAATACAAAAATATTTTATTTGCACTTATTATTATTTAATTATAATTTATCATTAGTTTTATTTTATAGTTAACTTCTTGTTGATATTCATTAAAGCTTACAGCTGAAGACCACATGGCCTAATTTATGAATATGTTAAAGTATATATAATAATAATAATAATTTTCTAACTGCCATTTAAAGCCCTTCCTTTGGAAATTGAATTATCCTAGATCTACTTTCACGTATTCATACGTTAAGTAATGGTATCTGCAGCTGTCGGGTAAAATAATAATAATAATATTATATAGTCAAATGTAATCAATGTTTTCTGCATAAAAATTATTGTAATTCCTAAAAGGCTCTTATAAAATTTTAACTACCTATTCCAAATAAATAGATATAAGTTTACCTTAATTAACTTATTTTACATTAATTATAGACAAATTGTCGACAGTAACTTTTATTTTTCATTTAATGAAAATGTTGCTTAAATTTAGAGTCCTTAGCGTAGATAAATTATATTAAACTCACATACGTAATATAAAGTTTAGGGACAGTTAAAGTTTAAATATTTAATCTGAGTGTTTATGAAACCATTTATCTGTATTGCCATTTATTTTAAACTACCATATCTTTGTTCACTAAAAATAGAGTTGAAACTATCTTAGGTATAATATAAATATTTGATTTTTGTTGGAAATCTCTGTGTTTTTATTATTTTTTTCCATGTCTTACCACACAAAAATATATTTATTTACACTAACAGAGTAGGAATGAGGAATTTAGAGTGCATAGGAAATGCATTCATATTGGCGTGGAGGAAAAGTGAAAACCCCTTTAGCAAAAAAAACCCTTTAGAGATTTTATCACCAACTTTACCATTAATGGAAAGCCAGATTTGATGAGCTTTACTTTTAGTCTACGTGTGGGTTTGAAAAAATAAATTGAGGGTTACCACATATTTTATATAAGTATGTAATATATGAGAAGGGTAGTTATTAAATAGACAAGTGTTCGCCCGAAGATAAAATGAATAATTACAATATGAGAATTCCACCACCTGTTCTGGATTCGAGATCCTTCCTTCTGGGTCAGATATAAGCAAATTGCTTCTGGGACGGTGCTAACGGCATTGATTAATTTACTATTCTAGGCTCCATTCAGGTTTTAACTTATTGACCTTTCCAACAACTCTAATACACAGGTCACAAAATGTTCACAACTTTTCTTCTCTTAACCAGCCATTTTTATGCCCAGTGCTGTACGTCACAAGGTTGTGAAATATAATTATTTCACTACTTAATCACAAACATATTATTATTGTTGCATCCTCATTTTTTTTTAAATATATTTTTAGGTATTCAATTTTAAAACTGCTTTATTACTTACTGTATATAATCAATTATTCCTCTACGGTATTCTCTGTAGAAATGTGAGCTTACATATAAAATTTGTTTTCTTTAGACACCGAACTATATAACTGGATCTGGAGCTCAAATGGACGTAAATAAATGCTTGTTGGAGGGATCAAATGGCTCCCGATACCAATACATACCTGTTTGAATATACAAATTTTGGTTGATATGTGTCTATTGGAATACTCAAATGGGTATAAATGCATGCCTAATGTAAGGGCCAAATCACTGTCAATACATACCGGTTGAAGTAGTCGAATAGGAGTTGATACATGTCTGTTTAAATATACCAATTTTGGTTGATATGTGTCCATTAGAATAGTCAAATAGGTATGTATGCATGCCTAATGTAAAGACCAAATCGCTGTCAATACATAACGGTTGAAGTATTCGAATAGGAGTTGATAAATATTTGTTTAAATTTACAAATGAGCGTGAATACTTGTCTGCTGAAATAGTCAAATTGGTCTCAATACATTTTTAATGAGGGACCGAATGGCTATCACTGCATACTAGTTAATGTAGTAAAATGGAAGTCGATACATGCCTGTTTAAGTAGTTTAATGTGGGATGACATATTTATGAGGAAATGGTCTATTTTTTCAAAAAAAAAAGCCTAAAAATGGCCCCATAAAATTGTTCTGTAAAATTTATATCTACAATTCAGAGACTACATTTAAAAAAACACACAATATTATATTTGTAATAATTTAAATTCCTGTGTACTATATATTTACAAATATCAAAATTCAAATCAAATATTTCATAAAAGTATTTCTTATGTGCTTCATAAATAATGAAAATTTTTTAATCATTATAAATTAGAAAATATCTTGACAATCTACCCTGGCAAAGTCTTTAAATTATTCGGAATGTTTCTTTGTGTATCAAATTTGAAAATAATATCTAATATAACTCAACGAAACAATGCTGTATCGTATAAAACCACTGTCTTTAAGTGAATTTTAATATTACATTTTTCGTGCTTTCACTCTGACATAAAATACTATTACGTCAGAATATGTCAGAATACGTGTTTAGCAAATCCTATGAGCCCAACTCCGTAAATTTGAAGGTAGGGCTAAGGAATAAAATACGGGGTTGAGAGATATTTAATAAACCACGCGTCGCTATGTGAATGCACGCATACATTTACAAAATATACGAATTAAGTTATTCGGCAGTAATGCGCTTGAGTATAGCTCGCTGTTAGCTCACCTCTAGTCTGTGGAATGCAACAGCTGCGTCGTAATACACGAGGGGGCAGGGGGGGTATACGGGGAGTGAGAGAACTTAAAGGGGGAGTCGAAATGATTGAAAATAAAGAGAGCGTCTAAACAGGTGGGAAACAAAAGAATTTCCAAGTCGAAAGTCGGCATTAAAAATGATGAAGTAGAAAGTAACAAGAAAGAGAGATAAAAATATGAGAAAGTGAAGTACGAAGGATGTGTTGGTTTTTTTTACTTACTCTATTGCATTAGGAACTCGAACTTACATTGCTGCAATTACAAAAGTACTAAACTTATCCATATCTTGAGATATTTATATCCAGTCCACCTCATTACATCCTATCTCTTATAGGTCCATTCTTTAGTTATTCTCCAATCTGCGTCTAGTTCTTCTCAATGGGCTCTTCCCATTGGGTTGGCCAGTCAGTAACCTGCACATGGCTTCTAGCGTTGAAAGTATTTATATATTCAATGGTTATAGATTCTCCCATTCTTGTTACATGTCCTAATCACCGTAATCTACGAAACTTGATTATATTAAAAATTTCTTCTAATTAGTACAGGATATGTAACTTATCAGTATTTGACCTCCTAGACTCCCCAGTAGACTTATCCCTCTATTGACCATATATTTCTTAAGCATCTTGATTTCAAACACCCTAAGTCTTTTTGCGTCTTGTAAGAGATCATGTTTCACAACCATAGAGAACAAGGGTATTTATTCTTCATAATTAGTCATTTTTAGACACACCACAATTTTCTTATGAATAGACGTAACCGATAAATTAAAAAGTTACTAGATTACCAGATATACTTTCACGTATTCATTTACATCTAGCCATGTGATATAGAACGCTCACTTTTGATATATAAATAATATTATCATTACCCATAAAATGACACTAATATGTTCATATGTAAACAATGTTGCCTGCAAAAAATATATTTGTATTTATAAAGGATCCTACAAATGGGCATTAGTATTAAAATCAAAGTGTAAATTATGTACATAGTTACAGAACATAGAACTTACATATATATTCCTCTCATGGGATTTTAAAGTTCACATTGTGTATTAAACAATATTACATATTCCTGCAAGGGAAGTTAACCTGGGGGGAAAATATGACGGGGAAAAGCAAAGAGAGACCCTCTTTACCCCCATAAGACTATTCATGTTTCTATTTGCCGCTGGATAAGCGTAGCATGTAGACAAATTAATAAGTATATGTGCGTCCTAATAAATTAACGGGGGCAAAGTAAATGTTCATAATAGTCTTGTTAAAATCTTCCGAATAAAGCCAACCAATTAAAGAGCGAAAGCTATTAAAACTCGCTTGAGCACACAGGTATTGCGTAGCACAATAATTTAGATATAGTGAGCAAAACAGGCTTGAAAGTATAATATATTGAACAGGAATTAATTAGAAAAGTTTGGGTGAATGTGTATACAAATATTAACCGTATTATATAATATATATCGCTGACACATATAAGGAGGAATTTATACGCTTATATTTAGATTTGAAAAAAAATCTAGGCAAAATTCAATATTTTGATTTACAGTAGGTTCTCCCCAATAATAGTAATATACTTACTCTATAGTTGAACAAATTTAGATTCAAAGTATTTTTTTAAATAAAAAAGGCTATTTTTTCGAGATACAAACTAGTTATTTAAATGCAAAAAGGCTATTTTACCAGATCAAAAGTATTTTCTTACCAGAAAAATGGCTGCTCTATCAAATTTAAAAAAAGGTAATAAAATAAAATTAATAAAGGGCACAGTTGGCCTTATATTGATAGATAGTATATACTAAAGATTGTAAACATGAGATACGTCAATGGGTGTCTAAGGTGGAACCGTATTTAATTGTAATACCGCATGGGTTCAATTGGTTCACACAAATAAATATATATATATATATATAAACATACCAATATTTCTCTTCGAAATTTTACAAAGGCTCGAACATACTATTTATTTAAGAGCTAATTGATACTTTTTACACATTTTTATAGTCAAACTAACCATTAGAGAAAATTAAATAAGAATAAATGGCGATGCAAGAAGTACGTTGGGACAATTCTTACAGAACTTTCAACAAGGAGATATAAACAGAGAGAAAGAAGACAAGGTAAGAGAACACCGATAGAGGCGAGGAAAGGAGAATGGATAGGGTTAGTAGGGGGAGAGATTTTCCACGACACTGGTTCTTGAACCTTTTCGGAATGATATTATGAAAGTTTTGGCTCCTTTCGTTTCCCTCACGCGAAAGCGGTAAGACGAGAAGACGACTTAAGACGCGACGATCCGATTTCACAGGTTCACGGGCTAAGAACCCCCACCCCTCCCCCTCATTCCCTCCAAACCACTCCGCCACATGCCCAACACCTTAAGGGTTGCCGCGTATGTGAAAGTAATAAGACACGTCACGTCAGAAACCGCGTATCCGCGTCTTCTCCAAGGGTTCCATTACAGGAACAAGAGGAAAATGATGTATTCTCCCTGTCACTAATAATTATTCGAGTACGTGAGGTTTAAGACCCCCAAAATTGTCGCATATAGAATAATAGAGAAGTTATCCATCGTGCTAGCACAGCTCTAATAACCCTTCCGTTAATGAAACCGTTAAACTATATTTGTTGACATAAATGTTAA
Organism: Timema douglasi; assembly: GCA_901482245.1. NCBI lineage: Eukaryota > Metazoa > Arthropoda > Insecta > Phasmatodea > Timematidae > Timema > Timema douglasi. Next base: position 8,354 of record CABEEJ010000351.1, read on the forward strand.
ACTAATTACTAAAACAAAATACTTTCAGAAAAAAAACAGTTCAGGGAGATGAATGCAGCAAGTAATTCATATTAACTCAGTAAATAATTCAAATTAACACTTTTTCAATTGAAATTTATCACTATTAGATTTATTGATATAAATGAATGACACCTACTTTGATAAGAGCATGAACTAGACGTCAAGATCGTTTCCTAGTTTGCTGGTGAAAATAGGTCAAGGCTCAATTCCCAGATAGTTGTAGTGGGGTGGTAGTTTTCTAAATGATATTCAACTCTACATCCCCACAAGTGTAAGTATATTTCCTTTCAGTTATAACGTGGTGCAAAGAGTAAATAAACGGATGATAGGTATATTGTTAAAATAGTTTTTGTCCGTAGCTTCGCTCACGTTAATATCAGTTTTGAAAATAAAATAGTAATTTTTATTCTCACATAAATTAAATTTATCACTTATAGAAGAAATCATGTAAATTATTATTTAGAAATTACCATGATGAAAATTTTGTATTTGACGAAAGATGTATCTTCAGAATAAAACAAATCCAATGTAGTATGGCTATTTAATTTTTAAGAAAGACACAAATAAAATTAATTGAAGGAAATAAAGTAACCAATTTTAAGAAAAGGCTTCTTTGTGGTGGTTCTATCAAAAGGAGAGAACAGTTACAAGTTGCTGCTAGAACTATCAAGAGAACACAATACGTATAGATTGCCATGTGATAAACACTTGCAGCCGAGATCAATGCCTACCAACTTCCGGTTTGTCCTTGTACTGTGTTGATGGTCATTGCATAGCAAACTTTCATAGGAAATTACATGAATTTAAATTAGAAGGGCACGTCTGATGGACTCATGGATATTCTTGGTATGAAGACCAATTTCACGTAGTGCATACTGTCATGACATTCGCCTCTATGGTAAAATATTTCAGATTGTTAATCCTTAAGCGAGTCTCCCTACACAGTTTAGGTGGGTTAAAACTAAGCATCAAAATAGTGACTGCTCAAATTTTAATACACATCTTTAATGGGTAAGCCTAATGGATTAAGTGAATTAAAAAATTAGACAGGATAGTGCTTATGGTCATGTAAATGTGGTATGGTGCTTCGAACTGGTCTAAAATAATTTCGTTAATTTTACTAGCCAAATAATTTATGAAGGGATAATATCATGCTCCTGTAACAACGAACGAAGCTTGCTTAGCAGAAAAAGTATATCGGGATAGTTAAATGGACTAATTCCTGGATATCTTGACAACGACACAAATCTGGGAGTTATTCAAGGACACATGGCTTTCGTGTCCTGCAAGAACTCCATATCCGAGTTTCAGATATACATCGACAAATAAGTCTAGTTCTTGTCTTAGCACAGGCGGATATCCATGTTTGTTGGAAGGGAAAGTTTCCCAACGTCTGGGCATATGTGGAATTTTTTCGTGCAGGCGTTGATTTCGTCCGGTAGAGATTGTTGGAAGTCTCCTGAGAACAATACGATGACGAATCCTATGAGCTTATTTTTAATTTAGAGATCTGTCAGAGTTCTATTTAGATCTTCGATTGATGTTCATGCAACATTGTACTTTAATTCCATAATAAAGATACAATTTTGCAGTAATTTTATGTGAAACTTTATTTCATTTGTTTGTTAGAAAAATGGAAAGGAAATTTAAATGTCACATACGTTATTCTGCACCCTTTTAGCAAATTAGCGGCTACATCCGAATAAGCACATACCTCAAAATTGATCTTAACAAATAATATATAATTAGTTATAAAATCATACCCTTAAATTTTGGGTTCATCTTAAAAGAACATTTTGCCTACAGGATCTTGAATATTCTATAGTAATTTTATGTATACGGTAAGTTGTTCTGTGTTCAATAGAAGCTTGTTTTTATTCAAAGTTTGTAATATTATTGGCTGGTCTTTGGTCGTCTCTCTCAAATAGTCTCTATAGAATATAAATCTGTACGAACTGTTGGGTAGAAAAAGACTCAGACCTTCACGATCTTGTTTGAGAGACAGCTTACAATTTTGTTTGTTTGGTCTAACCTGCATTTAAAAAAATATATTTTAAATAAGGCCCAAAGTTTTTACCTAAGGATATGTTCTGATTTTATGCTTAATATCATCCGCCATACTGTTCTTGTTGTTGAAATAATGTTTAAGTGGATGTTTCACGTGAAAAAATATTAAAATGATGGAAAACAAATATCTGAGTGAGGAAGAAGAACGTCACAAAGCGGATTTTCATAAAGTACTTCTTCATTGTGAGTCATACTCTAATAAGGAACATAGTACTTTGCATATTAAATAGTCAGATGTGTGGGTTACGTGATTCATGGTACGTAAATTTGCAAATGAATTTGTACCTATGATGACATGGAGCAACATTTTCAAATAATAGCCCACTGTGTTATTCGGGTGTACGGTATACACCCAGTTGAAGGATGCACCAGCCATTACTCCGAGGGGTTCCACAACTGAAACACCTTGCTTTCTGCACTGAAAATTCTTTATTTTACAAGCATTACCTAAAGTAATTTCACTGTAGGTAAACGTCTTCACAGAGGGATCTTCAAAGTGCAATTTGAAGAAGGCTATTAATTGTTTGTTTAATGGGTTATTAGTGACGTCATTTACATTACTTGTTGTAATATATAAACATTGTCCATTTTATAGATGAGCAGCTAAATGCGTAACACATTTAATAATACTTACTAAAACTTGTTCCCCGTCATGGTTCCCCCTCATGCCTTATTGTTTAGCTTACATATACACTTAATGGATTTGATGAATCTGCACCGCTGCAAATAAATGTGAGAATTGAAAACTTTTCCATCCCCAACGCTCAAGAACGGATCATTTACGACCACTCTTCAACATCGGGATGCCGTCTATGGTATTTGAAATACCCATCATGCCCATCAACGTAGCACCTTGGAACTATTTGGATATTTTTTATTGCATGCGCGGAGAATATTGATTCAAAAGTCGATATGGGGCGTGTACCTTATATTTATTTTTACTTACAAGCAATTGTATATCTTCTTATCTAATTTCTAGGACATAAATATAGCTGCACTTTGGCAGTCCTTGATTTTACAAATCCACAGTGTACATTAAACACTTGTATTGCCTTTAACGCCAATGCTCAGACCCCCTTGTGGACATAGGCATTTTTTTAAATAGCTCATAGCCTTTCTATAGTAATTCAACATAATATAGAAAATACCTCATTCAAATCTATTCAGTGGTTCTCTAGTTATAAGTGAATATATAAGTAAAAAAAACTCCTTTATAAAGATCTGTGATTTCAAAACAACAAAATAAACTAAAATATAATTTATCTTGTGCTATACTATTGACATTTATTCTATAAACACTCTTGGGATATGGTGATCGATTTATACATCAATTTTTTTTTAGATCATTTGTTATTTCAATATCCCCTGTTACTGTTAAAAGCTGCATAGTATAAAATAAATTGCTTTGAAATCAGTTAAGCGGTTCAAGTGGTCATAGAAAAAAGGACATACAGACCAACACTTTGTTTTATAAGTAGTAGTAGATATAAGGTGATATAAAAAAAAATCAAATTAAATTAGTTGATTCGTGCAAGCGCTTCGTAATAAATAGATTGAATTGCTGTTCATGTGTTCGTTGTATATGACACGGTCTCACCATTTTAATCTTCTTATTAGTCATTTCATTTTCCCATCCTTAATTGGCATCTTAAATTATCTAGACCTAAGAAGGTGGGCTACATTTATACTGTGGAGTTTGAGGATATCAAAAATCAACCTGGTGAGTTGATGGAAAATGAAAATGTTGGCAAATCTTCCAGTGGTGAAGTTGTTCGGTACCGAAACCCGATATTTCCAGTTAGAATCGATCCATGGGGCTAATTTTTATGTTTTTAGAAAGTTTTTTTTACACTTTCATCTCGTAGGTAGCCAAAAACATTAATATTTTGGAATAATACTAGATACAAAAAATTGAATTTTATAAGCTCAGCTTTGCTTAACTTCAAGCAGTGTTTCAAAAAAATATTTATATTTAGTTATATATTGACATAATAGGTTCGATTTATTTTAATTTGTGGTACATAAAAAGAGAAAAATATGAATTCAACTTACTTTTTTTTTGTCTGAGAATGGCGACACTTTCATCGTCGCTTATGTTCCCCGAAGAGAGCTTTACACGCCTTGAACAGGGGGACGGCCCCTGATGGAGCGTCGTGAGATCCTTTTCCCCGGGCCTCGCAAAAGGTATTTGGCACGTTCCGTAAACAAAAGTTGAGTGTGCGAGGGAGTATGACGTGAAATACAGAGAGAGAGAGAGGGGGGGAGGAAGAAGGAGAAGGTTGATATTGAGGATCTTCTTCTTCCCTCCCTCTTCTATCGTACCCCTCAACAGTGAACCCAAACCATCGCCTCCCTCCTTTGTACCACAAACACACTCAACGCCCAGCGGCTGCCTCCAACCCCCATCTCTAACCGATCCCTTCATGACAGATTTCCGAAGAAAATCTCTCGGTTGAGTGCTGTTACTAGGCTATACCCTGCCAGTGTAAACAAACATTTCTTCATCTCTTCGCCAAAACGCTTGTCTTCTCTTCACTGAAAACATTGGTGGCTCTCTCGCCCACCATCGCTGCAGACTTACTCAAATCCACGCAAGATATATATATATATATATATATATATATATATATATATATATATATATATATATATATATA
>CABEEJ010000351.1:13421-48425 GCA_901482245.1 Timema douglasi
CTTTTTAATTTTTTTTTTTTTTTTTTTGTATAGTGGATTGGATCATTGTGACATTAATTGTTTAAAATAATATAAATTAGATATATTATGTACACGCTATGATTGTGTAAAGTCCACTTTTTCAATTTTAAAATAAAGCGAATCGAATATATTCAATATTATTGATACCGAATATAAGTTTTAATATTTATTTTTTGTGATTCTATGCTTGAAGAAATATATTGTGGCTATTTATAGAGAGATATAAGTCAATGCACAAAAGTTTGTAGTATTTCCTCTTATATTTATAAATCACAGCTTACAATTCAATTACTTCTGATTTTTTTAAAATTAATATTGATTTATAATATATAAAAAACTCAAAATAGCAATGATTGACCATAAATTGAGTTTGTCAATAAACAATATATATCTATTTATATTGTCAAAACTTCGTATTTGTCCGTAATTTTTTTGAGGAGAAGTTGATGCTGATACTTATTCCGATTGATTTAAAAACTACTTTGCATGAAATTATAAATTGTGAGAAGTATTAAAATAATTATATTATGAGAACACTGGATATGAAATAAATAAAATATTATTTTTTCAGAATTACACTTTTTTTATTGATATGGGTCACACAATAATAAGTGATGGCTGTCCTCAGAATACACCCTGATTCCGTAATTAAAATATTAAATTTAATAAAATGTGACAAACATATAAATGAGGGCACTTTGGCTTGAAGTAGCAATGCTCTGCAATTGAATCATCCCGGTTCGTATCACACCCAAGGTCATATTTTTCCCACCCATACAACACGAGAACCAGAATGTTTCAGTGGTTTAGAATTGGCGCACCAATTGAAAGGTTCTGGGCTCTAGTCTTGTATCCAGACTGTCACTTTTTAATTAATTTAATTAGATACCCTTTAAGTCTTAAAATAATAATAATAATTACTGTATATATTTATATTTCTCTTTAATTATTACATTCAATAAGTTTTTACATATTGTGTTTAATACTTAAGTACTATTTTTTTTTAGCACATCGTCTTAATACCTGTAAAGATTATATGCAAATGTACTAATTACACTAATGAGTCAGGGAGGAGGAAGGTTGTATTTTAAGGAAGTGTATCAGCATTTGCGTGGAGGGAAAGTGTAAAATCATTCTAGAAAACCACCCTCAGCACACCAGACCGGGACTCAAACTTCGATATCCCTGTCATCAACAGTATAGTCTAAAAAAGAAAGTGGCGCCTTAGACCATGCGGTCAACGAAGCGGATACAGGCTACGTACGTACTATAACATTATTTATTATTTAAGGAGTGTAAAGTGCACTTTCTGTATCGAATGATTATATTCTAAAACGACGTATACAAACTTATTTAAATCAAGAACCGACACAACACCCCTGTCCTTTGTTCGTCGCTGTGTAAAGGGGAATCCCAAGTTCTCCGATGATATTTTTTCTCTCTCGGTAATGCCAGGAATAGAGCCCGATATCCTTAGCTCAAAAGGCAGTCACGCTACCAACTGAGCTAGGAATTCGGTTAGTTATGTTATGTTGATTTAATTTTCAAATATAATTTAGCTATAAAATAGTCGATACACTTGGAATAACAGATGCCCAAGATCCTGAAAATGATTAAAAATACATTAATACTAGTCGTCATCTCATCCGCTGGATTAACCGTTGGTGACAGAAAATTACTATAAAATATAAAATTCTTAAGGGCTGGTGTTTCCTAAATGGTTTCTCAGCCTCCCTTTACTCAAATGTCAGTCCATTTCCTCTCAATTTGACATTCCTAAGCTCTGCACACAATAATTATTGTAGTTAAAATACGTATAGCAAAGATGGGTGGTAAGATGTGGTTTAGAAAAACAGAGTTTGACCCTTACCGAGAGCTTCTCACACAACGTTAAATGTCTAATGATTTAGTGATAATTGTAATTTGTATTATATGATTGCAATTTTATTTTATTTATCATATTAATTTTTTGTTTTGTTATTAGTATACCAACTTCGGGGTATCATGGTCTCTCATGTCACTCTTACAATGGATGGTCTTGCCGATGATGAGGATATCAGAATTCAAATTCCGGTTGGGTTTATTGAGGGTGTTTTTCTTAAAGGGTTTCTGACTTTTCACTCCACATATCTTTTGTCAAAATATTTTATATTCAACTTTACTCATCCCTGCATCATTAGCGTATATAATATGTGCGTATAAGCCCGAACGGGCAGTAAGCCATGGTGAAAAAAGAAAATGAAAAAGTGCATCGTATCTCCATTTAAAATTTAAGATATTTCCCCAAAATATATCATATTCTGATATTTTTAGGATGGAATTCGTAGTCTTGAGGTAAATTGCTCGTCCCACGATCCAATTTTCACAGGTTGAAGTCAAAACATTATTTTACCAGGCGATAAAAATCCGTTATACAACATTTTTTGGAGGGAAAGTAAGGCCGTGTGTTCTTTGTCGATCGTGGCATGTAAAATGTCCTGGTAAGGTAGATGAGATACCGTTTCGGTAAAAATTGTATTCTCTTCCTCGTTCGCTCATATAAATTAAGAGCGGAAGTTGATGGGAAACTACCACGCGTTAAGAATTCCCTAGTATTAGTAGATTTTCTTCTAAATCTTGCAGCATGTTACACTAATCAAACTAAGGGCCAAGTGCTCGCGATGCTCCGGATTTATGGGAAACAAACCAGGTACAATATTTGTGTTATAGAATAAATATTATTTTTTTAGTGTCACAATGTACAACATATTCACTGTCACAAGGATATGTAAATAAGTTATTCATATTCATCACTTCCATATACAATTGAAGCGAAAAATCCCACACTTATACGCCAGTGTCCTGTATGTATATAAAAAAAAATGAGACTCACCCACTCAACTAAAAATCCTCACAAATCCCCTTCTTTATCGTATCCTCTCCACCTCCCATCGTTTAGGGAACATATATCTACCGGAAATCCACCACACCAAGAAGTCTAAACTGTTCCGCACAATGGAACAGCCAGCAGAAGCTCGCGTAGAGCCGGTAGAGGTTTCATCAGTGTTGCCAAGGTGGCGATATGATGGATTGCTGTGGTGTTGTCGGCACCTTATCATCGTCAGTGAAGCCAACACAATAGATCTCCCTCCTCCTACTGCATCTCCTCCCACCCTACCCCCTAGGAGCGACCCATATGTCGAGATGCTTCTGCCGATATGCCACCCGCAGGGTTGAGCAGTCGATCCCTTCCAACCCCTATCCCTTTCTCCCCCCCCCCCTAACCCCCTCCCAACANAACACTCAACCATTCCACACAAGAAAGAGAAATATCACCAATATTTTAGCAAACAAAAATTTGGGAATAAGTTTGTTTCTTGAGAAAATTGAGGGGAAGTTGTTGAGGGAGGGTGGGGGGAAGAGGATTAGGAAGGTTTCCTACCTCCTCATGATAGTTGTAGAAGGGAATTTATGCTATTATGGTGAAATGCTCATTATTTCTCGCTCCTTTCCTTAAAAGTGGAAAAATTTACTTAAAACCCGTAAAATATGTGAAAATAAACCATATACAATGTTGCAAAAACACTCCACTAAAGAGTATAAATAAAATAATATACATTGAGGAAAAAAGTAGCATCTTGGTTCACCAAAGAAAATAAAAATCAATTACCAAATAATCCAGTTAAAAAATATATGTGCCAATATCTGAGAAACATTTGATTTAAAACACATGAATTAAAAATAATAATTTAATAGTACACCAGTTAATCTATGTTTATTTATATTTCAAAGAGTTACTGAGAAATGATAAAAATAGGAAATTTACGCTTATGTTAAGTGTCCTAAAATCATGTTAATAAGAAAATAAGATGCACAATTTTGTTTATAATTTTAAACCATGCCTAGATATGAAATTTAAGCAAAATCATTATAGTTGATTTTGAGAAAATCAATATACATCTTATCTCTTTTTAATCCTAAGTAAACAACCCTTAATTTTAGGCATTGATTGACATATTCTTTTTAAAACCTCAGAAGAAACTTATATAACCTCTCGATACCAAGTTTTAGCCAGCTTAGTATAAAGGTTTGGATTCTAGTGACAATAGAACAAACAGGCAGACAGATGGCATAGAAATAAATACTTTTTCACGTTCGAGAGTCCTGAAACGTCGACATTCGCAAAAATCTCTGGCTCGATATATTTTTGTTGTTGTTACCAATCTTAATATTTTATCTACCTGAAGGGCGATAGAAAGTAAAAATTGGCTTGAATTCAGAAAATTTGTATTTAAAATTAATTCTGTGATTCATCATTTCACCAGGTAACGGTTGACCAACACCTATATTACTTTTTATTCAAATATTCTCCAAATATGCAAACAATTCAAGTTACTAATAACATAGAGTGTTGATAATTATTTCAATATATTTTAGTTGTTCTTGTTAAACTTTATTTAGTAAATTTATTTTAAAATTGTTTTATTTTATTAAAACATATTTTAAAGAAAAGTAATGGAAAATGATGTTCTTAAGGTTAGCTAAGAATCCATTTTGAATAACAAATCATGTTGATCTACTTATTAATCTACAATAATATGAATACGTGTGTGAAAAATAAGTAAAAAAAAATGATAAAAAGATATTTTTTTTAATTAACTGAATCGTATTTTTTTAAATTTCACATGGGACCAGAAGGTTTGTTTCAAAAAGTTGTGATAAAAGAAAATTGAACAGCTTAGTCGTTGTAGTAAAGCTCGAACTCATGGTGTTAGAATAATATGGAAAGGTTGCCCTTTTCAAATTATTGGACGAAAGTTGAACCAAACCCACATCTGTGGGTACGCGAACAAAATGTAAAGGCACACCTTCTTTGTTTTGCTCGCTATAAGGAATTCAAGGGCTCGAATGATATCAGGATAGACTTAAAAAAGTGTTTCATAAAAGTGTAAATTTCTACTCTCCTTCAATGCAGGGACTTTACTTTAAATTTTACCTTCCTTATTCATACCTAATTCGAGTAATTAAAATGCGTCTAGCCTGGACGGTTAGTACGACAAGGTGTGGTTTAAAAATTAAATGAGACCAAACATTTTACTAGGTTTACTCATTTCGAACCCTACTTTTAATAATTCAAGCAACAGCATATAGGCAACTAGATGACTCAACCTTACGTAAATTCTTAAGTCCTTGGAGTATCTAATATTAAAGTTCAAGCTTCTAAGTGACCCTATGGACTCAAACCAGACACAGCTTGACCGGAAGTGAAGCCTTGCCAGTCGTAAATCAAAAGCGACATAGCGACTCTCAGTTTAAATTAAATATGTTATCTTGCATATGTGCTTGAGAGGGAGAAAAAAAATGCTGAAATGAAACTGTGGCTTATTTCGATGACACGCCATCCAAGAACATTGAGCTAGCTCACATGTGTTTCTATATTTGATAATATTAAAGTTTACAATATATAATCATAAATTTGTATATATTATAATGTTACTTGTTATTTACTTTTAATCCTCACTTCAAATATTAATTTAAAATATATTATTTATGTGTTATATATTGTTAACTTTAATATTCTAAATTTAACTCATTTAATTTCAATACAATTGTTAATTTTTATATTATCAATTTTCTAATCATTACTTGACTACTTGATGTGGAGTTTTGGACACAACATATCAAGTTATTTATAATTTAATTTTAAAGTTTTTTTGTTGTTTATTAATATTGTTTTTCAGATAATTTTTTTTTCAATAACTTATTGGAGATATATCGAAAGTGAGAGATAATGAAAACGAATATAAAAAGCTAAAGAGCAATAAAAGTAGTGTGAGGAAACTAAATGAAAAGTTTAGGTACTGGAAGAGCGATATGGAAAAAGAAAGAAATCCTGAACGATAATGGAGTTAAATATAACAGAGTAAAAATTAATATAATACAAATAGTAACAAAGAAATAAAGTAAGAGAAAAAAATAAATAAAGAAGCAGTGAAAGCAAGAGTGAGAGAGATACAATAAGAAAGAGTGTAAGAGGGAGTAGATGAGAACGAGTAAGGCCCAATCTTACAATGTCACGTTAAAGTCCTCGTAACTTAACCATTTGTAAAGTCTAATCGTTGGTTAAACTTAGCGTTGCGTTTTACAATACTATTTTTATGTGCACGTTAAATTACGGATAGGTGCCTTCCATTAGTTCTTAGCGTTAACTTTCTCGGAGCGCTAGATTTGTGTCAAAGCTTTTGATTGGCCTAACTTGACCATAGAGAATATAACCAAGTCATTACAACGTCTATGAAACTGTTATGAAAAAATCAATCAAAACGAGTTCAATTCATCAAGTTTGTTGAGGTTATCTGCTATATTTTATCGTATTTATTTTCCTGCTAAAATGTCTGTTGAGAATCATAAACGCGAACGAAGTGTAAATTTTAGCAAAGAAGAGGAAATGTTGCTGATTGAATTAATTAATCAAAGTCGTCATAATCATACAATAAATCAGCCATTTCATAATATAAATAAATGTAACCTCACTTTAATAATAACAACAATCGCCTTGAAAACAATATGGCGGAGTGTTTAACGTTGATAATGTAGACGTTATGTTTGCTAACCGGAAGGTAGACCTCGCGTTAACTTTACGAGCACTTTTACGTGAATATTAGCGCTAACCAAACATTGTAAAATCAAAAGTAGTGGTCGTTATCGCTTAACCTCATGTTATGCCCTAACGAATAGAATAACATGACATTGTAAAATTGGGCCTAAGTCTGTGTCACATGCGTGTAAGTGTGAGAATGTTAGATAAAGATAGTGTGAAAGATAATATAGGCACGTGTTCAAGTGACCCAATGGACGGCATTTTAAAATCACCATGGAATCTTCAATTTTGTATTCCACGTAAGAGAAGAATTCCTTTTCATTCCGTGAAAAATAGGATGGCCGCTACAGATTTCCATTTCTATTCGTGACGAGATAAATCTGATAAATCTGATCAATTTCATCTTTTGTTGGCGCGATGGTCCCTGCGAAATCACTGACACGACGGTCGGTCAGTTATCTGAATGTGCCCCAAACTCTACATCCCCAAGCCCCTCTCCCACCCACATGGACCCCACAACCTTGATTGTGTCCCATTCACGTCAATGGAAGTAATTGTGTCCGGAGACATTTTCGGCTTGGAATGTCTTCATTCATCAATCTAGGACAGGGGTGTCATCATGATTCAAAAATATACTAAGCTATTTGTGGCAACAGTAAGAATTTCATTACCAGGGCCTGATGTGATAACTTATTAAGTTAATAGACATGCTATAACGTATTCATACGTTAATTCATATACTCTTTAGCTGTCAATTTTGATACATATTATTATCCCCTTTAAAATAACACTAATAATATAACAAAATTTTACAATAATGATAGCTAATATAAATGTATACATATATATATACATATATATATAATTAATAGAAAGAGTCATATATATATATATATATATAATTCATAGAACTAGCCTTCTATACATTAGGCTCTTTATATGAATTTTGGGCCTTACTTGAATTTTAAAATAGCTTAACACAACATATATAATTATCTTTCCTTACCAGTAGTGGTGGTCAAATGTCTTATGGCGTTATTCTCGCATTGCATTTAGTTGACATAGACAGGAAGGTTACGTTTTGGATATTGTTCGAATTTACTGTATTTGGATTGATTTTTAACATATGATTTTCCATGTGGATTCTAAATCTACATACCTAACAACATAATATTAACATAATAAACGCCAACAATAAAATCATATTTTTCTACCATCTTACCCCGCCTATATGGGGTCGATGTATTTATTGGCAAATCACAAGAATTTGCCATATTTGTTTTGGTGGAATTGTTTTTACAGCCGGCTGTTTTTTCCTGACGCTAATCCCCGACATTTTACCTGGGAGACAATAAATTCTACGAGCGTGCACGAAATAGCCTACTATTTTGATGGAAAGATATTTTAACATACCATCCATGGATATTTTTCATACCACATCTGACATGGAACCAATGGATTTACATTTCTTACAAAGAAAATAATAATAATAATTATTATTATTAGCACCGCGTCTTACTACCCGTTCAGGTAATAGGCACTTACGCTAAAGTGTAATGGTAGGGTGACTGTGAGATGAAATGGAGGACCTACAATTTAACGTGGAATCCAAACCATGGTGGAGGCCTGGCATTCCACACATTCACAAGTTGTGATTAGTGCATTTTTGTCAAAAGAAAATAATTGTGCTATAGTTTTTATCGCTCAAGAAAAATCCACCAGGCTTGGCTGGAGATGATACAGTGAACATAGGATCCTGAGGAAAGCACTTTACGCCAAGCCCTATGTTGACATCACTAATAATAAAAAACGTAGAAGTTACTTTTATTTTTTTGTTTTTACATCACCACGTCTCATTATCCATTCGAATTATTTGGAATGAGTTAGTGATAACAAAGGTTGGATTTGGAAGATGTTTACCCAAATTTTCTTTGAAGAGGAATACCCTCAGTGCACCAAAGCCGTGATTTTAACTGCAATCTTTATCATTGGAAGTTCAGTCTTTCGGGAAATCGATGCCCTAGAACATTCGGCCATTGACTTGACTAGCACTTGTGTTATATTCATACGATCAAAAACCTAGCTCATGTTGAAAAAGTTATAAAAGACACAAAATGGTGACGCTATGGTTTGGTTGAGTAAATTTTCACTAAATCTTCACATCTATTGTAGAATGTATATCCACCTCCTTCATTATTTGAAGCCATAGAACTGGTTTTGTCCAGCCCTGTTCAAGTGAAGAGGGTACATTGATGAGCGGTAAAGGAAAGGGATTCTGTGGTGGGACTGGGAGATGAGCAGTTCCATCCAGCTATTCCCTCCCTTCCAGATGTAGGACTAAAGGGAGGAAGAATGCCTGTTAACGGCCCAGTCATTCTGACGCCCCCTGCAGACCACAATCTAGGTGACCAGCTTGCCATGAAAGGCACCTAGGGCTGCATAACTTATAGTAGTGAAAGTGGTGCCGTTAAAATGTATAATACCAGTCCGTGGTTCATGTAAAAATCATTTTAACTTACCAAATGGTTGAAAAGGAATGAACATTGGTAATTTGTTTTTAAATTGTGTAGACTATTGTCTATAAATTAAAAATATTACTTTTTTTTACAGTTTAAATCCTTATCAACAAATATCCTGACTAAATTTAAAAATAAAATAGTTCCCTGTCTAGTGCAAAGATTCGAAATTTTGAATCTAAATCTTAATTAAGTCGAATTTGAGGTAAAACTCTGAATTTTAATACATGAAAGATTCAAATAAGATTCTGAATTTCAAATCCAAATAGATCTTAGTTTCGGATTCAATTGAATTTAATTTGAAATTTGAATCTTAAAGGGAAACTTTAGAATTATTCCACACTTTACATAAGCTAATAGCAATCTGTTTTAAAAACATATTTAAAAAATGCTATACTATCTTATTATTTGCAGGTTATTGCATATATAATATATTATTTTAATGGATGAAGTAATAATATTATTTGAGTCGTAAATACAAACTTATGACTTTGGTGATATTAATAAATTGTTGATATTTGAAAGTTTTTTTACGGTATGATTTATTTTATTGGACTTATTACAAAAATAATGATTTTCAATACTATCATTATCTGTTAATTATTTTAGTTATAATAATATAAATTTATAATAATAGCAAGTTATTAAATTTAATATTCGTTTGAATTTTAATTACAAAAATGTTGATTCAACTTCAATTGAAAACCATTTCTCAAAAAAATTATTCAATATGAAATATCTTAATTATAAAACCATACTTTCTGATTGGACTCGATTTATTAAATCATGTCGATTTATCAAACAAAAAGTCAGATTCCAATCAACATTGTAAGGGAAAAAAATTTTACAGTGTGAGAGAAATATGTATTATCTATATATTTTTATATATAATTTACTTTGTCTAATATCAAGTTTCTTCTGACATATTATGCTGTAACAACAATAGTTAAAATTAAGATGTATAAAGATTGTGTTTTTGTTGGGCACCACCCCTAGTATCTAGAAGAAAAATAATAATTAAAAGAAAAAAAATTACCTAGGCTAATTCAATCAGTGGCACTATGACTCTCAATACTCGAGACCACTGGTTAAACTTAAAACTAAAACATTAACAATTTAGATAAAATGGATTGTTGGAACAAAATGTAATCTAGACTACAATAAAAAAATTAATGTATAAAATAATAATTGTTGGCACTTTTGTTGATTTATTATTGTTTCCCCTTTTACCACATCCCAAGACTACCTATGGAATTCCGGGTAGTTATAATTCTAATTTAACAAAGTATAAAACAGTATTGTTGAAATATATATAATACAAAAATAATAATTAGACATAAAAATAAAATGTTAATTAATTCTCTACATTAGTCTGTCTTTCTGAAAGTAAATGAATTCTGATTTTTATAGGAAAAATAAAAATGATAATAATAGTTTATAGTTGAAGAGTTGGCTTGGCCTCACCCCTGAATTAGTCCATATTGACACCAATCTCAGAGATTTGTTACACTTTAGTAATTCGAATTCTTACACAATTTGAAACGAAAATAAACAATCTAGTTCTTGTACACACACTTAGGTTTCCATTTTACCACTTGTACTTTAATTCACTTTAAAATAATTTTAATTAGGAGCTCCAGAGATTTGGCTCCATGTTAAACTAACCCCGAAGAAGAAGACCTCGTCTCCTATCGAAAATCCTCCAAAAATCAAATTTAATAATGTTCTATTCTTACTTCCAAGTCCAAAGAGAAAAATAATATATAAAAAACAAAAGATAAAATGTTGGCCATGGACTAGGGATAAAAATCAAATAAAATGCAGGTTTAATATAAATATTGAAATATAACCCAATGAAGGTGAACAATGTTTTCACAAAAGAATTAAATGTTTATTTCTATCTGTCAAAATTGGAAAGCCCACTCGTTTTGAGTTATTTACATCGAGCTGTGTTTCTTATTTTATGATCAGATCCACTACTCACTTGTTTGATAGAACTGCACATGCGTTAAAAACAATCATTTTCGACGTTGAAAATAAATACAACAAGAGTTAAACCAACTTCTTAGAACGATAATTAATATGTTTAATAAAAGGTAAGTGTTCTTCCTTAAATCAAAATTCCTTATTTAAATTATTTAAAACAATGTTTTACGTTATAATATAAATATTGAAATATAACCCAATGAAGGTGAACAATGTTTTCACAAAAGAATTAAATGTTTATTTCTATCTGTCAAAATTGGAAAGCCCACTCGTTTTGAGTTATTTACATCGAGCTGTGTTTCTTATTTTATGATCAGATCCACTACTCACTTGTTTGATAGAACTGCACATGCGTTAAAAACAATCATTTTCGACGTTGAAAATAAATACAACAAGAGTTAAACCAACTTCTTAGAACGATAATTAATATGTTTAATAAAAGGTAAGTGTTCTTCCTTAAATCAAAATTCCTTATTTAAATTATTTAAAACAATGTTTTACGTTGTTCCTTCCGTCCTTTTATTTTATTTAATAGATGTAAATAGTATTATTAGTCAGGCCGGCAACCAGCGTGTTGCCTATCTTCGAAGTGCTTAATTTCACGTGAAAATAAATTGGAAATTGTTCACAAAAAGTAGAAAACATAGGGAAATACAAGGTAGTGTGGCAAATTACGTCACAACATTGAACATTTTTGATTCGCACAGGCCCCTTATTCTAACTTCATTTGATTGCTGTTAGAGTTAATTAAAGTACAACTTTCCCACTATAGACCAACTATTTTAATTAGGTCAAATCAACTTTATTTCCAAGAATGGCCCACACCATCCAGAGCACAGTAACATCAGATACACACGACAAACGGAAAGCACATACAGCAAAGAACGCTATATACATTTATTCATGAAGGTGTCGGAAAAGAAGTTTTCTGTATCGACTTTCTTTGTGTTTACTGCTTCCTTTTATTTCCGTTAGCATAAAATTGTAATTTAGACAACATCATCCCCTTCTGCATGAAATATTCTGGGCCAGTGAAATACACAAATAAACTATTTTATAGCATTTTAATATCTTTCACTTTGTTTTAATATAAATTTAATCCAAACTGCTAGACCCTAACAAGTTGTATTTGATAATATTATATGATCAAGTTCCATAACAGCCAATAAGACTAGAATCAGAAAGATACCACATAAGTTAAGTTGAGTATACTCTTTTCAACAAAGCCATAGATACCAAAAATGAGTTTTTAAGTTGTGTCTACACCCACACCCCAGTTTTTTTTTATCACCACGTCATACTATATATTCAAGTTATATGAATACATGATAATTAATTTAGTTGGGCTAGAATGAGGAAGGAAGCATTTTAAATGTATTATTCCCGCATTCACGTGGAAGAAGAGTGGGGAAACAATTTAGTAAAACCATCTTTCGTTGACCCGACTTGGATTCGAACCTTTGTCTATACGTCACGTCATCAGAAGGCCATTATAAGACGTGAATGACGCCTTAAGTTGCTCGAACACTTAAGCGGGTCCCCTTATATCTCTTACACCTAACTAACAGTGTGGTTTTAAATATTTTTTTAAAAGATGGATAGTGATACTTGCTTAAAAGATTCATCTTCCGATTTTTTCACGTTAAATAGTGTGGCCTTGAATAAGAAACCCAATCCAAAGTAAAGAGAGGTAGAAGGTTATAGGAAGCCTGACCTAACTTGGCTAAGTGTGTTTTGGGTACTGGTGAATAGTGTAATGGCAATGTGATTTAAAGGTTAAGCCTTAACTTACCGCTAAAGCTACACTCACGATCTAATGCCTTTTCTCGGAACAAATCCCGAGTATTAACTAAGCGGGTGAAAAATTCCATTATAAATACACTAACATTAATTTTACATTCTTTAATAACTATCTAAATCCACACTGCCATTATACTATCACTCAAAAAACACTCAGCCTAATCCTTGCATGTACTCCTTCCTATGTGTGCATGTTTATCATTAATGGACAGCATTTATGAATAAGTTTGAAAAAATTATAAAGTTACAAGACTAGTAATTGATACAGATAGATTGAATAGATGTTAATAGGTCTACATATATTAATTAAAATGTATTACTTTATTTAACTACCACGCATATTTATGATTATAAAAATTATACATCAGTTCACGTAAATAAGTCAATTTAAGGGTTCAGTCAAAAGTCTAAAGGACCCTGACACTAATAAAAGTTTTGCAGTTGATACTCAAACCCAATAATTGAACAAAATGAATTGATACGTAGAGCTAGACATCCTCTCCTAGATAATGTTTAGATTAGATTGTTACAGGGAGACAAACCTAGATAATGTTAATTTGTTATTATATACTGATACAATGAAAGTGAAAAAAAAAGTTCAAGTTTAAGTGGAATGGAAGGAAACTTCGGTTTAGGTCTGTATGTTTTAAGTTGGCTAGTAAAAAGGTTTTTTAGCAAGAAAAAAATAAAATATTTTTTTAGTAGATATGCTTAGTTTAAATTTTATACACATAGGGATCGAAGCAGTTCTTGATTATAGGTCATTAGATTTTGAACATGAACATTTTAAATATAGGAAGATCCCTGGTAAAATTTCACGATAACCATGACAAGTATTCAAGAATAACATGGTCAAGATTAATATATTCTTACACATAGATAATTAAATTAAATGTATCTACAGAAACTATATATCTATTTTGTCAAAACATGTGTTTGCTATAAAACCGTACTAATATAAACTCTGTTTTACACCACCCTAAATTTGAAAATACTGAAACTATAGGATGTAGTATATTTTTTAACGTTATACAAGAAATATACAATGTAATCAAGGACTCCCCCCCCCCCTTCTTCCTAAAAAGCANCCCCTTCTTCCTAAAAAGCAGAAGACCCCCTTCCAGCGCTCACATAAGCTAGACAAAAGGGTTCGGCTGACTCAGTGGCGTATTGAGAGACAGGACAATCTGCCATAGTGACAGGCAATGAACATATTAATCCTCTCCCACCCCCTTTGTCGGTTTGTGTGGTCTTGCCACACAGCTGTAATTAATTATTACGACCATATGGGGACATGTAAAGGGAGGGGGGAGGGATGTTGAGTCATACGATAGAGACTTGGCTACATAAAGCTAGCTCTCTGTTGGTATAGCCAATGACAAGACTTTGGTTTGCCATTCGAGTCAACAAACCATTTTATTACCGGCAACAAATATGTAGTCGTAAATTCACGTTAAGTTTGAATTTTTATCACAACAGTTGAAACTATACTTAAAAGAACTTCCGTATTAGTTATACTAGCTAATATGTTTTGTTACTTTAACAACAGGCAAGTGAGCCCACTTTGATGGCCTCATAATCTAGGACGCTATTCTTGCAATAGACTAGATTGCTGATGATAAGAAGATAGTAGTTTGATCCCGTTTGGGAGTAATGAGGATGGTTTTCCTAAATCGTTTCCAATTCTCTTTCCAAGCAAATGCGAATACACTTCTTCCAAATTCAATCTTATCAATCCCTAACCCATTAGCTTAGCTAGTAGATAAGAGTATAGCCCGAACGGGTAGTTAGACATGGCGCTAAAAACAAAGCACAAGCGAGAGAAGTCGATTTGGTCGATTTATATACCATTTATAAATTATATTTTAGAATTGATCTTAAACCAGCTATGCCCGCACTGATGATCATGTTGTCTCATGAGCTTTAATCTTATTTTATATTGTTATAGTTTAAGGAGAATTTGGGGTTTGAATCCCGTAATGAAGTACTAGGTAGTTGTTTTTCATCACTCCATGCTAATGCGAATGCACTTCCTCTAAAGTACCTTTTCTATCATTACTTATAGAGCAAGGATATTTTCAATTACTTTCGTATGTACGTATCAATTAAAAGGGGCTTTTTAAATATTTACTCAATCATGTCATTTTATACATTTTCCGTTCGACGGATGGTTATTGAATAATAGAGCAGTTGAGTGTTTTTTTGTGTAAAAAATATATATTAAACAAATCACTGGAGATATTGCAGATTATTTTGTTCGAATTATAGCGTTTTTAAAATTATTTATTTACAACCGTAATTGATTATGAAATATTAATGATCACAATTTTAACTGTCAACCACTGCACACAGCTCTTACTTTTTGAGCCATTCATATTTTATCCAGTATAATCTATGTACATAAATATTCAAACGTCATTCATCAATTACAATACTTTAGTTTTAAAAATATTGTTTGTGATAACATTTATTAATCCAGATCCTTTTTTTAGACACCACGTTTAAATTCTCTTCCAGGATATCCTTATTTATTTGGTAGAGATGAGTCAGAGGAAATGCACACGTACTTGCATGAAGTGGTAGTGAAAATAATCAAAGGAAAAACCACAGCACATCTAGTTGAACCAGATTAGACGATCTTGATGTTTAATCGACGTTAAAAATGATGAGTGCTATTATTATTATTTAATTTGTACTTTGTACACATGTTTAATAGACTCCACCTAGAAGATAATTTTGTGTAAGATATTTGAGAATGAACAAGCCTAAATTATATTGGAGAAATGATGATAAAAATGCGGTAAATTTAACATTTGGATAAACTATTCCCTTTGAGATCCAACCTTCAAGTCAATAGCGACAAAGTAATATGCAATTTGTGTACCAGAAATAGTGGTCATTAATATTTTAATGAGCTCCAAGTCAGTCACTCTTCGACTGAAATTTATTTACTATTATCAAAGGAGGTAGACTATTGAATAAATGTATCCGTATTTTTGTGGAAGGAATGACTTGAAACTTTTATTGAAACTGCACCTGAATGGTAATTAAACCACACCCTCTAAGAGAATTGATAGTTAAACATATATAAATTATTGGATTTTCTCTAATTATAAAGTGTAGGACAAATAAACCATGGAATTATTCAGATAGTACACTTGAAATTATTGATGGAGTAGGACATCAAAATTGACAGAAGTCGATTAAGTAGGACATTTAAAATTATAAGCGTTGATGGAGTATTACAGTTAAACTGAGGGTAATAGATGGAGTAGTACATTTAAACTGATACTAGTTGATGGAGTAGTGCATTTAAGTTCATGGGAGTTGATAGGGTAGTTCATTTAAACTGATGGGAATCGATGAAATAGTACATTTAAGCTAATGGTAGTTGATGGACAATGACATCTAAACTAATGGTATTAGATGTAGTGAGACAGCTGAACTAATACGAGTTGATGAAGTAGGACATTTAAACTGATGGGAGTTGATGAAGTAGGACATTTAAACTGATGGGAGTTGATGAAGTAGGACATTTAAACTGATGGGAGTTGATGGAACATGACATTAAAACTTATGGAAATTGATCAAGAAGGACATTTAAAATGATAAGAGTTAATGGAATTGGACATTTAAATTGGTGGTAGTTGATGTAGTAGGACACTTAAACTGATGGGAGTTGATGGGCTAGTACACTCATATTTAAACAGATGGTAGTCGATGGGTTTGGCTATTTAATACAATGAGAGTTTATATGGTAGGACACCTTAGCCAATTAAAATTGATGGGCTATGACACTTTAACCAATGGAAGTTTACATAATATGATTTTTGAATCTATTTTGGAAATTGGATTAAGCTACCTCCAACGACATCCAAGCTGCCCTCCACAAAACTTCCATTGGTTGTGGTGTCATACCTATATAATACACTTTGATAATACAATCTACCTTCTGAAAACAGACTACAAATCAAATGTTCTCTGATTAAACACTCATATATCTACTATGATTATATACATAAGCTCTAACTACCACTCTCGTGTTAAACACCTGTAAGCCAAGCAAAATAAGGCCAATAGCATATCAGTTACAACAATGATAAAATGACGATAAATATACCTCACTATAATGAGAATTTCCTAGAAGGGATTTTGATTGCGCATTACTAGCCTGCACATTTGTTAAGTGCACAGAACGAGCGCTACCAACAGTTCATAACTTTTTGACATATTTAGACAAATAGCTGGCTGTATAATACCAACATAATTTTGAACAACGTTTTAAACCAATAAGCTTTGTAGTTTACCGGAAGAAACGTAACATACACGGGCATTAAACCACACAGAACATTGTCGAACATTAAAACTTTTTTTTTATTTCGTTTCAAACAAATGAAAATGGAAGAAAGCACACACGACAATAAAACATTTTACGCACAGGAAGTTTAACGACACATCTCCCATAAATGTTCATACTTCTCAGTTATGCAACAACATATTTAAAGGGGAAAGGGGAGAAGGAAGGTCCTGTTTCTAGGGGTAATTATTGTTGGTGTGTTTTAACAGCCATACTAAAGAGATAAGAGCCGTGTGGTGATATGCAAAACAACATCGTGGTAATCAATATCTGGCGTTGAGGGGAGGAAGAGCATTTTACGGTGTTTTAACTGAGCAGCTTAGAGAGACTCATTCGACTTTCCTTCCGGGACGCTGGGAAAATTGTCGGTATAGTTTTAAAATAATTATATATATATATAATATAAAATTTGACTTAAACACGATGTATGCATAAAAAAAGTAATTTCTTTTTGAAAAAATAATAGTATACTTTTGAACTTGGCGCAGACTGAGGTAATAAATAAAACAAGTTCATTATTGCTTATTGCAGCTGCCTCAGGGGACGGTCAGACTGGGCGAGAAAGCGAGCGACTTAAATATATAAATAAAATACAATGGTTGTAATGAGAGGTGGCCAGACTGGAGCGCACGAACGATTGAGCGCGCGCGCTTGAAATATAGAACTGGTTATATTATTTAAGCGTGCGCGCTCGACCTGGTACAGCCTAGTTTACAGACTCTAGGCAATATTATTGTATGTTGGTTCATTGAGTCCTAGGAAAACTTCTCATTTTGACATTTTTATCACTATCGACAGGTTTAGCACACTTGCTACTAACGGCCTAATTTAATTGGAAAGATCATAAACCATACATATATAGCCTATATATATGTATGGTTTATGATCTTTATATATATATAGGTTTTATACATACATATGTATAAAACGGGTATGTTAATATACTTCAATATTATCAAAGTAGGCCTTTACAAATAAGAATCACCATTAGCGTGGAGAGAGGATGAGAAAACCACAACAATAAATCAATGATCAAAACGAACCCTCATTTCACTGAGCCAAGATTCGGAGCCTCCTCGTCAACAACTATCGAGAGCTATCTGATAATAACGCGCTCGCTAGTTTGGCCGAACCCTCAGGCAACGAGAAAGTATTAATAGCTGTCAGATCACACTACTTAAAATTCAATGGTTTTGTCATTTTCAGGAACTAAATCTTCTTTCTGTCCAAGCTTATACTCCCTCTAGCACTTAACCTAAAACTAACTTTTGTCATGTCAATAAGAAAAAGGGGAAAGAAAATTACGAAACTTCTTATCTCAAGCGATTTCTCAAATATATTAAAATTTTCTGTTGTTGGTCTATCAAAAGATTGTATTTGTTAGAGGAAGTCTAAATTTAGAACAATTTTTCATAAAACCTATTCTCATAGTGCCACAAATATCAGATTTTCACTTTTTTTTTCTATTAATATAAAACAACCCTGTTGGAATATTTCGACTTCATTTTAGCGTGAACCATATTATGAAAATCGCATCGTAGAATTAAATATGGCGTTAGAGCAAATGTATATGTAGTAGTTTGTTGCTTACTTAGGCGGCCCTCTCAAGTTGATTTCAAGGCACTTCCAAAAATATTAGCTTAAAGGGGAGTTTAATCATACTATTACGATTTTCTCTGCCATAAAGATAAAATATTGTGATCGTGAAAATGTCTAAACTTGAGATTATGATTCTTTACGTTTAATTTTCTCCTAAATCCATCAACTTTAGCTTTAGAATTTGGTCTGTCTGTTTGTATTTCTTTAACTCAGGCCACATCCAAAAGGCTTATATTTTAGAAAAAACACCTGACTACATTTGACTGGGATTTGAACCCTGAGATCCCTGTAATCGGCAGTCTAGTGTATCGTGAGAGTGACACCCTAGACCATGCGACCACCTAAGCAAATGTATACTATTTTAAAGCTTAAATATAAGTGATGGACCAAAAATAAACTTGTGTGGACAAAATCTTTAAATAAACCACTTGTTTAGCGTATAACTGCGTCTTCGAAAAGAAGAGTAGGCATTCACGTGCGTTTATGGTTTTAATAAACTATTTCCAAAATTTTATTTCCCTCATTAATGCAGGCTTTCTTTAGAAAATATTAAAATAACTTTACTTTCTTCTTACCCCCTTCCTCAGAGGGCTCTTCATTCACCATACCTTTACATTTACCCTTCCCCTCAAGATGGTTACGTGTGAGCTGTAGCCGTGAGAATCTAGTAGGTGGTAAGCACGTGGAGCTTTGAACAGGTGTGGCCCGAAATCTTTCTCACTTCTAGGGATCCATAAGGGTGAGTAAAGAGGGTGAAGATAGGGATGGCGAGATATTAGAAAGGGATGACCAGGAAAGGGGGAGAAACTTCAGGAAAGCAATTGAATATGAAACGGATAACTGCCCGGGATAGGAGTGTGAAACGAACCAAATTCGATATGATGAAAGGCAAAAAAAATAAGAGGAAAAAAAAAGATTGTGAGGGGGTGTTAGGAAATTTGGGGAAAAGTTTTCTTCCGCGTAGTGGCCTATCACTGAATAGGGAGGTTTCAAGGGTGCAAAAACTAAGGGGTTTAGGGAGGATTGAGTGTTGGAGTCAGTGGGGTGGTGGAGGTGGAGGGGGGGGGGCATTCCTCACAGCTGGAAGACCTTAGACGTAAAACTTTTTTGTTTTACTCAACTGCTTTAAATGTATTTAGTTAGAAAAAACTAACTTCATACAAACTCTTTCCACTTTGAAAGTTTTACGTGCTCTATGAGATAAAAAGTTGTATGAAGTATTGAAGGGAAAAGAGTAAAACAATATTACCTTGAAGCCCCAGGAAAAAATATATTTTAGTGTTCTATTTCAGCGAATAACATCAAAATATTGCTTTAAAATTATAAATGTGAAATCTCACACATCATGGTTTGTATGAGTGTGGATATTCTAGTAGTATAGGGTAAATATGTTAGAACATCTTCTAGAAAATAACTTTATAATTTAGGAAATTTATTAACCTACTGATTATATCATAACACTAGTGATAAAATTGTTTAATTCTATAGACACAACAACCAATCCCCAGTGGTAAACTAATCATTTTGTTAGGAAAAAATTTAATCTTACAAATTATATACTTTTTAGGCAT
This sequence comes from Timema douglasi, assembly GCA_901482245.1. NCBI lineage: Eukaryota > Metazoa > Arthropoda > Insecta > Phasmatodea > Timematidae > Timema > Timema douglasi. The sequence continues at coordinate 33,852 of CABEEJ010000351.1, forward strand.
GACGGTTATAAAATACTGGACCTTCTTTCCAGTACGCGATCCGACTAATCTAAGGTGTTTGACATTAATTTATTGTGTAGTACAAACATTGGTCCTTATTTTATTAATTGATACAAATTAATAATAATATATAGCACCGCGTCTTACTATCCGTTCGGTTTATACGCTTTAAGTACTAATTACTCTAATGGATTAGGAATTGGGAAGGTTGAATTAGAGGAAGTGAACCCGCATTTGCGTGGAGGGAGAATGGAAAACCATTTAGGAAAAACCACCCCCAGTTCACCCGACCGAGATTCGAACCTCGATCTCCCCATCCTCAGCAGTCGAGCTCAACACGACAAGCGCGTTAGCCAACTATGCCACCGAGGCGGGTTTGATACAAATTCATTAGTAAAAAACTAAAAAGACATCTATAAAAAAGTACAGTTTTCTATTTATGGGCAAATCAATATAGAACATAATTCTATATTATTTAATATATGTTCTTTAATAATATAGAACCAAAGCCTCTGTCTAGACAATTAATTAATTGTGTGTATTATGCTAGAACAGCGGGGAACATGTAAGATATTTACCAATGGGTACGTAGACAAAGGTCTAGTCTTGTCTAGATTTCTATAAACGGTAAGGTAAGAATTTGAATTCCAGTCAGGTATACTGAAGATATTTTTTTTATAGATAACTTCTCATTATTAATAACTTGAACACTAATGTGAGAACATTTCCTACAAAGATGTTACGATCTTTATTTCCGTCCGTTTAGTGTAAGTGTGCGGCTAGCCCAGACAGCCAGCAAGACCAGGAGCACGGATAATTAGGTATTGTTTAAATGTGTGTTGGTTTGGTTCTGGTAGAAGTTGTCGATAAAAGCGTTCCAAAAACTGGACCAGGTTAGTTAACTGGGTTCTAAGTTTATTATATAAATTATAATCGTTTCAATTTTATTTTCAATCCTTAAAGATGTCAAGATGTCTCTCCGTCTCTGATCCAAGAAGTCAGAATGTGAGTTTGAATCCCTGCCAGGTGAGATTGAGGATAGTTTTGACCTTAAAATGGGCTCTTTCTTCATTTTATTTACAGAGAAGTGTTAAGTGTTTTTACTTATAACTACACCTTATATAATTAGGTAGGACTAAATAATAAGATTTGTAATAGTATTAATAATAAAATAAACTATTTCTAAATGCCTACACCGATAATAATGACACAGAATAGATACACAATTAATCGATTTCTGGTCAAAATAATATGGTCTTGGCTCACATTTTTATCCAAGGTCATCATCATTTGTGTGATGACGTAAAGTATACTCACTTCCTAAAGTATGTGGCAGCTCGGACCAGCTGCGATAGTGACCACATCAACATGCACTGACATAAATATGATGCAGTGAGAGTAATTTAGCGGAAAGATAAAAGAAACAAAAGGGAAAATGAGGGAGAGATTAACACGGAAGGGAGGCGCATCTAATGATGTTTTATCTAACTCAGATTATGGTCACTTAATTCTTAGTCTAATTTGAAAACACGCTTGGTTTTAACTAAATGATTTATACAGTCCAATTTTACTATAAAGGGCCTTATATAAAATACAAATAAATACATATTTTTTACAGCTAGTAAATATAACATTTTACTCTTTTATTTCCCACCTCTGTGGCGCAGTCGGCTAACGTGCTAGTCGTGTTGAGCTGCTCGACTGCTGAGGACGGAGAGATCGAGGTTCGAATCTCGTTCGGGTGAACTAGGTTTCTTTTCCTAAATGGTTTTCCACTCTCCTTCCACGCAAATGCGGATTCACTTCCTCTAATTCAACCTTCCCAATTCCTAATCCATTAGCGTAACTAGTACTTAAAGCGTATAACCCGAACGGGTAGTAAGACGCGGTGCTAAATAATAGTAAAAAAACTTTTATTGGTTTTATTTTAGATCAATTTATAATATCTATTAAAAACAAAAGCTGTAGATAGCATAACTTGACATATGAAAACGTGAAAAATTATTTAGAAGCTTTTTCTACCGTTTACATAATGCCACTTCTATTAAAATCGGACTATATTGACTTTCCTTTACTCAAACCTCATCAATCAGAATATTATATGAGGTTTTCTTTATAATCATTTTTACTTTTTTAAACCCAATCATTCGTAAACAAGTAGGCCTACCTATAAAGTTTTTATTTGTGTAAATTAATTAATTTAAACCTTGTATTTACTGAAAATGTAAAAAAAAACTTATTCAACACTAATAATTACTTATAAATCTTTATATGTCACACTACAAAAATCGTTTCACATAATCTAGCTGATTAAAAACTTTCACATACTGTCACCGAGATTAAATTTATTTACAGCTTAGGAGTATAGAACTCAAATCAGTAAACAAAATTTATATTTGAATGAAAATACATAAAGCATATCAATAATGAGAATAAAGCTAATTTTATAGAACATTTTTTTAATATCAGCTTCCACTTGTATTAAATTAGGGTATAAAAAAGAACTGCCATTACTAAATTGTAAGAGTATTTTAGAGGAAACGTATCCACATTAGCGAGGAGAGAGTATGAGGGTAAACCACTACAGTTTATGGAATTCCAGTCTATAGCAAGCTTGACGCCTTGAACACCGTTATCAGAGGTTCGTACATGGTTGAATCGTAAACAGGGATTATTGGCGTATTTAATTTAGTCTAATTCTCTCTACCACATTTTACTATAAATTCAGGATTGACACATTTTAATCACGCTAATGGGATAGGTATGAGTAGGGTGAAGCTTAGAGTAAATAAATCAGGACTGGCGTGGAAAGAGAGTGGAAAACCGGGCCTAAATAAACTTGGCCTGTGTTCGAGTCCAGGAAGACTGTCAGAACAGATGAATCCTACTATATACATTTAGTCAGGAAACCTGGTGTTATATGTTCTATTATCAAGCTGTTTTCAAAGTCGTGCGTTAATAGAAGGTCCGTGTATTACCCTTAAAGATAAGATAAACGTTTCTTCTCTGGTGATTCAACTATTAAGTAAACTCTGTGACCATAAAGTAGTGTCCTTTCATGGAATATGAATGAACCCGTCCACACTAACCCCCGTCATTTCACTACCCCCTCATTATTTACATCCAATCTTGATGTAGAGGATGGTAGCGAGCCCTCTCTATTCACCGGCCCATTCCACCACCATTTCACTTTCTAGACTTTTGCATATTTCTTTTTACACCCTTCCTCTTCTAACCCTTTCTTTTTAAACCACCCATTCTTTCTTCTCGTCAGAATTTTGTTAATACTTTTTTTTACCTTCTCCATCTCCTTCCCTTTTTTTTCTTCTTCTGGATGCGTTTTGATTAAAACAAGGCCATCCTTGAAGAGGGCGGAAAGGGGAGGGGAATTTACCGCCGTTTCATTTATTCCCGTGTCGCAGAGGAGAACGTAGTAGGGTTTTAGACATGATGGTGGGTTTAAGGTTTTCAATCATCCTCGCCTATAAGTTTTTTAACATTCTCTTTCAATACTTAAAAAAACAATATACTGTAAGGGATCTACATTATATTTTTTGACTTTCAATTAAATCGAGTTATAATTTTTTACTGTGCTCCACGTGTTAACTTCCACCCGAGTAGGATACAATTTAGAGGAAATATATCCACATCTGTATGGAGTGAATGCTATAAAATCATCTTCACTTAACGCATCTTAGATTCGAACCTCAACTTCCCTTTAACCAGAAAGCCAAACTAGATGAGACTGTAACTTATATCCTCATTCCCATAGGTGTGGACTATTTTAATTTTGTATCACCCCGTCTTAATACCTATTCAGGTTATACGCATGTATGATAATTACTCTAATGGGGCAGGTCTGAGAAAATAATCGATATTTAGAGGTAAAATATCTGTATATTTTTAGGAAAAAGAATAGTAAATCATTTAGGAAAAGCAATTCTCAGTAGGCCTAAACGGGATTTGATCCCAAATCTTCCCATTATAACCAAAATGAGAGTGAATCCTTAGACCGTTTGGCCATTGAAGCGGGTAGTTTTAATTAGGCCAATAAAAATTGCTATAGCAAATATGTACATTTTTATGAGTTAATTACAAGACAGGAATATCTATCTAGACCAAAACAAAGAACTCCGCTGAGAATAATACAATTTTTAGCTTGTTAAATAATTAACGTAATTCTTACTCAATGAAGGCTACATTTAGTTTTCCCTGAAGCCCAAGTGAAATACACAGCTCTCTTTTAAAATGCATATATTGTTGATGTTTTTAGAGTTTATAAGTGCTATATGTATGTAGTCAAGTTAATTAACGTATGGTTTAAATATTTGAGAGGATATAAAAAAATCTTTCTCGACATGAAGTACCTTGTTGATGAAATCCTTCATGGTAGTTTTTACCATTTATCAGCCCCAAGAGGTTGAAAAACTTATTTGGGGTTGGAAAAACAACGTGGCTCTTCAAACTCTACACAACCACGAGACTCATTAGTTTTGGATCGCTTCCATCACTACACTCTCTACCTTCCCTCCTACGCTTTAAGCCTAACCCACCCTCCTTCTTAAGAAATTCACATTTAATTTCTAGGCATAGCTAATACAAATTAAATCATCCTCATGTACTAGATGTTTGTATGAAAAATGAAAAAAAATTTTAACTGTTGGATTACAGAAAGGAAACAAATAAACATAAAATTAATTTCATTGATTTAATATATTGAAATTATTATTTTGTTAATTCACAACTATTTAACTGATTTAAAAAAATGAAATCTAGATAAGAAAAATTAAAATTAACTTTTTGCCTTAGTGCGACAATACTCTTGTCACTCAACAGTGTAAATTTGAGGACCTCAAAACAACTATTGATGCAGTAAACAAATATGTACGTACATGTTGGAATAATTTAAATTTTGCAAATGATTATTATTTCTCTATTATTATTCAAATATAAATGTATAATATATATATTTTTTTTTAAATGCACAAAAATAATCAAACGTTATTGCGAAATATAATCAAACATAATTATCTAATATTGTTTACTAATTTTGAAATATCAACAGTATTTCTCTTTAATATTTTATAATTTAATATGCTATTCATTTTTTCAAATTTAAATATTTGTTTTATTTTTGTATATTTTTATGTCCATCAATTTAAATATTTTATTTTATTTAATATTTTTTCCTATCTGTTTATTTATCCTGCCCTCACCAGCGCTTAGTCCAGCAGTGCTACTTCAGCGAGAGTATTCTCACTTTATTCTCTGCTAGGATAGCCCAGTAGTTGTCCATAAGTAAGATGTAATACCTCTTTGTGTGGTCGCATTAGGGAATGATTCCTGGTTTCTCTCTTCAATTTTACTTGAAGACCTACGCAAGCTCAGACGTGTTTCCGAGACATAAGAGAAAATGTAATTAAATGTAAAATTAACTAGAAAAAAAAGTTTATTTGTGAAAAAGAAACAAGCTAAACGAACAATAAACGTGTAGTTTTACACATTTCGTTTCATTTAAATATTTGTATAAGTTTGAAAACTTTTTAAATTGATAGTTCTCCGTGTAAGACAAGTGTAATCCAAATTCCTCCTAAATGGATCAAGTGCTTTATAGAGTACAATTCGTAAGGTATATATTCACAATGACAAATTTGGTTAAATAGGTAAAATCAAGAAAATGTGTGAAATATGTGAAATGTGTGGTGATACGAGGAATATGCCATATTATCCGCCCTCCACGTTGGGGATTTGCAAGAATATTAGTTGGATAAGCCTCATTTGGCTCCCAAAATAGAGGATACGGTGGTTGAAATTACGGAATGCCATAGTCTAATAAAGTTTGACTAAGATTTATAAGTATCATTATTAGTCTATATTTTAATGATTACGCTCTGAAAATATATTTAAATAGGTTAATTTTTCTCCTTATTTTGACCCGATTTCCCCCTACCTCAACTGCAATTGGGGTGGTTATCCCAGTTTGAGATTTTACGTCTTCTCTTCAAATAAATATACTAGTGCATGTCTTTAAAATTAAGCCTTCTATTTTCTTTTACTAACCTCAGAGTTGCTGTTAACCAGCCAACTAGTACAAATGCACCTTGTTTAGTCCGTTCACGGTAAAAAATGACTTTTATAACGTTTATAAATTATTAAAAAAATCTTCGTATTCAATAACCTACAAACTATCCTTTGATGTTTTTACAATTAATATGAGATGATCTAACTGATTAAAATTACAGAATATATGGTCAAAACGGGAAAATACAGAACAGTTTTTTAGTAACTTTTTGTATTCCCATATTTTTATGAGCCAATTACTGTATCTACCTATTATAAATAATTACGACAACACAAATTATCTATCTTTAATTTTATAAGCTCATTTCCGGTAATTTAAATTACGTAAAAAGGGCTTAATCAATTTAAATAATTTCACTCTTTTTAAAGGTTAAGAATACAGGATGCAAGAAAGAAAATCAGCTACCAAGGAAACCCGATTTTCCTAGTGAATTTCCATATTTTCTATCGTGTGCGCAGAAACTAATCTGAGCAATAATTCTTTGTTTTCTTCACCATAGAAATCCTTATTTTGCTATGATTTTATAAATGTAGATAAAATATTTTTCTTTAATTACAAATAACTCAATTCTCAATATCCTGAGTGGTAGGGTGATGATATAAATAGCTAGAGCGCTGAAATAGGGATGGTTTGAAAGTTCTCATCATGTTGTGAAGGGGGAAAATATATGTTTTGCTAAAAACAAAGCATCGAAAGCTCAAAACATATGGAACGTTAATAGCCTTTGACAAGTAAACCTTTAACTATAAATTCGAGGGAGGCCTCTTTCTAAATAACTTTTTCCAATAAAAAGCTTTGTATAATTTTCATCACGATAATATGCAGACATCGCTGCAATGATCCACCAGAATAACTAATATCCGTTTAATCCATCCTTTGCGTAAATACTTTTTATCACTTTAACACGTGACGCCTAGGTCAACTTTATTGCTTGCCCAAGTCACAGTGTTTGTCGTAAAGTCCTGAGTAATCTCTGACACTTTAAGATTTTTGCATAAATCAACAGCCCAATACCTTTTTTTAGATACCTACACCTCTTTTAGTGACATCGAAAACCTTTTCTTAAAATTCATTCACGAGCTTAGTTTACTTGGATGACAGCTCAAAAGTGACTAGAAATACTCCCTAATGTGTCCCAACGACAACAGCTGACATCTTTCACTTTGGATAGCTTTAATGAAAACATATGGTAATGTATGAATGTGATAGTTAACCACAGTAATTTAGGACAATATTATTTGTATATTTATTTGAGGTCGGGCACAAAGCTTATTTATCGTTTTATTACACTAGAACAAAATTAATATTCACAGTACTTTCACTAAAGGTCTAACAAATATTGATTCAAAATGGCGACCGACCAATTTAAACCATGTGGTTGAACATGACGGTAAACAAGTTCTTTATAATAATACCTCCAAGCAGTGGATAAAAATATTGTATTCATTTAAACATTTCGAGATACGATAAGATAATCATAAACTAATTTACTACATATAAAAAAATGAGAAGTAATTTATTTTTCAAAGTAAATACGATGCTTGTATTAAAATATATTAATATGTGCACTATATTTCACAGAATAGATAAAGCATTCCAAAACAAAGAATAAATACTTTTAATTTTGTTTAAAATTTTGTTTTGGATTGGTTAAAAAGAAATTATTAAAAGTAATTAAATAGTGGGAAAAAACAAGTTTACGTTATTTTAAATATAAAAAAATAAAATGTAATAAAAAAACTTAACATTTATAACAAAATAGAGATCATTTACAAGTGTTGGCAACCCAAAATCTAAACATATGATTTTTGAACTGTCATCCAGGTAAAAACTTATCATGAACAGACTCTAATAGCGTCAACACATTTACTGCCTAACGTAATTTATAAATGGATTGCGGTTTCGATATTGAAAATTTATTAACTTTAATCTGATAGGTTTTTTTAGCACCCCGTTTTAATACCTATTCAGGTTGTAAGCTAATCTTCTTGAATAAATTTTTTTTCTATAAAAACAATATGACTTTTTTGTTTGTTTAAGAGAAACTTCTATCGAAATAAATAATTGTCGTTTGATAAAATTGTGCTTCTCGTTTGAATAATTTTTAAGATTTAAATTTTGGCCCCTTTTAAAAAGAAATGGAGTAAATTCAGTTTGGTATAATCCTGGAAAATAGTGTAGAAAGTGATTGAATCATGTTTTAAATATATAAAAAGGTCAACTAGACATCACTAATTGTCAACACGACATAACATTTTTTTAGGCAAATTAATATAGAAACAAATTTTACTAACGTTTGAAATTTAAAGCAACAATTTACGTGAGCCAAATTTACCAATTTTGGTTATGAGTGATTTAAAATCGAAAACTTAATGAAATTAGATTATTAAATTAAATTTGAAGTTAATGAAACAACTATTCTTTTGAGCAAATGATAAGAAACCAACCCAGAATAAAAAAGTAACCATTAGAGAGTGCATCTAGTACGGAATAAAAAATAAAGTTTTTCTACTTCAGAGTGTGCTACACTATTTGCAAAGCAAGTATTAACATTTTCAAAAATAGTTTAAAATATCTTTGATTAATTATGGTAGATTTATTCAATAAATGTAGTAACCAACGAGCAAATACAATTTTTTTTATATAAATGTTAGCTAAAGTGATCTAAATTGAAACAAATGGAGAATATTAACTTATTACAATTAAATTTAAAGAATTTTTAAGGTCTAATTGAATACAATTGATAAAAATTGATAAAATTAAAGATAAGTCAAACTCCTACAAATATTAAGCGAGAATGATGGATGCCTTTGCGAGGCATAGAAGTAATTATTTTCATGGAAAGTACAGCTAATTTTCCCCTAAACTCTCTCTTATGTGCTAAGGTGTTGATTTTAGAGAAAGAAAAGCTAGAACTTTCTTGCTTAACATAACCACTGACATTTCGTGATGGATGGGAAAGTTGACCACGTTTCTCTAACTTTGTCTTTAGGTTTGTCTATTAGTTACTTTACTTTTTACACATAGGTCGTCAGAACGTAGAACGTCCTACATACAGAAGAATTGGAACCGATTGTATCCAACATAATTGAATACATGGGATGAATTTCAGGTAATTATCTAGTCTGAATTCCCGGTGACGGGGTGATCTAAGTTCGAGCCCTAACTGGGTGTTTGGAAGTTGTATCTTCCTAATAGTTTTCTCGCGTTCTCCACGGACATGCGAACGCATTGTCTATACAAACTAAAACACTCACCTCTTTTCGTGATATTACAGTTCAAATCCGTTTAGTCCGGAGGGGTAATATGACACGGTGAATAAACATATATAGTTATATTATTCATTGTAAAAACAAATATGCTCTATAAATGTTTATATGGAGATCCAAACATTGAGACTTCATATGTCAAGGTTATCGCCAGCGGTTCGTAAGGCATATTGTAATAATTCACTTTTGAATGAATACATCACAGGCAGAAGAGGGTGGAAAAGAGCCAGAAATATTAAGCGGATCAAAAAAACTACAAAAAATGGACCACTATGTTATGAAAACAGTTATGTTTCACCGTGTCCTAATACCTATTCTAGCTATTCGATATATTAAATAAACACTAATGGAGCAAGGATGAGTAAGGTAGAATTTTAGCGTAAATATACTCGCATTTGCGTGGAGGGACAAAGGGAGATTCTAAACTCCATCACCACATCACAGGTAATCCTGTCCATCCCAAGTGTGAAACGTTACATATATGATTGCAACATTTAGTGGCTGATCATAGAGTGAAAGTGCCAAGCAGAAATAGGGGCAGTTTCATAGTCAGACTTAGAACGCTTCAAGTGCGTCACTATACTAAAAACAGGATGACGCCTACCTTAGATCAGAATGGAATGGACTAGTTTCATGGTCCGAATTATTAATACTAGTATTATTATTATTTCATATGCGTAGCCTGCCCATTCCATTCTGATCTTAGGTAGGTGACGTCCTGTGTTTAGTATAGTGCCTCATTTGAGGCATACTAGGTCTGACTATGAAACTGACTCTAATTTAAATTTTACACTCAATATTGTCTTCTCACTCATTAAGACACTCATTGGTCAGGTATATACGGAAATACATTTCATATATAAGTTAAGTAGTGCAGAAACTTGGTGTGATTGGTAATTTGGGTGTTAAAACATTATCACAGGTACAATTTTAACAATCTGGCACCCGCTTGGCTTCACTCTCGCAATATACTTAACTAATGATGATGGGGATATCGGGTTTCTAACACCAGTTGAGTGTACTGAGGGTGTTTTTTTCCCATTCTCACTAAACGAAAACGTAGGAACACTTCTTACAAACCCAACCTTTCTCATCCCTAACAGACTAACGTGATGAAGTGAGTACCGTGAGTATTAAAATGATTCAATTAAGGTATGTGGGAGGTGGGAGTGTGGCAAGGGTTGACCGAGCCTATAGGCCAGGGTGTATGGAATTTAAACGTCACCACCCCTTCCAGTAAAGAGGAGCAAACAATCTATTGAAATAACACCACAGAGACCACCCTCTTGGTCAAGTGGTCAGCGTCCCTGTCTACTGATCTAAAGGTCACGGGTTCGATTCCCGACTGTACCATAGGTATTTTTCCCGACAGGGGAAATGTTTATATGATCCTCGTGGTCGGAGGTTTATGGTCACTTCTGACTCCACACCGTCCTAATCACTATCATCTCGTCATATCATTGCGGGTACGACGTGTAGACAACCTCCAAGGTATAGCCTGGACAACGTTCTGTTCCCACAAAGCAGCCTAAAGTCTACATGCATGGTATTACATCTCTCACGGTCAATTATGCCCTTCGATAAAAAGAAGGCGTGTCTTGAATCTGGGTTGTACCTATAATAGGCTAATGTGTGCTACTAAACCATTCGCAATGGCAATTATTGTAGAACTACCCGTATCGATGGACAAGTTTGTTAAATATCAGGACACTCTAATCTGTTTTATTTTTTATTTTGGGATGTTTGGGGTTCGAATACCATTTAGAGGTTTTGAAGGCATTTTTTTTATTTAAATACTTTCTCACTCACCCCCCCATCCCCCAAACAAATTACTGTACACCCCCCTAAATTATGCCATCCTCATTACAACCACATTATAGTAATTTTTATTTTTATAGGTGTGTTTAACCTCTAGTTTCTGATTGGTTAGATAGGTATGCGACTTACTAACTTAGCTGAAGAACCTACACATAACCAAGTTCACCGGCCGCCAATACATCACAGATAAAAATACAATTTTATTATTGACGAATTTTTCGGCGATACCGGGAATGCAACTTGTAGCCCTACGTTAAGTAGATGCGCGCACTACCGACTGGATTGATGTGTCAGAATCATTAGCGCAATTAAATTCTGATATCTTAGAAAGGTAGGAAAGCGAAGTTGCTAAACAAAACATAAAACTCACTGAGTGCTGTGAGGTTGATGAACTGCACCACCGCACACCCTTCTCGGACCTCGATATAGGTGATTTCGCACTTGTACACAGCCTCGTCAGCCACCTGTAGTTGCTTCACCTCCAACTCCGACACCGTGCTGTTGGGCGTGTAGTGGAGCTCCGCCCTGTAACAACGAGGTACACGTCAAGGTCAACATTAACAAACACTTGTACACGACCTTTTCAGCTCCATCTCCGTGCTAATGTAAGTGTAGTGGAGCTCAGCCTTGTAGCAACGAGCTACACGTCAAGGTCAACATTAACAAACACTTGTACACGGTTTATTCCGTCATTAAATGTTGCTGTTAGTCAGATAGGGGATTTCCATTCCGCGCAAATTAATTACAGTTCAGATTTTTATATTAATCTTTTACATCAGTGCAAAACTGATGATAAAGAATCTTAAACATAATACGTCAACGTCTTTAAAACTATATTAGCTCAGAAACAAGGAACAGTCAGAGGCATACAAAAATATCAAGTATAAAATAAACCTCTTTAAATTTGTAGTTTTACGAACACCGTCTCCAATGGTTCAGCCTAGGTCACATAGGTCACATAAAAGTATATACCAGATTCTCAACCTTACGGAGATTTCACTGCTCTCCTTAAGCCAGGTTGAGTTCATCAACACTGGGGCTCGCTAGTGTTAATGCTCAGTGATAAAAGCACTTCCAAATGTGTAGTTAAAACAACAATATCTTTAAACATGTTCGTCATAAAGGGACAATTGTAATCATAATGTTCAGTCTGTGCAAGGTCTTTGTGGGGTAGGATTGTGGGAAGAAGGTGTTGGGTCGCTACCAGTACCTCGCTTTGTGGAAGCCGGTTAATTGACTATAGATGGATATTTGTCTACTTCTATCTAGTGAAAACATGTTTAAGATGAGCTTTTTACTTTCTCGATATCTTACAGGTAGATAAATTATTGTGATCATCAAAAAATCTAATTTGAGATTTTGATAAATGTTGACGTTTCATAACCCCCACGAAACCAAAGAAGTGGTTTTCGCCATGCCATCTGTTCATCCATCCATCTGCCCATCTGCCCATCTGTTCATCTGTCTGTACCTCACAGTAGAGCCTAAACTATATTACCGACTGCGCTAAAACTTGGTATTAATGTGAAACTAAATATACACCTATAAAAGTTTGTTAGTTGATGTTTGAAATTAAACTAGCTTTACCAACTCTAAAACAAACAAGGTTATTATATTTATAACCCATCTCGGTGGTGTAGTTATCTAACGCGAAAGTTTTGTGTTGAGCTAGATTGCCGAGGACAGGGAGATTGAGGTTCAAATCTCACTCGGAAGAACAGCAAGGGGTTTTCCTAAATGTTTTTCCACTCTCCCTCCACGCAAATGTGGGTCCACTTCCATTATATTCAACCTTTCCAATTCCTAGCCCATTAGATTAATTATTATTTAAGTGTATAGCCCAAACGGGTAGTAAGATGCGGTGCTAAGTATTATTATTAGCATTATTATTATGATAATTCTTCCTACAAAAACAAGTCATTTTCCTTCAGTAGTGTAATATGAATATAATGAATAGCTGAAATAATATGGCATTTCTATTAACATTACTAATTATTCATTCTTTGAATGTGTCCATAACATATTAGTTTCCTAAGTCTTATATAATCCCTTATTGTTTATGATGATAGTAAACATTAAATTGCGTGCATGTGTGTGTGTGTGTGTGTGTGTTTTGAGGGGGATGGGGGATTGGGTATTTGAGTAGTGGAAACAAAATATCTATAAACCATATATTAGCATTTCCTCTTTAGTAACAATTGAGAAAATATTTAAACCAAGCTATATATTGTATATTCTTTGTGTCAGATTTTATGAACTTCTTTCTTAAATTGAAATAAGTATAATAAGTTTTTATTTTACTGAAATAAACTTAATTCCTGTGGTATGATCTTCAAGATAATTTTTTGAAAGTATTATGAATCGTAAAGTTTCAAGTGTGGTTTTTTTTAGCTTAGGGTCTCATGCGGAAGTTTAACATTTCACAAGAATGATTTTCACTTCAATAAAAAGGAAAGATAATACCAGGGCTCTTTTTAAAATAAGTGAATTTTATATTCCTCTATTTTCATTTTCATTTAATTTAATCTAATTATGCAACACTAATCCATCTAAACATTATTAACTTAATAAAACCACGGATAATAAAATTAATTTTCGATGATAAAAGTTTTCTTCCAATTCCTAAGAACTTGATTTACAATTTTTCTTTCATCCGCAGCCAATATGATTCAAAACGGTGAATTAATTGCCATTATCTTGGTAGGAACTAATTTGGCTTATTAAATAATCCAACCCAAGTTTTGCCAAGGATAGTTTAATACCTGTTGAAGGGAGGAGAAAGGAATAATTCTCAATCTATTGATCATCAGCCAATGGTTACAGAGAAGACGGTATCCTACTTGACAGGAGATCGAAATCATTTTAGCCGTCTGCCTGACAAAAGCGTTGCAGACTGTGGCTACCAAGATGTGATTCCGAAATAGATTCTGCGCGTGGCACTAGATTGCTTCAACTCGTTTGGGGATGGGGGGTAGGAATGGTAACACATAACTTGCTTACCCGTCCAAGATGTGGTTTCTGTGGCAAGACTAATAAGCTTTGCCATTGAAGACCCCCGTGGACTTCTCAACTGCTTGTAAACGGTAAAGGAAGCGCTATGAAACTTTTGATTAACTGTCTAAAGTCAAACGTCTTAGGTAGTAGATCAAAACGATACAGTCCTGCCTCTGCCCCCTTTCCATTACCGTCCTGTAAACCATTCCTACGGGACTCTGATGGGAGATGTTTTGCGTTCTATCAAAGGGATCGTGACTGGAAGGTTCCCTTGTGATGGGGATGTACCGGAGGGAAGGAAACTATGTCAGACAAGTACTGACATCATTCTGGATGAACGGGTTTCTTTGTCATAGTTAATGGAAGGATAGCTGGTGATGAAGGGGAGTGAAAGGAGGGGGGGGGGGGGGG
>CABEEJ010000351.1:48554-89574 GCA_901482245.1 Timema douglasi
GGGGGGGGGGGGGGGGGGTCAGGTAGTAACTTCACATTTGTGTCATTTGGAAACTTGACAAGTCGGTCAGGGGGTTTAAGCACTGCATGATTTCATTTAGTGTTCAAAGCTGACCAAGTTGAGGGTAGTTTCGGTATTTTACACACACTTTTAATTAATACATAGTCTGGCGCAATATAAAGAGAATAGAAGGTAGTGTCAGGTAGAGAAAGACATTTTTTTGGCTAACCGTGTGACATCCTTCTGTACACAAGCCAGCACAAAGATATTTTGAAGACAAACTATATTGTTAAAAATCGGGTCACATTTTGGATTTTTAAATAATAAATAAACCTTTAAAGCCCAATCCCATCCAATCCAATCCAATTAATGTAATAAAACTTTTTATTTAAAACACATTTAAGATTATATTCTTCGTATTAAAATATAACTGCTGTGTACTGGGTAAAGAAAGCAATGATATAAACAAATGACTCCAGGTGGTGATGCCTTTCTATTCTCTTTACTTTGGCCTAGCGTGAGGTCAGAGTGATATAGTAAGACACTTAAAGGGAATATGAAAATAATTAAAATGGACTACAGGTCAGCATATTTATATTACAGCTGTCAAAGTTTATGCCCTCTCTAAGTAACACTGGAAAGGCATATTACCGAATGTTTAAATAACTAAAAATAATATATAGCATTTATAAAATACAGGATAAATTTCTTTTTACGATGATTAGACTATAAAATTGGGAGGGTATAGAATTAAAATGATAATCTGATATTCTATATTGCTTGGTTAAAGTGTTTAACACGTATTTATTAAACTATCGAAAACCGTAAACATAAAAAATAATACAACCTTGAATATTAGTTTCCTTTGTTCCCTAGAGATGGCAGAACACGCTCATTTTTTTTAAACCATCAAATAAATTTAATTATCTTTGTGCTATCTGTGATCATGTCACCGTATTTGTTTTTCTTTTTAATTTAAAAGATTTATTATTTTTTATATCTCATCAAAACATTTACACGTTGCGTGTGCTTTTATAATACTATTAAAATAAATAAATTTACTATGGAATTATGATTAAAATTTGACATCACTTATAAAAGAGAAAAAGTAATTTAATTTTACAGCACAACAGTAAATAAAATATGTTTATCCTTCTTATAGATATTATTAATCCTGTACCAAGATACCAGGGGCGGCTTAAGGGCCGGGTGAACCAGGTGGCTGCCCGGGAAGCCAGCTAGAGTGAGGCACCAAACAGAGCACCAACCTAGTATAAGGTAACCTAGGCAATGAAAATAATTCCCAAACCTCTAATACCTCACCTAATGTAGCCACTATTTTAAAGTTATTTTACACACACATTTTGATAAAATAGCTTCCTAAGAGTGTTCTTTGCAATAATCTCGTAAATGGCTAATTATATCCAAGTGTTTGTTCAGTAACAAATAAAGAAGAAAACATTGTCTAAGAAACATGTTTTAGCTGTTTTCTTATAATCTCGCAGTGAAACGTTTGGAAGATGATTATAGTTTGCGAAATTTCTTTTCAGATTATTTTTACATCACGCCCAGACTAAGTTAGGTTTGGGGATTATTATTTTCCTACTATCATCCAGTTAAAAAAAGGTTGCCCAAACGCAATCCCGCCTAGGCGGAAAATTTACCTAAGGCTACCTCTGCAAGAGACGACTAACAAGAACATAAAAAATTCAACTGATTCCATCAACTCCACCTCTTATACCACAAGTCCTGAACTTAAAACAACAGTAAGTAGTAATACTGAATTGAGAAAAAAAAACTTACATTAGAGCCTCTAGCACCAGCACTAGAGATTTATATCAGCCAATTTATCGTGCAACAAAGAGATGCTCAAGTGATTAATTTAATCAGTAAATTGATTATAATTTATTTAAACTATTGTATGATAAAATGAACCAAACTAATTGAGAAATAACAGTGAAAAGTTGTAGCCCATTAGAAATAAAATTGTTTATAGGCATAATCACAACAGTGTATTATTTAAATGATCCTTGAATACGAATTCAGTGGACTGCCCACAGTCGAGAGCCTCTGATTGCTAATATTATGTCATGTGACAGATATTTCACCCACCACTACTGATTAAAAGGATCCCGGCATCAATTCCTGGCATAGCCGAAAAATGTATGATTGGTGAAACAGAGGTTTACCCTTTCACAGTAATGAATTAACGGCTTGGGACTGGATGTTGTTGTGCCTGTCCTAGTCTTGAGTTAGATTATGAGGGATATGAATCTTAGACAATCCTAACAAGCAGGTAGTGGAAAATATATAATTAAACGTATGAAATAAAAAAACAAATGCTGGAAACAGTAATGGATGTAGATCCTGATTGTCTTCCCTTGGTTTTCGTTTCAGTAAGGAATCGGAAAGTCAATTATTAAAAAGCCTGATTTTATTTTATTGACATCGGACTAAATAAAGTTGTCATGCGTTCATTACAACTCAACAGGAAGAGACAATTGTTTTTATAGATCGTTAGTTTTCCTCTTTATTTGTTAGATAGTTTGTATTCAATTGCATTTTTGCTATGGGAATGAGAACAATCTAAAAACTAGCTTTGATATCAAAAGCGATCTTGCTTTAAAACAATAGTGTGGTGCTACGAATGAATCTATAAAGAATGATGGAAAGCTGGCTATCACCGGATGCTTTGACAGCAAGCCTGTTAAGTTGAACTCAACTGAAAAAGGTGCTGATCCTATGATGTTTGTGTAAGACAAAAATATAAATGTATATGAAATCGTGATTCTGCCAGTAGTCGTGAAAAATTACAACAGGAGTATAAGAGAGGTTGACCTTTTCGACCAAATTATTTTAAAATACAGATTTCTGCAGGCACTAAAAACTGAAAATATGGATATTTAAAAAAAAAATTGATTTTTATTTAGTAGCTAGGTGGATAAGACATAAAATAAATTCAACTGCTTGGCAAACTTAAAAAAAGACTCAGCGAAGTCTTTGAATTTCAAGACAGATATACATATGATGTATGCATTCAAGCATTATTTTCTGCAAACATCAAACTATAAGTATGACTTAAAAGAGAATAAGTCCAAATAGAAAGAGAGAAATCAACACCTAGTCTTGGTGAATAACTATTATTAATCCAAACTCTATCTTCCGGACATATCAAATGAAAAGACATGCCCACTTCTCACAAGACTGACATTTTTTTTACTAAATATAGTTTTTTTGTGTCTACCAAAAGATCACAATTGTTTAGTAAATTATCACATATCATCATCATCATCATATTTAACTGTTTCCAGCTTTTTTCCCGTTCACTTTAGTAAAATGTCTTCATCTTCCTCTATCTTTCTAACATTATTCCTACTTTAATTGATTCCATTCTTCTCCTCCCATTTGTACACTGTCATTTATCTGCTCCTCCCCTCTCTTTCTTGGCCTCACTTGCAGTCTTTTTCCTACACACTTCATTTCCAACATTTTCTTTGACATTCTCTCTTTTTACGTCCTCATTACATGCCCATACCATCTCAGTCCTGCTTCCTCTACTATCTCATGTTCTACCTGTACCCCCACTCTTTCCCGGATAGCTTAATTCCTAATCTTGTTTATCCTCATGACAGCTAACATGCTCTTCACAAACTTCATTCCCATGGCTTCCGCTTTCCTGTCACATATAATGAACAATAAATTTATGCAAAGGGTTTTAATTTCCCACAAATTGTTGCAATAGTTTCTTTGAATTGTATAAAAATGAACAATATATATTTTAACAACAGAGTCCTTATGTAACCTTAGGGGGCTATCCTTTTGTATTGTATGTTCTTTGAAAAAGTTAAAAAATATGACATTTGAAAATTTTATTTTCAAAAATGTGTTTTTACTGGTTCTTAAATTGATTTTTATTTTCTTGCTATCTCACAGATAGAGAAAGTATTGTGATAGTCAAAAAAATTGAACACGAGATTTTGATGAATCTCGACGTTTCATAGCCCCCCGAATCCAAAAAAGTTATTTTTGAATTTCCGTCTGTCTGTATGTCTGTCTGTACCTCCAACTAGAGCCTAAACTATTTTACCGATCGGGATAAAATTTGTTATTTAGGGTTTTCATAGAGCTGCCCCAAGGATTTTTGGAATTGGATATTTATCCCTAAAACTAAAGGTAGTTTACTAAAAGGTAAAAAGAGAAAAAGTCAATTTTCTCAAAATAGGCTCTAACTATTTTGATTAAATTACATTTCTAAACTTTTATAAATGTTCCAAACAAAATGGCTACTCTCAATATTCCGGCAAAAGGAATTAAGGGCTCCGGTCTGTTGCGTAAATTCTCACTTTTTTTTATCATATCTCCGTAACTTTTTGAGATATGAAATTATTTATCATTACACATAATATGTAGATCTATTTATAAATGTTTGTACAACAATGATCTATCTCTATTTTAGACTCAATATCCAATATTTACATTTTTTTATTACATCAAAACTTATAAATGGAATTTAATAGCAATGCGATGACCTGAAGGTGTGTAACACTTAAATAAAATGTCGAAATTTTTAACCAGAAGTCGAAATTTTAATACGAAGTCTTGACCCACGTGGAATCCATATTGATCTTTTTTATAGGTCCAAATATACAAATGAGAATGTGAATTCTTTAAAAATAAAATTATAAAATTTAAAACAGGTACTCAAACGATGTTTTACATGAATATAATGCAATTTATACTTGGGTTTGCTAGTGTATATTATTTCGTTTCACATATATTACGAGTATTGAGTAAATATCTAAATTATCAAACAATAGAGAGAGAAAGTTTGTGCGGAGTTCCGTACCATTTATCTTACTGATGTATGGATCCTAGGTTTGATTCCAATTTTAGCTTGAATTATTTTGAGATTCCCCTTTCTTTGTAATGAATTAACAGGAGAGGAACAGGGTAATGTGTCTGTTTTAGAATTAAGTTAGTTTGTAAGTAGTTTTATCATAAAATCAGCCGGTTCATAAATTGTAGGTTAGATTACCTAGATAATAAAAAATATTCTATAGAATTCTAATAAGCTCTCGTAAGAAAATAAATATTTAATCTTGCATTTTATTTTGAAAGTTTGAAATTATTCGAAAATGGCCCTTAAAAATTTGTGTCTGGGAAGTATTTGCATGATAAATATCTATGTATAATTAATCTTAGGAAAAAATAATAATTAAACGCTAGTCTAGTCTGTTCCAAAATATAATATAATATTAAAAAAATACATACAATTGCGTAGTGTCACTTATCTAAATTCTAGCAGGTGTATGCCATCCAGAAGTGTTTCGTTGGTTAGTTCTGGCTTTAGGGGAAAAGTGATTCCTACAGAGGGAATACAGCATTTTGATGAAATGAGTTAGATAAAGCAAAGAGAGAGAGAGAGAGAGAAAGAGAGAAAAGGGATTACTATTTTTTTTTGCAATGGATTTTCCCTTTGTGCTAAAGAAAGCTACCCAGAGCATCACAACAAGTGACTGTCGTGGTTATGAGACCGCGTATGAGCCCCGGGATAATTGTCTATTGTCACTAGCCTGGTCCAGACATCAGGGGGTAGGAGTAAAGCTATCGTTAACACAAGAGCTTTGACTGCTTACGAACGTATTCAGAAGGAGGTCAAAAGGTACTTTGAAAGGTATTAGATGGAGGTTATTTCACAGTCCGTAAAAGCTTATTATTATCTCTTGCTTTCACCGTCTCTTTCTCGGTTTCCGGAAGGTTTTTTTTATCTTCCACTTGATTTCTCTAAAATATTATATAATATTATTTTGTTTTATTTTGACCCGTGTCTGACTAATCATTTGATAAATTCACATTTAAATACACAAATAACCGCGTTGATGTTCACATGATCTAAAACGTATGTCAGCCTTTCAATAAATTGTATTTTTGGTGACGATTAGGTAGGAGCTATAGTTCCAATCTAGTGTATTAAAGGTGTATTTTCCTATTTTGTTTATCACTCCCCCACCCCGCAAATACAGGTACTTTTTCTTTCTATCCTAATCACCCCAAACTCACTGGTATAATTATAATTAGTATAACCCTGATGGGTATTAAGATACAGTGCACACAAACATTAAAGTTAATAAATGGAAGGTGACCTGGTGGTCTATAGGTAAGGTGTTGGGTTTCAATCCTCGGTACCGGTGTGGATTTATCTGATTGCCAAACCCTTCCTTCACCTCTGACAAGATGTGTATTAATCACAACTTGTGAATGTGTGGAATGCCAGGCCTCCACCAAGGTTCGGATTCCACGTTAAGCTCTAGATGTTCCATTTCATCTCACAATCATTCTACCATTACAAATTAGCGTAAGTACGTTTAACCCGAACGGGTAGTAAGACGTTGTGCTAATAATAATAATAATAATAATAGATGCACTGTTATAATAAAGATAAATAAGGTACATTTTTGAAGAAATATACCCTAATTTACGTGAATGGAGAGTGAAAAAAAAAATTAGGATAAAAAACCTAGTATACCCAGCCGAGATTCGACCCCCATTCTCACCATCGTACTTAAAAAACAAACTAGATAATTTTGACGTTTAGTTTACATGCCCACCCAGGTGTATATCTATATCACTTTTAACTTATAAATAAATATGACTCTTTAGACAAGTGGATCAAAGCTTCACTGTTGTTTAGTATTGATTGAGCGTGAAGGTGAGGTCATTATTCAAACCTAAGCCTAGACTACAAGGGAGGTAGGGGGGTATTAGTTTCCCTAAATGGTTTCCCCCTCATCCACACGAAAAGACTGGTACATTTATTTTGATTTCAACCTTGTTCATAAATATCTCATTTGCTTAGCTATTTGGATAGTCCAATTGCTTGAGCGGATAGTAAGGTATGGTGCACAGAGGAAAAGATAAAAACACTAAAATATTATAATTTTTAAATTGAGTGGATTTTCAATTGTCATTCAAAAGATACATATAAAATAGAAGATTTTGGGATATCATATGAATAAAGGGAGTTTAAAATAGCACCAACATAAGCAAATTTATCTCTTTAAAAAAGTTATACTAGTGAATAAAATTAATTTTTAATATATATCACAAAAAAATCTTTTTCCTGAAACTTTATGTATCAATAATTTGTTTTTCAAAACATCCAAACAAGTGTTCCTCTTTAAATGTCAAGCCATCAAGTATGTATAATGGTATAAGCTTACACCGTTAGGCTGTGGTTTTTATACAAATATAACTTTTTAAAACAAAAATAAAGTCCGTGGGGCCTGCAAACAGAAAAGAAGATATTTTGTTTACTCCGAGGAGATGAAGGTACAAGACAAAGATTAATACCTAGATCACAAACGCAGACATGTAATCCAATTAAAATAATTCTATTTTTAAAAAGAAGAAAGTTTCAACAAAACATCCACCCTCCAAATGGAAACTTCTTTTACACATGGTGTAATTTTTGAGCTTGAGTGAAAATGATTAGGTCGCCTTAAGCGGGAATGTTTTGTCAGGAGAAAAAAAACAAAAAAGAGAGGAAAACAAGTGAAGGTGAATATTTTAATTGACTTATGCTTTCTCATATCAAGAAAATTTTGTAAACTTTACAATTTTATGCCTCGAAAGTATGGTGGATATTTGACGTTTTATGAGAAATTCTAGCAATTGTCTCTGCTCCCATATTCTCTGGCCTTTCCTTTCTGTATGGCTATTTGTCTGGAAACACAGAAGAGATATATTAATGGATTTAATTTAAATTGCGTATGAAGATGTTAAACTGGCATATCACGAGGCTAATTTGTAGTTATGATCCTAAGTTTACTAATGACTAATTTTACAAAATTGTAGGATTTTTTAATTTTTTTATATCAAAATGGGTATCTAGGTAGTGTTTTAAATTTTAAATAATCTTATGTCGTAACTGCCACCTAGGGCAGTACTTATTGTATAAGATAGGCCATCAGGTAATTAATGTTAATTATTGTAATGAAGGGAGATGTTATGTAAAAAATTTATAAATGATGTATCAATAAAGTTTTAATGACACAATTAAGGTTTAATTAAGGTATTAGAGGATATAAATTCTTCTATATTTAACCTTCCCAATTCTTAACCCATTAGCGTAATTAGTACTTAAGCGTAGAACCCGGACGGATGGTAAGACTCGGTGCTAAGTATTATTACTATTATTATTATTACCATTGTAACTTCATCAAATGTATTAATATTAACTTTAAAAAATATATTTAAGAAATATATATTATTATTATTATTATTATTATTAGCACCGCGTCTTACTACCCGTTCGGGTTATACGCACTTACGCTAATGTGTAATAGGTAGGGTGATTGTGAGATGAAATGGAGGATCTATAGTTTAACGTAGAATCCGAACCACGGTGGAGGTCTGGCATTCCCCACATTAACAATATGTCTTGTCAGAGGTGAAGGAGGGGTTTGGTAATCAGATAAATCTGTGCCGGGACCGAGGATTGAAACCCGGCCGCCAGCATAGAAGTCTGACACCCTACCCCTAAACCACCAGGTCACCGAAATAAATATTAAACTTTTATATATTATATTCAATATAGTTCTTTACTCTCAACTTTAGTATGTTTAATATAATGAAGGGTAATTAAAGTTTATAAAAATGTGGCCGGTCTTTTGGTCTAGTGTTCAGCACTCCTGACTACTAATCTAAAGGTCTCGTGTAAGATTTCCAGCGGTACCATAAGTATTTTTCCCAAAGGGGAACGGTGTTCCTATGTTAAAGATGATATGGTTAATTAGGCTTAAGTTAGGTTTAACACTTCCGCTGATGCTACATAATCATCATCACTATCTCCACATCATCTCATATGTGCGAAATAGCCGCACCTATATGATGGTCTAACCTTAGAAGACGGCTGCTTATCCGCCACTGCAGTTTAGGAACAGGAATTAGACCAGCGGTTCCCTAAAATGTGGTAAACATACAACTGGTGGTACGTGCAATTATTCCAGGTGGTACGCCGTGAAAATCCAGACAAAACAAGAAAATTAAAGCCGTTAAAGGTAATGTCTTATCAACTCTAATAAATATAGTACGACCAAGTCAAACCAAAAGGGAAAAATGATTTAAACAATGGTTGGAGGGATACCTTTTCTTTTATATTTATTTGATACCTGTGTACTATTATACGCACTGATGATTAAGCAGAACTGTTAAATAATGATTTTATAAATATTTAACGAATAATTAGTGGTGTTGTGTCATTATATTCCTGGGCATCATTAAAAATTTACCTAAATAGAAAATATTCAGCATTATTTTGGCGGTACTCCAAAACACGGAAATTGTTTTAGTGGTATGCCATTCAAAAAGTTCGGAAACCACTGGTCAATATTATAAGCCCTGCTGGCATGCAAAAAAAAAAAAAAAAAAGTTTTAGATTAATAAAAATCCAACATATTATTAGGTCGCATATAAACAAACATTTTATCCAGTCGTAGAACACACAAATTACAACTTCATGACATTTTAATAGACCCTAAACTTCAAACGTTCAAATTACTAACTACTTGTAACCGACTGTTCTACTCTAATTTCGAGTAATAAAACCACACCAAATACTTTGAAATAGAATGATTACAATGTACGTTTTATCGGAGCAGATATTATGTCAACATTTTATACCCTATTTTTTTTTAAATCGATAGTCATTTTATTATTGTCCGTTTTTCCTCCACGTTGAGCACATTATCTCTCTTTCGATTTTGTTTTTACCAGAGCTATACAATGTGGGTCACGATAATAAATAAGTATTGAAAATGTATCTGGGATACACTCGCTCAACCCGTTGAAATATATCAAGTTCATTGTTGCGACAGAAATGGCTTTACCGTGGTGGGTAATCCACAATAAACGAATTAGGGTATTTAACCATGAAAAAGTTACACGGATGGCAGACATTGCAGCCAATATTTGAACAATTATATTACTGTATACTACTATAAAGCCACATGGCTAACTCACTCACTGACATTATTGATTACCCACTTTCATAAGAGCTAGAAACTTGAAATTTGGCAAACTTTTAGATTTTAGACTGTATTTGACGGTAAAATTCCAACAATTTAAAAAACTTACTTTTTTACAAAAAAAAAAAAATCAAAATGGCGGAGCATCTTTAAAGTAGGTGCGGACCTTTCTTTGGTGGTCTCTTGTGGCTAAACGGTAAGACCTATCAAAAATCGGCTCTGGAATTACATTAGTTTACATCCACCTGCAAAGAAAACTCACTGGGAGTTTGGGGGCGGAACCCCCAACGATAAAAGCGATTATTTAATACAGGAACAGAAACACAACACACCCTAATTATTTCATCGAATCCGATTCACTCGCCGAATAGTGTAAGGCCTAACTCTCGTATTAGACTTGCCTGTTGAAGAAAGGTATATCGGAAAAATAGGTTCGAATCCTGATCGGGTGGAATGAGGTTGTTTTTTCTAAATGATTTCCTACTTTCCTTCCAAGCAAATGTGGGTAGTCTACCTCTAAATAGAGTGGGAAACCACTTAAGAAAAAAATAACCTTCAGCACGCCTGGATGAGGTTTTTTTTTTCGGAACAGCGTGTACACAAACAAAATGCTCCATTAAAGACCCTTACAAGGCGGTCTATTGCCTCCCTCGCAGCAGAGGAGCGTAAGGGGCGGGGAATAAAAGTGCAGAAAGTGTGATCATTGTCAACGAGCTGGAGAGAAGAGGGGTAGAGACTCTCCCCCCCCCTCTTCTTCAATAGTAGCTCGTCCAGGGGCGAACGATGGGAAGAATAGTAGGGAAGGGTATGGGTTGAGAGAGTTTGGTAGAAGAGTAGGGGGAGCGACTGAGGGTTCATGCTGACCGTAGCGGAATCGTCACACCATTGCGTCTTTATTGGATCGAAGCGCTTCCCCCCACCTCCTTATCAATCCCAGGCCGGAACGGAGAGTTAAGAAGAGTGCCGAAAGTGGGGGGAAGGGTTGAAAGAGGGAGTGATGGGTCGTCCTGTAATAACAGTGATAACGTGAGCCAGGTGGTCGATCAAGGAGCACGTTCTTGAACGACCAAATGTTCTTATCTTTCAGTGACAATAAATACCCTCTTTAAAAGAAGCCACTATTATTTACCTACTTTTGATAAACGAGTTTATAGATAAATGTCAACGTCAAAAGTAAGCAAGGAAGATATACTATTTAGGAAAACTACTCTAAGTACAACAATGTCAACTTGGCCCACCCATTAAAGCATTAAGTAACAAATTAATTTCAATAGTTAGTGCAACGTTAGTGTTGGTCAGTGAACAGTATAATAATAATTATTATTATTATTAGCACCGCGTCTTACTACCCTTTCGGGTTATACGCACTTACGCTAATGTGTAATGGTAGGGTGATTGTGATATGAAATGGAGGACCTACAGTTTAACGTGGAATCCGAACCACGGTGGAGGCCTGGCATTCCCCACATTCACAGGATGTCTTGTCAGAGGTTAAGGAAGGGTTTGGTAATCAGATAAATCTGTGCCAGGACCGAGGATTAAACCCCGGCCACCAGCACAGAAGTCCAACACCTTACCCCTAGACCACCAGGTCTCCCAACAGTATAATTGTTTGAGTTACTTTATTTTAGGGGATTATATTATTATTAGTATAATTATTAGGTGTTCTGTCTTACGACAGGTCCATTCCTTTTGTCAGTGAAGTTAAACCACCATTGCACCCTGTCCTCTGTCTCCTCCTTCAGCTCCCAGAATTTTCTTCTTTCCTTAATGTCATCTAATATTTGAATCCTCCTTCTTCCTAAACTCCTCTTTCCCTCAATCTTTCCTTCTATGACGTCATGCAGAAGACTGTTCCTCCTAATGATTATAGGTGTTATCACGCGTAATCAGTGAGTGCTGCCAGAGTAACGTAAACTTATTTCAATCAAATGAATATGCGTTATAGCACCTGCTAAAAGACACAAATTAAGGAAAAGTTATGTTTTTTGGCTATCCCCAACGTATATGAGGTGTTTGTTTAGTGCTTTTGTGCCAAGTTGACGAAACTCATCAGTACACCCGTTTGGGGCTATAGCCCTCTCTCCCTCTTTACAGCCCAATGCGAGTACATTTCCTTTAATTTCTACCCTCCTAACCCCTACATCATTAGCTTAACTAAAATGCATATAACCATACGTAAATACGAAGTATATAATAATGATTATACAAAGTAGAGGATATCCGAGTTCTGGTTAAGCCTACTCTAATGAGGTATGGATTAAGAAGGTAGAAATTATTGTAAATGTATCTTCATTTGAGTGGATCTAGGTTGAGGATAGAATCATTGCTAAGTGTGCTGGGGGTGATTAACCAAAATGGCTTCTTCTTTGTACATTTTTCTGTATTTCCTCTAACTTATAACTTCCTCATCTACATTCCTTTAATTAGCTAAAATAAGTGCCCACGGGATGGCCGGTAAGACTTTATAATTTAAAAAAATAGATAATCATCAAAAAACGTTTTTGTAACTAGACACCTCTTTAAATGAACACCACACAGGCACAGGTTGTAGGTGAGACACACGCAACACAACAAGCAAACCAACTCAGGCATCCCCCTCACGCTTTTCCTAAATCAGAAATATTTACTTATGGGTACCTGTTGTCAGGCAATTCAATACAGCACCCAATTGGACGTCTCGTAGCACCACCATTCTGGCATCGCTGACTCCCAAACTTATAACGTGTAATGGGTGAACTGGCGGTCTAGGGGTGAGGTGTCAGACTTCTGTGCTGTGGTTCGGGGTTCGATCATCGGTCCCGGTACAGATGTATATGATTGCTAAACCCTTCCTTCTCCTCTGACAAGACGTGTATTGATAACAATTTGTGAATGTGGGGAATGTGAGGCCTCCACCGTGGTTCGGATTCCAAGTTAAACTGTATGTCCTCCATTTCCTCTAACAATCAGCCTACCATTATACATTAGCTTAAGTGCGTATAACCTGAACTGGTAGTAAGACGTGATGATAATAATAATATAACGTGTAAAAGTACTTGTCTTTTCACCACCTGCAACTTGTATATATATTTTTATCTGGAAATATCTAAATAATCCTGTGTATATACCCTGGCTTTGGTAGGAAGTAACGTCCGTAAGCTCCTTACTCCTACCAAAATACTACTATATAGTAGAAATATGACAGGGAAAAAGGCCTTTCAGTCATTCCTAAAAATCACTCCATTATGTGATCCCACAAGAGAGCTATACCATGCGAGCAGCCAACGTCGTTATTGATGATAATGCCAACATTTGCGAATATAGGATGTCATCTGGTCAGAACAACGAGCCCTAGAACCATTAATATGAGTTTTATATACTGGAGCTTCTATTTCCTTATTCAAGTAGCTCCTCATTTGTCCTCACGAGGTTGCATTTGACCTCATTCCTGACCCACTGCTTCACATATAAATTTTGGAAGCGCCAGGGATTGTACCCCGGACATCTGGATCTGTAGTCAGGAACTCTGACCACAAGACCACTTCCTACTACAAACTAGATATATATACTTAACATTATGTCTCACTAACCTCTTGGGTTATACGCATATAATTATGCTTATTATCAGCTAGGGAACAAAACCTCAGTACTCCTGATCGGCATTCAGACCCTGATATCATCAAACTAGTCAATGGCGAGAGCTACGCCTTAGGCCATTCAACCAACAAACCGTGTACCATAATACTAAAGGAGAGTAGTTTTATCATATTTTTACTCTAAAATGATTTTCATTAAAAAGCAATTTAAATTCTATATAATACCTAATATAAGTAAAATATTAAGAGACATAATTAACTGCACTGGATTTACCCAAGAAATAAGATTTTATGTAAAACGTATTCTCTGAGTGCAAAAAATTAAGTTGAACGTAGTGACTTGCCTAAAATTGAGAATATTCAAGCGACAAAACTTTCAGAAATAAATTTCAACGTAATTTTACAAAATGTATAACAAGTAATGGTTACATCCAATATTTAGATTGCCTACGCTATCATTAATGTTCTTTTCATGTCACTGGAGTTTAAGTCATTGTTTTGTCGGTAAAATAATAATATAACACAGGCATGGATCCATTTACATATTTAATTTGAGTAAAAACAGTTATTGAAAATCACATTACACGTAGTCGCTACGCGTTCCACGCAATTTGCGTGGTAACGAACTGAATAAATTTCGTCCGTATTATCATGTTTTTCAATGAACCAACAAAATGATAATAAACTTTCAATTGGGACGAGCTTTGTAAAAATTAGAAACTTCTTTTTTCAAAAACAAAATTCAATTATTGGAGAAATATATATTTTACATTAGTTTTTGGGTTAATATCCGTTATATACCTTTCAAATTCTAATTCTAAGTACTCAGTGAAAGTGAGTTGGTTACTAACGAATTGATTTATTCAACCAGAAAGAACCTGACCGTGAGTTTGAATATCAAGGAAACTCAGATGTGTTTGCCTTCATTTATAATTTTATAAAACAATATGTTAATTAAAAACATCCTTAAGTACCTTATTAAAGATATGGCTCTTACATCCTAAGTCAGAGTCGAGCTCATTATCGCATCAGATTATAGTAGAAATAAATTTTTTGGGAAAAAACAAACATATTAATGCGGTCAACATTAATACATAACATTTTACTTTATTAGTAGTATTAGTATTATTAATCCGCTCCAGCGGCCGAATGATCTAAAGCAGTACTCTCACAATTTACTAGACTGCCGATGACGAGGTGATCATGTTTCGAACCCATTTGGATGTACTGAGGTGGTTTTTCTTAAACGGTTCCCCACTCTCTCCCCGCAAATACGAGAACGCTTTCTCTTAATTATACCAAACACATCCATATCCTATTAGCGTAGTAGTTAGTATATAAACGTATAACCAGAATGCGTCGTAATACGTGGTGCTATAAAAAGTGTTATTATTTTAAAGGTACTGATATTATCTAACAAAAGGTACATTTTCAAATCACAGAATTCAAGCTATTAATATTTTTTAATAGTTTTTAAGTTATTTTTATATCTGTAAAAAATGGTCCTTTCTACCTAAATCAGATTATAGCCCTGCCAGTGTGAGGTGTTTTTATTCAATAATTGTATACCCTTAGCTATTTTATAGGACAAAAACTGGAAAATGCAAATCAAAACGTAACTATTTGACTATGACTTTATCATATACTCAATGATGGTAAAATGGTCTATGGCGTCAATATTACAATAACGTAAACTGGATTGCCAGTGATGCCCAGGTCAAACTTTTAAATTAAATTAATGTAACTGGTGATAGTTTTTCACTTGTGATTTATCACTGTGGCCTTACCATTATATCTCCACGCAAATTCTGGTGCACTACTAATAAAAGGGCCTTTATCACAACTAATGCTTAGATTAAGACGTTATTAACAATAGTGTCACCCCTATCAGTGAACACGGTAGATTAACCTAAAATATCGTAAAATATATTTGGCCGTTGATGGGGAGATTGGGGTTAAATTCCTTGCTGGGTCCACTAAGGGTGAATTTTCTTTAATTTTAATTGCTTCTTACTATTTAGTCGCGCAAACGTGGTTACATTTATTCTGAATTCATTCTTATTCATCCCTACCTCACCATAGCTATAAATATTCTTGTGAAATAACACGGACGGGTAGCAGGACATGGTTTTAAAACTACATGTTTACTTAAGATAAAGTACTAACTTACAAACCAAATTAGTAAACTTAGAAATGGGTTCTTGACATCTCAATATTTGGTAAAAAAACTGGAAAATAAATATAGTCAGTAGTTGCTATTTAATTTTTTAAATGGAAAATATATTTATATCTTACAACTGTGAGTTTAAAATCACTGTTAAGTTATAGCTATATGTAATGTGACCCATAAATGTCGTATATAGATTAAAACCATTAAATATTACTCTTAAAGTAATATAGGTGGTTTTGGTGGAAAAGCAAAGCAATACTTTAAGAACACACAATCTACGTCGATAAAAATTGAACTATCTCTGCCAGTGTTTTTCCCTTCGGGGACGTTTGTTTTAATATCGAATTTTACGTACGAATATACTTTTCTTTCAAACTCTTTTAAAGTTCTAAGTTACAAACGCCGAGAGAAATCGTTGCCCAAAATAGAAATTTTTCCAGCGAGTCTTCAAAAAGAAAGGGGGCTTAAAACAGGGGAAAGAAAGGAATAGGGGAATATTGGCTGTCCCAAAAAAAAAAAAAAAAAAAANCATGGAGAGTAAAATATTTCAGACACGTGTGTTGGTGAAAATAAAGTTTGCAGCGATGAAGGTTATGAAGTTGCCAAGATTGTAGGATTTATCTTTCAAAAATTGTTCTTGTTTATATAAACTTAGCCAGAACATATTTTTGTTACTTTATTTCAGTTCTAGTTTTGTATATCTCACGAGACTCTCCCGATTCCTTCTCTTGGTCTCTCCAGGGCCCGTCAAATTGTGCTCAGTCGATGGGATTTTCTTACTTTGATTTCGAGCCATCTTGAGTGTTGGTCTGGACTTGTCTTCTCTCGTGTTTTTCCAATAACACGCGTTTCAAAGGGACTGGGCTGTTTTGGGGGTTCTTAGGTTTCCACACTACAGACTCTACATAAAGATAAAGGAGAGAGCGAGATAATAAAAGGATAAAATATATTTAGAATGGGAGCAAGAAAGATAGAAGATGGCGAACCAAAATAAAAGGACGAAGAATGAAAATCCTTTGCAGCGTGGACGATTTGCGTGGTGTCCGTTGGGAAGCATGCTCAAATCTGTGCCCCCCTCCCCCTATACCACCTTTCCCTCTATCTCTCTGTGTTTAACCCTCATACCATTTTCATAAAAATGGCCCATCATCCACTTTGGTGTTTATTTTGTGTACGAATAGATTCCAAATCACTCTCTTAAAACGAATAGTTTATACTTTTTCTTCTCTGCATTTGGGTCAAAGAGGGAGGGTTATTAAAAAACTACGAGGAAGGGGTAGATTGATTTACTTATTCAATTTCAATCTAATGACATGATTTTCACTTAAATAAATCCATTCTTCTTTTCTTTTGAAAAAAACAAACCATCTGTTTAGGATATATTCGCCTCAAGGGTGGGAGGACGATTGTTTTTGGATGTTTGCAGAAGAAAGGAATCACATATATGGGTTAAGAAAATTGTGGTTCAGAAGAAAAAAGTATTTTTTGAAGGTATGATGAGTCAAATGAGTTATGTGACTGTTAAAAGAACAAAAACAATGTCAACATTTCTGGGAAAATATTTACTTACGAAATTTGGAAGGCGTAAGACGATTCATTCAAGTGGCTGTACTTTCGAAAGGCGCAATCACAATTTAAAGGATTTTAATTAAAAATGTATTTTTTTTGAACAGATTTCGCTAGTGAAAATATGACAAAGCATGTTTCTACATGCGTCTATGATAGAAAGGTTTAAAAGTAATAATTCCCAAACCTTTCCAGAGCACAGACCTAAGCCATTGCATTTTCCACTGCTCTCTTGCGCTACTCCACCACACGAGGTGAAATTAAAAACCCACACATCCTATTTAATATTATTAAAATAAATAACGTCCGAAACCTTAGCTCGGTCGGTTACGTATCTGTCTTAAACTAAGGGTTCCGGATTCAATCCCCGGCCTGAACAAGAAATGTATCATTGGTGGGATGTGGTTTTTATTCTTTCACAGAGATGAATTAAAGGTTGGGGTAGGGGGGGGGGGGGGCCTGGATGTTTTTTCTGCTTTATAATTAAGTTAGTTTATAAGTCGTGTGCTGGTATCATCAGTTGGTTCAAAGAGTGCACGTATGCATCAAATAAAGAATATATATCACATAATCAGAAAAATGGGATGTTTCAAGGATTATATAAAGTTAAATTTAACATTATTCCTTAATATGATGAAAATTTAAAAGTTTAGATTTGGTTTGTGGAACCCCACAGGACATTTTGCAGCCACCGGGTGAGGAACTTCTTGTCTAGGGCATCATTCTCGCAGTAGACTAGACAGTCGACGACTGGGAGATCAGGATTTGGATTATGGTCGAGTTTATAGAGGGTGGTTTTTACCAAATAGTTTATTACTATCTATCCATGCAAATACTTGTACTCTTACTATAAAACTCAGCCTTACTCTATCTTGAGACCTTAATGTAATTATCTAATATGGGTACAACCTGAACGAGTAGTTAGTTACACCTGGTGTCAAAATACGAACAAAAATAACAAATAATATTTTAATGCTAAATCATAAAAATGTGTTAAAAATAATCTATATTATATGGCATCTGATTTGAAAAATTAATTGATTTTATTAGATTTAGAAATGATAAGAATACTTTGGGGATGTGACACATGAACATTATTATTATTATTATTATTATTATTATTAGCACCGCGTCTGACTATCCGTTTGGGTTATACGCACTTACGCTAATGTGCAATGGTAGGGTGATTGTGAGATGAAATGAAACCCCTACAGTTTAACGTGGGATCCAAACCACGGTGGAGGCCTGGTATTCCACACATTCATAAGTTGTGATTAATAAACGTCTTGTCAGAGGTGAAGGAAGGGTTTTGCAATCAGATAAATCGGTGCCGGGACCTAGTATTGAACCCCATACCACCAGCATGGAAGTCTGACACCTTACCCCTAGACCACCAGGTCACTGGCACATGATCGATTAGGTTTTTACACTTCTCTCAAACACTTTTATATAGGATAATCTACTTCATTATAAACTACCCTTTTCATTCATGTAAAATGGATTAAGCCATTATAAAACCCATGTGTTGAATACATAAAGTATATATCCAAATAACAATTATTATATACTTGTTTAACATAATTTATACCCATTTTATAACAGTTTAAAAGTTATTAAAATAGTTTTTGTAAACTAATCTGCCTCACATATATGTGTCGTCACTGTTGCAAGTAATGTCAATTGCCATCTCCTGTGAAAGGGACAACAAAAAAGGAAAAGCTATAAGGAAGGAGAATAAGAAACAGTTTTTTATAACGTGACTTCTTAGAGGTAAAAATTGGTCAAACTTTTCGCGATCAAAATAGTTATAATTTGATAATTTTTATTTGTAGTAGTTCATGTTACAGTTATTTTGAAAACAAATTATTTTTAATAAGGTTAAACTAATCTTAATCTGTTCCAAAATAATAAATGAAATTTGTTTTTATTTCAAGAAGTATTTTTACAGAAAAATACACCAAACGCATACTATCATGGAGCTCACGAGTGTATAAAAGTTCAATAAGTTTGATATGTTTGGAAGATTCCGTTCGAATAAACAAATCCATGGACAGGTCTTTTATTTTTAAACTAAAGATAGCCGTATTCTTGATTTCAGCTAGCTCTATTCACGAATTTTAATGCCACATAGCGTCGATTCTTGAAAATTATTCTATCTATATCTCTTTTATGACATGTGTGTGTCATTAAACTTTTTTATCGTGGTGTTTACAGCATACTTATTAAGGAGAGTTGACGTAAATTCCGTCCCAAATATTTTATGATTCTAAGCCCCTGTGAAAATTCCTTCCAGCCATTTTTATTAGGAATTGTAAATTCAGTTCCGTCATTAGAATTAGGTTGTGTAAATTCCGCTCCGTATTAAATGTAAATCAAGCAAAACAAAATACTAAACACAATATTAAACAAGAAAAAATATTAACTATTATTTGAAGAGATATTTCCCCTAATCTATACAACTATTTTAATATATATATTTGTATTGTTTATTATTTTATTCCATGTATTATTGCTATGGCTAAAATATTATTTACTGATTTTGCTTTTATAATTTGTGGTCTGATTCACTACAGTTTGAAATGGTAGATTAGTAGGAAATCAATATTATCCTCATATACTTCGGTGGCCTCATGGTCTAAGGTACCTCTCTCATAATAGAATAGAATGTCAATCACAGAGAGACCGAGGTTCCAATCTTGGCTTGGTGTAGCAGGGGTGATTTTTTTTATAAAATGTTTTTCCACTTTACATTCATCTAAATGCAATTGCATTTCATATAAATACAACTTTCCTCATTTCTAAATCACTCTCGTAATTAGTACAAGTGCGTATAGCCTGAACAAGTAATAAGACGTGAAAAATCTCTCTTTTTTCATAATTTTATCTTGAACCTTATTTACAGCTATGTTTATTATTATTATTAGTGTTTAGAGGCCCATCGACACACTGAGGTCATTAGAGCCTTAAAGACGTATTAAATATGATAGATATTCTTAGTCAGAGTTTGAAAATTATAGGTCGATTGTAGTACTTTGTTCGCTATGGAGTGTATTCAAAATGAGATGGGAAATGTTTTGTTTATATCTATAATTAATGGATTTAAATTTTGATTTCACAGATATCATGCATATGACATACAACTATGAAGTTGAAAAAAAAGTACTGCATGCCATTATTTAAACCAAGAAATAATCCAGCTGTGCAAAATCCTCGTCCTAGTAATCATAATAGTACCATTGAGAACCAGAAAATAAGTGCTTCATTTAAATGTAAAGTTCGTAGATGACATTTATACAAAAACCTCAAAATTATTTCACCAGGAACAGAGGGTGAGTGATGTAAAAACTTTAACATCTGACAATTTGACTCTCATTAAGAGAAATATTCACAGCGTGCC
Source organism: Timema douglasi (assembly GCA_901482245.1). Taxonomy (NCBI): domain Eukaryota; kingdom Metazoa; phylum Arthropoda; class Insecta; order Phasmatodea; family Timematidae; genus Timema; species Timema douglasi. The sequence continues at coordinate 69,291 of CABEEJ010000351.1, forward strand.
ATCTTCTGTTCACCTTTCTCTCCCGAAATCAGCTGACAAAATCTTTGACTTTTTAATGGAAATGAAAATAAAGACTAATTTAAAGGAATATTTTTTATTGATCAATGATAAAGAAAATGATATGATGAGATTTTCTAATGAAAGTAACATTAATATGTTGTGCGATGTGTGTGTTGATAGAATAATAAAATCTTACCCAAAAGGTTTAGTTCAAATTTTTACGTTATGGACTTCACAATGATGCTTACATGACTTTAGTGTTTTTTCGTGCTTCAAATTAAATCTACACAACCATATATACTAGTTTTTACACACCTTGTGAATAGGGGTGAAATTTTCTCTAGAAAAAAAAAAGTATATTGATTTCGAAAAACCAATATACATTGCAGTGCAGTTAATGTGGTCGGCATCTTCAATTAGAGGTTGCCATTCTCGCCTTGGAAAAAGTTGGTATTCATGAGATACATTCACTGGGGTTGAGTAAAATTATACTAGGCTTGACTCTCAGAAAGGAAATATTTTGGAAATTTTCTTTGGGCATTTCTACCTACAAACGACGTTGGTGATTCTTTTTCATGTGACATCACGGCTATTAAATTCCCATGGTGACAAAGGAATCTCAGAAATCTGTGATTAAATTTTTGAAACATAAATTTCTCTTGAATTCCTTGAAGAAATTTTGGCTGAATTTTCATCGTCCACGAACCACATTATAAATTCTGGTCAATCGTTTCACACAACATTAAATAGGCCTAAACATATACATTCTAACCCAATATTTACACATTTGTAGATGTGTTGAAATATGTACATAGTGAAACTAATTATATAGTACATTCGTCTATGAAGCAACCCACCAAAGCAATTAAAAGCAGAAAAAGAAAAGTTTTTGGCTTATAAAATGACTGAGTATGGTTGTAGAAAAATATCTATGTTTGATTTTGTCAGAGAAGTGTTATGTAATTTTTACCTTTATATTATATAGTGTTCTTAAAGGACAATACATTCTGACATTGTGTAGAATTTTTAAATTAAATATTTATGTTAAGTGATTATTATTCAGCAATTTAAGACTGCAAATCATTTCTTCACTAACTACTTATACAGATGGGACGAAATTTATATATCACCCTTATAATGAAGGGACGGAATTTACAAAGCTTATAGTAGTTGGAACGGAATTTGCAAAGCTTATAGTAGTTTGAACGGAATTTGCAAAGCTTATAGTAGTCGGGGCGGAATTAACCATAACTGGTTGAGAAATTCAACCTTCACTTTGTTTAGAAACAAATTCGCGGGAAGTAGAGTCAATGGTATTGGATTATCGAAAATTAAAATTTAACATCATGGACGAAATATTCTGTCTGCGTTTGTTTGTGTGTGTTTTTGTGTGTACACCAAATATAGAATCTACATGGCCTATCCAGTAATTTTCATTAATTGAGTCAGAATGAGGAAGAAATAATTCGAGGGAACATTCTCGGATTTCCGTAGAGGGGAAATCCTTCAAGAAAATACACCCGGGTTTCAATCCCTTGCAATTACGGGCGAACCTAATCAAATTATGTTAACGCCTAAATCCACGTGCCCACGAATGTGGTTTAAGCTAGAGTATGTTTTATGTCCCATTCCTAAACAAGTATAAAGTGACAAATATATATATATATATATATATATATATATGTTATAGTATCTTTATTATATGTTTAAGTAGAGTGTGTTTCATACTATCATTTAGAAAACCAAACAAAATCCACAAATTGCTCCAATCAACACTAGTCTAACTATATAAATCATTTACAGGAGACAGATGGTCCTCATTAGGGTGATCAGAGAGATAGCAACAGTAAAGACGGCCTTTCCGTCAGCCTCTTCCTCCCATCCCTCTTGTACCACCAACAGTCCCACACGGATCCCGGTAAATCCTCAGAGGTCATAGCAGCCAACAGATAATGGCGGTAAAAAGAACGGCCGGCTGAACGGACCGAGATAAGGGCCTCCACTCGGCTATTCTCTTGTGCTCCGAGTCTTGCCTTGGTATTCGTTGAAGAACAAGGAAGAGATGAGGGGGTTTTAAGAGAGAGAGAGACGACTGAATTGTACCCATTTGGAATGATTACCATTCCAGCATTTCTTAAACAAGCGACCTGATAGAAAAATCGGAGTTCTACCCACTGGATTTATACCCACAAAAATTGGAATTGTATCTATTTGGAAGGGTAAGGTAGTAGAATAGCTATGGATCAAGACGTAATGAGATATATAAATCGTAAATTCCCTCAAATGAGCAAAGCGATAACCGAAGTAGTTAAAAAAAAAAAAAGAAACTCATGCATATCTTGAAAGCTATGGCTAAACCAAAAGCTTTAAGACATTAGGAGTCATCCATAAGCCACGTAGCGCATCTTTCTTACCTTCTTGACCCCCTGCCCTACATCCTTGAAAAACATTAAATATACATTTAGCCGGACCCCTGCCCACATCGAACCTGTGCTGTATAGCTTCTCAAATCAAGAGTCAATGACATCATTCCAAGGTATTTGTACTCATTTACTCTAACCTGTTGGGAATTAGGAAGTTTAAACTTAGAATAACTTACCCAAGCTTGTATGGAGAGAGACAGGGGAAAACATTTGAGGAAAAACCACCCTCAGTACAGCAGACTGAGATTTGAGCTCCGATCCACCATTTGTCAGCAGTCTATAGCGAGAGTGACAGCTTAGAACACTCGACCACCGAGGAGGATACTACTAAAATGTTAAAGTTTAACTCGAGATGCTTTAAAACTAAAGTAGGCATACGGGTATAAAATTATATATATCATATTTTAATGTGATTAAATTATTTCGTAGCTTAAGTGAAATAAGATGTTATTTCTTATTTAATTCCACCAGTGGATATGGCAAAGAAAATATCGAAGGAAGCACTTTTTATAGTTATCAAGTGAACGCTTATAAACTTTTCCAAGAGAATTATTAAAACAAGTAAACTTTTTGGAATACTACTAATTAATATTGACTATTTTTTTCTTTCTTCTAGAAATTATTTATAATATAAAAGTTAAACTATTTTTTAGCACCTCTTCTACTAGCTACCTCTTCAGATTATATGCACATGTATTAATTACACTTGTGTGTCAGGGATGAGGAAGGCTGAATTAGGAGGAGTCGTACCCACATTTGCTTAGGGGGAGAGTGGAAAACCATTTAGGAAAAACCCCTCTCAGAACACCCCACTGTTATATGGATCCTGATCTTTCTGTCATTGAGAGTCTAGTCTATTGTAAAGTGACGCCTTAGACCATTCGGTTACCGATGTAGGTAAAATTTTATATTAAAATATTTGTTTAAAATAACTTATCACATTTATAAAATAAATTCAGCCTTTAAAAATGGTTTATTTGATCTTTAAGAGATAATATTTTCATCTGGTGTTAATTTGAATGTAGGATACAGAAACGAGCGTCTTCATGCCCATCGTCTTTTCCTAGACGAGTCTATTTCACGTAAAGTCTTGTTTGGAAGAGACTCTGCATTTTATAATGGGCTGGTTAAGAAGGGGTAAAGGAAGTGAAGAGGGGAAGGGTGTAGAGGAGGGTAACAACGGTTCCGTCCCAATTACAAGGCAGTCCCCGATAATAATGGCTGCAAAAGGGCTCGTTCATCACTGCCAACCAACCCCGTGAGTTATTAGTTCAGATACGACAAACCTCTCCCTAAAAGCGCACGGGACACTTATTCTGATTGCTCCAAACACTCCCGCCGCCCCTTAACTACCCCATCTCTTTCTCTCTCTAGAAGGTACTAGACATGGGGAAGTCATTCGTATCAACAGAAATAATTACACCATGCATTATATATCTCTATAAGTTAGAGAGTTTGTATATCACGTCAAAATGTAAAAAAGGGTTGTCTACATGTAGGCACATAGCATTTAATATAATGGAAATTTATATTAGAATTCTGAACAAACATTTGCCAGGTGTCATCATGCATATCAATATATCGTTGATGTATGTACATTCTTAAGATAATGTTATTATTTTGGTGCACTCAACATAATTTAACCCCTTTTAATATTTCGGAGAATATTCTCTATGGTTTTTGGAGAAATGAGCGTTAAAGTTATTCGTTAAAGACCATAGTTTTCAACTAATAAATCTTTGTGGTACAGATTAGAAGGATTACCTTGAAGTTATTGTACCAGGATTAGCATGGGGAGGGAATTTCAATACTTCAAAGATAAACATCATTGTAGATAAGGTAGAGTAGAGATTCAAACCCGGTTCTCCCCACCACCACCACCAATAAATCCTGTTTATTGTGAGAGTGATACGTTAGTTCGTATGACTACCTGTAATTGTGAAATTACAATTATAATCTGATTACCACCCTGATAATATTGTCTTTTGGAGTTTAATGAATATATTTAAATATGAATGTCACCATAAAGTTAATTTTAGCACAGTTAATTTGACTTGTTATCAAAGTTAACACCTTAAGGTAAAGACAATAATATTGTTTAAATAAAATTAATTGTACCTATATGTTACAATTAACGATTGAATTCAAATCAGAGTTATTAAAAGCAAAAATATGTAATATATCAAACTTCAAAGAACCTTTAATAAATTTAAAAAAAACCATTAACTTTATAATCACAATAAACACTCTTACATAGACATTTTAAATTAAGCTCTTCAAATTTTTTAAACAAAACTCAAATTTTTAACACTAAGTTATTTATAAGCTACCATAACATTATTTTCAATAAGTAGAAATAAAAAATTTATTCCTATTTATCACGAAAAACTACTCACACCTATTTTTAGTCAAATCGATGTGTCAGTTTCTAAAATATTAAAATAAGAAATAAAGAAATAAATCATCGGTAAACTACCCTTAAACAAATTGTCTCCCCCCCCAAAAATATAAAGTTTTATCTGGGTGATCAATCACTCACTAAATAACTTTTTAAATAAAAGCTTTAGAATTTTTTTTAATATGATACTTAAAAAAACTTATCAGTAAACTGCTCTTGATCTGAGGGCTAAGATCAAAATCAAAATAATATCCCAATATATCACATTTAGATAATCAGATATAAACAAATTCCATCAAACCCTTTTTGATTTGTTGCCAGGAGTGGACAGAAAGACAGACATAGGAAGAAACATAAGTGTAATATCCACATTTTTAGGAACGGACACACATAAAACGTAATGATTCATCATAATCTCGGGGTCAAAAATATTTACGTTTAAAATAATTTATCCTGATATGAGAAAATAAAAAGGTTCATTATGTTTAGTTTCGATCTCGAATTTGTCAACATAATATGTCAGAAGTGAGAGATGTACTAACGATCCCATTACGTCTTCATCAATAGACGTATGTCCACAATCACTTTAATAGGAAGTGATACCAAGAAAAGTTACAAGATCTTCTTTCACGTATTTATACGTCTGGTCATGCATGTCCTCTGCCACTGTAACTTTTGAAAGATAACAATACCTAATAAATAACATTTATTAGTAAATTGCTATCAATGTTGACCGTGGAAAAATATTATAATTTCTTAAAAATTCTTCAAACAAATATCATAGGGTCTACTATAATACCCTTTAAAGTTGTCAAAAATGGTTCTTTAGCCCGTGGCTTGACAGAAACACTCTTTCCCGTCGCTTCTCTTCGACTATTTTATCCCCTAACATTGAATAACATTAAAAATGGGAACATCCTGTAGAAACATTTGAAAGTAAGAACAAAGCTCGACATGAAAAATTCAAAAGGAATACACTGGGAAGAAAAGGATGGGAAGTGTAGGACCCGACCGAGTTAAGCCCGGCGAGTAGGAAGTATAGAGGATACCGGAGGCTCATAAGCAGCTCGAGGGAGGTGGGAGGAGGGTGGACAGATAGGACCCTTGAGGGCAGTTGCCCTTGTCGGTTCTTCGGGGAGTGACCTTACTCCTACCCCTATCCTCTAACCCCCACCCCCTCTGCTGCCCGACCGGAATCGATTCTTACTCTCTCTCTCTCTCACACACACACGCACACACACACAAACCAACCTTTATAATCTCAAGATAGGCCCATTCGCTTCCCTTAAGGACACTGTCCACACAGTGGCTAGTTAGGTCTATACATTTATGTAATGCGTTTATTGGGTGGTATTTGAGGTAATTCAAGTTACGTGGCGCAGAGTGTTGCCGGAGTAAGTAGAGTTTATTAAAGTTAAAGATTGTTAAAGATATTTTTTCACTTAAGGCGCTTAAGGCGCTTTACTAAATATAGGACGACACCTAACTAAACCAGAATGGGATGGGCCGATTTCATATGCGAAACTGGCCCATTAAATTCGAGTTTAGATAGGTGTGGCCTTGTATTTAGTTATAGCGCCGCGCTTGAAGCGTGCTAGGTCTGACTATGAAACTGGCCCTTGGCAACCAATTTAATCAATTCCATATAACCTCCTATCTACATACCTCCCATGGAAATGTATTTTAGTTTATATCTGCTCAGTGAGTGTTCTACTGAGTTGTTAGAATATTCATTGAGACAGTTTACCCTATCAATATTCCACGCCACTGCTAGATATTTCAATTATATCTACACACTAATTAATATTTATCTACTAGCTCATCCCTAAAATACAGCATATAATCTGTTAAAGTGTCGCAGAAATTCATGATCTATAGATAATGTACTTTGAATTATATTGCTTTGCAACGAGGACCAGAATTATTAAATTACTAACACCTTTTTACTTTCTCATTTATAGATAAGTATTGTAACCGTGAACATTTTTGACCTCCAGATTATGACGAATCTTTACATTTAATGTGCCTCCGAGCCCCAAAAAAGTAGATTTTACTCGTAAAATTCTATCTGTCACCATCCCATGTAAATTTCTCTGTCTTGCCTTTGTCCACAGATCCAAAATTGTTTGATGGATTTTGTTCAAACTTAATAACTAGATTATATATCTATACCTCAGTATATTATTTTTTGTTTGGACTCCAACCTTTAAATAAAGGGTAGATTTTTGTTGATTGTTTTTCTGAATTAAATTTGATTGGAAAATTGTTCTAATGCTTTGGTTTAAAATTAATATATAAGGATTATTTGACCTCTAAGCAACATTATATACTTTATTTTTGGGTAAAAATGTGTTTGGAAATAGTTTACTGATGAGTAAATTTTGAAAATTTAAATTATTTTTAAAATATCTCTTATGATTTTGTTTGAAATATATAAGCTTATTTGGGGAGTATTGACATTAATAATAAAATCATATACCATACTTGATATTTGGGGGAAAATTGATTTACGGTTAAATACTAGCTGATGACGTTTATCTAAAAAATATTAATTATTTTTAAAATGGCACTAACAATTTGGCTCAAAATGGGTATCCAGTAGGTTTCTTACAATATGCATAGCTTTAGAGACTATCTTTTCCTGAAAAGTTATATTTTGTAGTAGTTGATTGATGGCCAATTTTTTGAAAAATTTGAATTTATTTGAAAATGGTTGCAAATATGTTGTTCAAAATTTATATCTTTAGTATTTTTTACATGATTATGGATATTTTGTGTTTATTTGTCTAGAAAAAATATTTCAAAGGCATTCTACCCGAAAACAATTTTCAAAAATTTGATTGTTTAAAAAAATTAACCTCTATGGTTAAAATAGATGCCTGGGATATTTTTAATGATAAATAAGATTATTGTTTTGTTTTAAAAAATCTAAAATATTTTAAGGGTAGCTAAGAAACAATGTTTGAAAATTGTTAAAAATATTCTAACCATTTTTTATAATATTACATACAAATAGAGCGTATTTATTGTGATTAATAAAAAAAAAATTCCTATGGAAAACTTCTTTAGGATAGTTTAATGAAAACCAATGGTTTGTAATTTTATCTCAATATATACCACACATTAAATGAGAAAGTTTGTTTGACTGTGTTCCTACATTTTATTTTCTAGTGGGTAAACATGTATTTAGTTTAGTATTATCATGCTAATTTATTTTTGCATAAACTATCATTTCTAAAATAATAACCGAAATAATTATGGACAAGATGTTTAAGGCAATTAGATTGCATTGTAGTCCTACTTGGTCACATTTGACGAGGGGGCTGGACCTCATATCCAATCGAGGGGGATTTTTATCATTAGATTTATAGCATAGGGCTTTCCCCATATTATCTCTCCATTAATGTGGGAGCGATTTCTTTAGAATTTCCTACTCGTCACCATTCATTAAATTAAAACGCTAGTAACTACAGCGTAGAAAATTATTTTAAAAACATACCATGCAAACGTCGCATATATTCATACAACAATGTACACATCAATATTACCTACAAATCCTTACTTGTAGAACGGTAATGCGTGAACAGACTATACTCCACAGGTCGTTGCTTAGGGGGCTTTACAATATCCTCTGGCTTCACTGTACCATAGCGTACCACATCTCATATCCTTCCCAAATAGAGCCCCCTCCCCTCCCACGCAATAATTGGGCCCCATTACCACGACTGGGCGTAATCGCCGCAAGGGAGGAGCCAATCAATCCGTCTACATCGTGGCCTCGGTTTTTCCCTTTACCTGTGATAACATCCATTTCATTTACGACTGTCAACGAGGCTTAAATAACCACCCCAATTTCTATAATATAAATAAAGTCCACATTAGAAAAAAAAAATAACACAAAAATAAAATAGTTTTTTTTAATAGGTCTTCCTACACTCACTGCCTCGATGATTAACTATCTCGTTGCGAGAATCCCATTTTCAATTTGCGTTCATCGTTTCCTGTAGGTTTTGCTAGATGGAATTCCCGGATATTACAAAGTTGGTTTGGGTTGGGAAAAAAAAGAGATGGTTTTCGGTGAAGGGGTGGGAAGTCACCGACAGAAATTATTGCTGTTCGATGTAGAAGGGTCGTGGGTTTGAAAATTGCTGAAAGAGGTGGGGAGAGGGGGGGTAAATGGGGAAGAGAGGTGGTGAATTCAAAGTACAAAGTGAAAATGATGGTGGTGTGGAATATGAGGGTTATAGAGGGGGTGTGAGGGCTAAGGGATGGGCCCAGATGACAGAGAAGGGTTGTGATTCAATTTCGTGCCACGTCCTCTCTATGATACTCAAGTTCTCCGTATAGTTAGTTTGTCCCACCGGCTACAGTAGGAGCTCTCTTCACAACGACCGTTTTCTTCTCTTCCCTTCTCGAAACCCCTAAAATGCAAGTGAATGAGCCTTTATTCTGACACAAGTTGGATATAACTCAATTACTGGTTCACATCACAAGGATACCGCGGGCTGTTATCGTTTGTTCAATAAGAAACTTTCTTGTTGCGATGAAGATACACATTTCTGCCGTACAAGACACCTAATCCCCTCATCCGTCCTCTTATGTAGGACGTATTTTCACGCATTATTGGATAAATAATCACGACATTATAAACCTTAATATGATATATATTAAGTGTTTGTTAACATTGTTCTTAGGCGGGATACACACTAGGACGATACGATTTATATCGTGCGATCGTTTCGAGGCGCGACTTTTATCTTAAGATAATTTGCTGCACAGCAAAGTAAGACGCTCTTTAGGCAGGAGACATATTTTAGCGTTAGTTTATCAGTTGTAATCGTGAGCTATTCGAGTAAAGATGCCGTTCTCGTGATGTATTGGTATTTGAAGAATAGGAAAATAAATAGAAGGAAGTATTGGGTGCATATGAAAATTATAATTAACGTGCTACACCGTTCTGCAGTTGTTTCAAGAGAACTATCTCAAGCAACACGAAGGAAAATGTAAATAATTTTGTAGAATGAGTCCTGGGAGCTTCCAATTCTTATTGAGGCTGGTGACCCCTTCGCATTAAATAAATTAAGAATGTTTCTTCAACCTGGTTTGACCTAGACATTTTGTCACCTTGAAATATCGTTCGATACTGAGTGAAGAGACTAACAGAGCGTGTCGCTTTAATATACATATTTTACGATAAATGTCGCCATCGTACTGGTTTGTACATATTTTGTCGCTTCCAAGTTTGAACGACAACAAGCGATACCTATCTTATAAAAAAATTATCGCCTATCGCTTACGACCTTACGATATATATCGTATCTTCCTGGTGTGCATACCGCCTTATAGTACAATATTTTATTCATATTCTAAATTCTATCAATATGTTTCTTGCAAAAGTGGTAGAATGGTCTAGGTTAGTGTTATCTAACAGGGTATTTTTTTTATTTTCAGGGGGGCAGTAAATTGTAACGGTGGAAGGGGGGCGTTTCCATTTTTATGAAAATTACATCAATAATTTTATGTTATAAATAACAGACAAAAAATTATTATACAAAAGGTTATTAAATTTTTTTTTAAATATTTATGTTATATATTATTTGAAAACACGTTTAATTATGTTTATAAATATTAATGACTAGCAGAAGAACACGGCGTTTACCTGGGTAGCAACGCTTTTCTTTGCTTCAAACAGGCAGAAAAAAATCATCATTTTATTTCTTCCGAACCAGTTTTTAATACAATTAATTTAAAATAATCTAATCCAAATATTAAAACTCAGGTTTCTAGGTGCACATATTAGGGCATAGGGGTAACTAATTTTTAAATTTTTATACGTCCAGATGTGTTATATATCGAGTAACGCTCATTACAGACAGAAAAACTAACTCTTAATTTTTTGTTGTATAGGTAGATAAATTATGTTTTCACGATTAAGATTAGAAGTTATGTCACGAAAAAAGCACTAATAGTTTTTCATAGTAGGCTATGCATAATAATTATTTGGTTATAAATAGTTAAATATGAACGTACAATGTAACATGAATTTGAGGTTATTATCGCCAATTTCAGGATTATTATTTCATTTAACTTTGAGAGGGGGCAGCAGTCAGCCGCCAATTATTAAAAGTGGAATCTATGATAAGAAAGGTTATGCACCCCTGGTCTGGAGCGTCGCATTTCGATAACTGATACATTTGTGTTCGAATCCCGCTCTGGTGTATTGAGGGTGTTTTTTCCACTAAGTAAATGTATTTTAATACTCCACTCGCCTTGGCGGCGTAGTTGGCTAACACGCTAGTCGTGTTGAGCTCGACTGCCGAGGACGGAGAAATCGAGGTTCGAATCTCGGTCGGGTGAACTAGGGGTGGTTTTTGCCTAAATGGTTTTCAACTCTCCCTCCACGCAAATGCGGGTTCACTTCCTCTAATTCAACCATCAAAATTCATAATCCATTATCTTAGTTAGTACTTAAAGCGAATACCCGAACGGGTAGTAAGACGCGGTGCTAAATAATAATAATAATACTCCACACACATGCTTGTACTGTACGACCACTTTATACGAGTATTTTACCTTTCTGATCCTTATTTTAATATTGTAAATATACGGATAGATCGGACGGGTAGTATTTCACAATGCACACACAAAAATAGCTTCTTTTTCCAAGTGTACTGTATCATGATACTTGTACGTATTTACACTTTTGAGATACGGATGAGAAAAGTACACTATAAGAAATTTACCCACATTTATATGGTATACAAAACATTAATAGGTGATGAAAAAAAAGCTTGTCATGCCTGTAAGGAATTTTAATTTTGACCATCCCATCCAGCGATCGTGAGCTACTAATAGTTTGCAGCAGGATTTTAGTTAGGTCATGCGGGAACTTCTTTTTGTGTGAAAGAAGCTTGGATCACAATATTGTATCATTGTTTTGATATATCCTGCTGTGTAGTTCATATTTTAAATTATGAAGGAAAAAAAAGATTAATAATGGATGTAGGGAAGGGGGGTACAAATACTTAACTAAGCTCACAGATTTACATCTTGATAACTGCATTCGAATGAAAATCACATGCTCCTAACAAAAACATTTTAAAAATTATCAAATAAAGTGAATGCCATTTTTATTATTAATTTGAAACCAAGATTAAATAAAACAAACTATTTGACTGTTGATTTACAAAACTGAATAAACTTTTACTTCATAGCATTTAAATGTTTATATTGGTAGATTATTTATATTAAAATTTATGAATCCAACCCATAAACCCCGCCCTATTTGGTACAGTACATCAGGTGTCGTGATATGTTTAACGTCAGGTCTCAATAAAAGCTACAGTATACGTCACTGTGTAGTATTAACCAGCCTTTTGAATATTTTTGTCAAATATTTTAAAGAAACCACACCTTAAAAATAACCCTTAGACTAAACAATAAAAGTTAAAATATATATGAAAGTTAACGTAAAAACATTTCAATAAAAATAATATATTACGCCTTCCAAATATAATTTTTCTTTATTTTATTTTGATTAAGGATACACAAATAAAAGCTATAGTAGGCCTCCATACTATATTTTATAAGCTTAAAACTTGTATCGTTGGATATGCGAGCTAAGACGACAAGTTAATCTTTCTGTATTTGTGAGTACCAATAACTAAACAGGGTGATTGGAAACTATATCTATAATTTTGATACTAAATGAAATGTCTACTAACTAACTAACACCCATAGATTTTCCAATCATGTAAATATAGCCACAGAAAAACCAAAGTTGTTTTTTTAAAGTACTGAAGCTACAGACATTCAATATGAGTACCAATAGTTAATCGCAAAGTATATAAGTGATAATATTGACAAAAGTTGAAAACATTTTCGAAAACCCTAAATAATCCAAGAGGTCATGATGTGAAGAGTTAAATTTTTGTAGGTGCCCCAACAACTTCCTAATAACATTATTTAAAACACAATTTTAGGTTTTGGGGGGATGGGGGAAATATAATATAATGGGGGTTGATCCCACTTGTCCCAGTCGGATATAGAGTCCTAGCCTTCTCCATCAAAGTTATGAGTGCTACTTTGACATATTTAATATATATCACACGCATGCACCCGATATATCATACTCATTACATAAAAACAACGCTATTGTATGATAGGGAACTCTATCATAAAATAGATTCTGGTCCTTTCCCTTAAACCTCAACTAAACCTGCCCCCCCCTCATTCTCCCCCATGTTTAGGAATATAAAACCTATCCCCCCAACTGACCTTGCTGCTCACTGTCAGCGGGGGTAGTTTGAAGTCGTGGTGGGAGTTTGGTTAACATCGTCCGAGCTGAAGGCAGTGGATTGATGGGCTCAATTCCCCCCCCCCCTTAAAAAAAAAGCACTCATCCCTTCTCTGAAAACTGCGCAACGAGAGCCCATGCCCCGCTCAATGAAGCATTAATAAAACTCTAGACAGTAGCAAAATGTTACGAGCTTCCTCGTCCCCTCTTGCCCCTTCCCGAATATCTCATTAGGCCACCACTAGGCCACAAAAAGAGAGATAGAGATTACAAAGTGAAAGGTAGGAAGACACTAAAGAGATAGATGAAAGAGAGAATTTGATATATATTAAAACATTGAAGCCTACTACTGAGGATAGGGAGTGTTAAAGAGCAAGAATAAGGTGAAAAAGATGTAACAAAGAAGAAAAGCAAAAGATTTGAAAGTAAATGTTTAAAACAGAATTGGAAATGAGCAATGTGGAAATTAAAAAAAAGAAGAAGAAAGCCATAAAAATATATTAAAGGTAAGGGAATTATAGTAAATGTTGAAATACAAGATAAACTAAAAGAAAGACTACTTCATTGAGTAAGTCCTGTAAAATGGCCATAAAAAAATCAAAAGTAGACAGTAAATAGAACGAGAAACCGAAGAATAAATAACAAACGGTTCACTCTTCGGTCACATTCACTTTAATTTTAATGTTGCTGGACTTAAAGACATGGAAATAATCACCTTAAAATAAAACACATAAATAAACAGAACAGCGAGTGCAATAAGTAGATTCTTTTTGTAGGTTTACAAATTTGAATGCGATTAAATACATTTTAAATTGATTATGTCTTTATAAATCCCCATTTAAACTTATGGGTAGGCTGCATCAGTGGGCACGTGATATAAATATAAAGATCATCTAGTCTGATTTTCCGAAGATGGGAGGGTTGGGGCTCGAATCCCAGACAAGTGGACTGAAGTTGTATTTTCATATTAGGTTTCCCACTCAAATGAGAATAAATTTGCTCCAAAATTATACCTAGCCCATCCTTACTCCATTAGCTTGATTATTAAAATGCGTATATACCGGTAGGAGTTGTAGAACATGTGGGGGAACATAAATACATATTTGGGTAAACGATAAAAAAAGACTACACTGGAAAATAATTACGTACTAAAATGAATTGAAAACAATTTATTTTATAAGTGTGCATTGCAGTTATCTAATGGAACTCAACAATATAGAAATAAGCCTTACTTACAAAATAAAAACTACATCACCTAGTCCTCCTGACGCAAATAACAATCCGTTCAAAAGGAAACCTAAATTTCATTTTTTACAAGTTTTCCGGTCATGACAGCACTATTAAACCCATGAACATTTTGATAGGAAGACAGTGATCCAAAAAACTGAAATAAGTTAAATATTCCGTTTTATCACAAATATTTTTTAATCCCATTTAGGAAAAAAGTATGTTTAACCGATTATGTAAATCATGTCATGCCCTTTATAATACTACACATTAACGGTTGATTTGAAGAACTAGGTGAAAAATATCATTTAGAAACATGGGGAATAAATTTTTTTTATAGTTTTTCTACGAAAGCAAGACACTTTTTAACAACATTTCATCCATGCAGCTTATGTGAACATGATCATGCATGTTCATATGAGAGCAAACAGCCAATTATTTTCTAAAATCTTCATGGTATCAGCCCATAATCGAACAACTGAGCCACTGCCTTTTGTTGGCGAAGATTGTGCCAAATGTCACTGATAGAGGGTGTCATATGATCAGCACAGCGAACCCTCTTGCCATTAATCTCAGTTTTCTAGATCGGTACCTCTATTTTTCCATTCAAGAAGCTCCTTATTTGTCCTCACAAGACTTAGTGGATTCCGTTTCAGACCCACTACTTCGTAGAAAATATTGAAGCATTGGGGACCAAACCCAGGACCTCTGGATATGTAGCCAGGAACTCCGACCACTAGATCACAGAGGTGGTGATTTATTTTCTTAAAAAAGCCTAAAATTAAAACGGTACTACAAAATCCTAACTAACTTACTTTTTGATAAAGTCTATAATAGTGTGTAACAATATTAAAAAAAAAAGTGTGGTTAAGAACCTATTCTCAATTTATTCTTAGTAAAAAAAAACCAAATAAATAAAGTTATTTATCGTTTAAAACACTTACTAGATACCCAATTTGAGCTAAATCAGTTTTAAATAAACTACTTTTAATTCAACTTAAAAAAAAACACCCCATTATAGAGTTTTATTTACTATGACCATCATTCACCATTTATCCAGTTCAAACAAATTCGAGCCATTTTTGAAAACTTTTGAATTTTCAGTATTCAGTCATTTGTTAACTTCTCTTAATTTTTGAGCGAGGGAAAAAAGTTGCAATTAGTCATCAAGGTATAACCAGATATCATCTATATATTATGTTTGAACAAAACCCATTAAATCTTTTCAGAGGTACTTCTAGGTATGAACAGACAATCAGAGGATTAGAACATATTGTTATAGCTCATCTCAGATAATGGTTGTCGTAACTACAACCGAAACGTCAGAAATTATTAATCCCCGTTGCGGTTCAAGCCCAGAAACATTAGTTTCGATTCAAATACCGGCCGCAAATGCCTTCAAAACTAATTTGACTATGGTCATTGATCCATCTGTCGCGTTGTTTGAGAAATAAGGTTTGTGATCCACTAGAGTGATGGTGATAAGGAAATTGGTGTTCGAATCTCGCCCGAGTCTCACTGCGGGCGATTTTACAAGAGTTATAAAATATCAAAATTTTCCCCATATTATTTTCATGTCAATGTGAGAGTAAGCAAAACAAATAAACCTCCAAATTCATATTCTTTAGAGCAGTATTTTTTGATCTGTGTGTCGTGGCTCTTTGGTGTGCCACGAAGTGTTCAGAAGGTGTGCGTCATGGGAGTTTGGGGAAAGATCGAAAAGAAGAGGGGAAAATATTAAGGAATAAATATTAATATTTTGAAATATATTTATGATAACCTAATTTAAAAAAAAATAACACAATCAATAAAGAGAAATTCAACACATTTTTAATAGTAGGATTTTAATTATAAAACATCTCCTAAAAAATGTTGGGGTGACTTGACAATTTTAGTGCCTTGTCTGGTGTGCCATGATTTTAAAAAGGTAGAAAATCATTGATATAGAGATAGTGGTTTATATTGGTACTACTGATAACAAAATGGTATTTTTTTTTCAAAAGTCTTGGTTATTTTAATTGCTTTCGCTGACATGTTTGACATAGGCCTATAGAATTGAGGGCTTCAATTGAAGGCAAAATACCATTGGGTTTGAGCTCTTTATAACAATATGGTGGGTAGTTAACTTTGATAATTATGAATGAGGACTGAAATAAAATAATTTAATTTTGTTTTTCAGATAAACAATTCTATGTTTTGCATGTAATGTATAAAAAATGAAGACAATTGCTTAACAATGAGATAAAATAATACGTAAAGGAAATGCACCGATACTCACGTGTAGGGGTTTATAAACCATATTTAATGCATCCGGCCAGCACTGATCCGTAGCCCCCTGAGCTAGAGTCAAGCATACTAAGCTCGAGACCAATCCATTCGGAGTTATTTTAGTTCGGCTTCCAATAAACACCCCGATGAGCATAGGAGCTAGCCTGACCAATCCCTAAGTCTTTCCCTAGCGCTGCGATGTAATGAAAACAGGCGGCTCGAATGTTCAAGGATTACCAAGTCAATTACTGGGAACTGGTAAATCCTATAATTACCAGCCAGACTAATTGGATCGCTAGTGTCGCTTCGTTATTACTCTCCGAGCGGTCGCGAGGCGCTCGCTTTTTGTTGTTAAGGACATTCTCTTTAGTACTAATAAATTGTGTTAGGCTCAATATGCCTGTTCTAGAGTTTCAGGCTTCTTTAAATATACAAATTATACACTAATTGATTAGTAATGAGGACGGTAAAATGTTATATGCATTGTGATCTAATTTGCGTTGATATAGAATGAGAAACAAGTTAGTAGAACTTCAATATACAGGGTCGGGATTTGAACCCAGACCTAATCTATCACTGGCAAGTCAATCCAGACAAGGTCATCCTCTTTCCCCACGGGCCCATCCTTGAGGGTTATTTAAAAGGAAATTGAAAGTTTTTGATATTACGATATAATATGAAATGCGTAATGACATTTTCAAGTGTCTTAAGTCCAAACGCATAGATAATCTATACTCTTAGAACAGACAGAACAACCAGCCCCCGACCCTTAATTCATCACTGTGATAGGGAAACCCCACATTTCACGAATAATAGCTATATTGACTATGTTGGAAATTGAACCAGGACCCTTGGTTTAGTAAATAGTTATGCTAGTGACTGAACTAAGTAAGGTGTTGGACTTATTTTATCCTGAAGTCAATTATTTTAGGGCTAAAGGTCAACGTTAGAAAATACTAAAACCTTAAAAGTTATAAATTCAAAACTATTGGTAGAATATATAGGCCTATTTTATGTATCTCTACCCACTTTGGTGGCCGCATGGTCCAAGAAGCTACTCTCAAAGTAGACTAGAATGTCGATGACGGGGAGATCAAAGCTTGAATCTCGGTTGGCTATACTGAGAGTGGGTTTTACAAATGGTTTTCTACTCTTCCTCCATGCAAATGTTGGTACATTTCCTTTAAATTTAAATTTCCTCATCCCTATAACCGTCAGAGTAATTAGTATATAAGCGTATATCCTGAACAATCGGTAAGATGCAATTGCTAAAGAATGTATATAAATATTTATAAGAGTAATTTGTTTGATAAGAATACAAATATTACTTTAATTCAAATGTGACGTGACATTCATACACTAACACTATAAAAACAGACCTTGCACGTTTTCTTCACAAAAGAATATTGAATTATTCACAAAATATAAATAATTTTCATTCCACGTTCATATGTAATCAACAAGGATAGATAAAAAAAAGAAGGATAATTCAATTTCTATTTTTTTCAATTTTTTTTTCAAAAAGTTTTGGTACACATATGAAAGCGACATACACACACACACACACACACACACACACACACATACATTGACATGTTATTCCCGTCACATAGTTTACGTGTTATGTAATGGCTGCCCAACGCTGAATTTTAAATGCAAGTCCAGTCTTCCCACGATTTTTAAATATGTATTAGTGCTGTAATTGAGCTTTAACGTCGAGATGGATTTATTTTAGGTGACATTAAAAAAAACCTAAAACAATTGTAACACAAAGAGAGGAACGGCTTTGACGGGGGTGGAATAATATGTGAGTTAGGAGATTTGAGGGGGTAGTGTTTTTTTGTTTCTTTTTTGAGGGAGGGGGAGGAGAGAATTAGCAAAGAGGGGGCGGATGGTACACAGCAATTCCAATTGCAGCTCGCACTATAAAAATTTCTCACGTGTACTAGACAAAAAAAAATTTAAAAAAAAGAAAATGGCTTGATATAGTTAAAAAAAATTATATGCGTGCTTACAAATATAAATACCCTTTATGAAATTTTTTCAAAACATGGGATTTTTTTTCCTGGATGTATTAAAATGACCTGTCCAAGTTGGTACCCCTTGGAATTTAAATATGGTTTGTGCAACTCATTATATGAGACTTTAAATATTATGTTATTTCGTGAATAGATTAAGATAATTAAAGCAATATCATATTAAGGGAAACAGTTTCAACTCAAGAAATATAAGAAGCAAATACATTATGTATTTAAATAAACTCTTACATCAACCGTTTATACTATTACTATATCAAATCCACAAAAAGTGGCAAATTTATAGCTCTTTAGTTACCCATTGACAATGTTCTTTCGCTCATTAGATTAGGATCCACGATGGCAATCAAAATTCTCGTGTTCGAAATTATATTACATAGCACTAAACATGATAAAGATTTTACATTTTTCCATAAATAAACATATTATTTCAACATGTGACGGTCTCTATTCCCAAATGTATCAATGAGTCAATTCATAATTTAATTATACTTTAATTTTGAAAATAGGTCATATGAAAAAGGTATTATAGATGTCTGGGAGTATGCAACTCGAGCAGATGAGTTTCGATTAAACGTTTATTTGGTACTAAGTAAAAAAATGTGAAGTTAATTTATCATGTTCTCTAAATTTAAAAATAAAGACACCTGGACGTGTGAATCGAACCCGGAACCTTTGACTTTTTATGTCAATACTCTGAGACATCCAGGAATGGTCCCGTACACAGAGTCATTCTTCTCGGCATAGTCTGTGATGGACTTGTGGAAATCGTTGACTACAAATGTGTGATCCATATAGTTAAAAAATATCGAACTAAATATGTTTGAAAACCTAATTTATAATATAACTAACTACAAAAATAATGGTAATAAAAACCTTTAAAACTAGATAAATGTCTTCCTTTTTTTTCTTATGTTTTCAATCAAATAGAATTAAGTATTTAACTATACCCATTATAATTTTAATAAAATGTCACGGCTGTTAGGGTTAACTTTAATGCGAAATATTACAACACAAATGTAATGGTTGTTTCTTTAGATGACTATTCTAACAAACTTTAAACAAGATTTTGGCTTCATTAAACCAAAAGCTTGTCGATTGAGGCTTTTTTTTAAATATATACAACTCGTATTGTAAATAAAAATGCAGCACATACTCTTTATTGATAAAAGTCACAAATTTGAATTTTGCAGTAACAGTCAAGATTCGAACCATGAGCCGCAAACCAAACTAGAAGAGCTTTAAATTTATTCCACGTAGCCATAAGTGTGTATTAGGGTGACCGCAAAAAATCGATGTCGGAATTTTGTTCGTCTGGACCCCACAAAACGATTCCCCTTTCCAGATATTGAGATAGCCGACATTTGAGCTCGATTAAACGACGTTAACCCATGCCGCTCGTCGCTCAAAGTTTGAAAAAATCCAAATTTTTGGCCAAAAAGCTGACATATGGAGCCATAACTCCAGAACGGTAAATAATAAAAACACGCTTAATATCTCAAAAGAAAGCTAATGTTGTTCTTCAAAATTTATTTTCTGTACATAATTGTTGTTATTTTAAGTCAAACAGAGTTACAACAGCCTTTGACCCTAAAAACATGACCTGGTACCATTAGGAGCCAGTTTGGGAGTATTC
>CABEEJ010000351.1:96398-156732 GCA_901482245.1 Timema douglasi
GGGGGGGGGAGTTTGGGGGAGGTGGTTAGAAAGGACGAGGCTACGTGTCTCTCTAGGTGTAGCTCCCAACTACGTGCCCCTGTAACACCGCAACCATTCATCAGAGCGACAACTCCAAGATTTACATAAAGCCATCTGGCATGTGGTAGTGGTGGTGGGGGGAAGCGGATAGAGTTCACCTTTAGGTGGTCGGGGTTAGAGAAGGTGAGGTTATCCGTTACATTCCACCACCATCACCACCAGTCTCCACTTCCCTTTAAACACCCTTATATCTCTCTTACGACCCCCTTTTTCCTTTTAAAACGAACATTCATACACGAAATGTCACATTAACACAGTATAAAGTCGTCTAGAATATTTTTCATAAAAGAACGACAAGAAAAAAAAATACATGTGAATAGAAACAGGCACACGTGATTGTAATGTATCTTTTCTCTCTCCTTACTTGTGTGGGGAAGTTTTACACCGTAAAGGTTGGCAGGCTTGGATTTACATGGGAGTAGGTGGGGGGTGATATAACAGTAAGGTGGTATTTAGTATTATCCAACAAAATGGTGTACGTGTATTTTTTTTAAAGGTGTTTGTTGTCTTGACGGTTCTCACAACTTTTTTACTATGAACCACAAGGAAATGAGTCACGATTTAAATTAGACTAGAAAAACACATCCAGTATAGAAAGAGGATAGAGAATACTCGTACAAAGTGTGACTAGCATGTAAACCATGTATTAATAAAGCTGGCAGCAAAAAAAAAGGGGGGGGGAGACTACAGTTCACAATATACTTACATACAAATTGAAATTTGTTTTTATTTGGTTTAAAAAAGTGCCATTCTGCATCAATGTCCTCATACAGTTGCAATTTAAAAATGAAATAATTCATTTTATTTGTTACCTTGACACAAAGGCAGTACAATATAAAATACCTGTAACTATTATTTATGGTAATTTTTATTATTTTATTTTTAGTTTAGTAATATAGCAAATCCTAGTTTTCAGCGATGTTTGATTATAAACACACGCACAGAAAAGATACATGATTGAAAATTGAACTATGTTCTCCCGGTATTTAAAACAATATTAGAATAAAACAGTTTGATTTTTAAAGGAAATGGTTTTAATTCAACCATAACTATAAACCATCTACACATGGTTTTAAAATGCATACTACACCTTTATTTAAATTTTTGTACTAGGTGTTCTGTCTTTCGGCAATTTTGTTGCGTCATTCCAGTTGAGTTCATTAGCGTGTCTTAGTAGCAGCTTGATTTTTTACATCCTGAAACGTAATATTCTTTCGTTGTTTGAAGTCATCAATAAGTTGAATTCATGATCTTCCTGGACCTCTTCCCCAGTCCACATCTACATCACTAAATAATCCATTTATTCTATTATTGTGATTCCATTGAATAGCAATTCTTATTCTTCCATATACAAACCCTTTTCCGAAATGATTTTTTTTTATTGTTTACATTAACCATTCCCAAAGAAACGATGAAAGCAATGACCACTTAAATACACGTCATACATTTCGTAATAGATGATTCACTCATTATTTCGTGCAAGCTAACTAAATCATTTAATTAAAAGTTTCTTTATTGAATTAAGTACTAAAAAACTCCCTTGCGTATGAGTAGTAATGGTGATGATTGGTGGTAGATATTTGGGTTTTCTGATTTAAAAAACTAGTTTGAGTTTTATTAATAATATGTTTGACACCGAAGGTTTTTATTTGGTGGGCTGCGTACGTACTGGACATGCGAATAACTACACGAAAGAATTTGGGACAATGAAGGTATTATTATTACCACCGCGTCTTACTACCCTTTCGGGTTATACGCACTTATGCTAATGTGTTATGGTAGGGTGATTGTGAGATGAAATGGAGGTCCTACAGTTTAACGTGGAATCCGAACCACGGTGGAGGCCTGACACTCCACATATTCACAAGTTGTGATTAATACATGTCTTGTCAGAGGTGAAGGAAGGGTTTGGTAATCAGATAAATCTTTGCCGGGACCCAGGATTGAACCCCAGATCCCCAACACAAAAGTTTGACACCTTATCCCTAGACCACCAGGTCACCAAGAAAGGTATTATTTATATGAATTATACCCATGTTAACATGGAAAGAGAGCAGGAAAATAATACACCACAATACACATTTAGCCGGAATTCAAACTCAAAAATCACCATCCCCTTTAAACCATAACACACTATGTGGACGATATAGTCCTTGTTCCCACTAGTGCTTCTTTTAAAATCCATAGTATAAATTGCTGCTGATGACTGCACCATATATTGCTTACTATCCGTTAATGCTATCCGCATATTTGAGTAGGGAGGTGTAAGATGAAATTCAGTGTACCTGCTATAAAATGGAAGAAGAGTGGAAAAGCATGAATGAAAAAACATCCTTAGCACACAGGACTCAAATCCAAGCCCCAAAACTCGTCCTCACCATTAGCCCAGCCTTATTGAGAGGGTAAGGCATAGATCATGCGGCCACTCATGTTAGCAATTAGGTAATAATAAATTAATAGTAAGCAATCACAGGGCTACTAAAGTGTAGTCTACTAAATAAAAAGTCACGTATCGTGAGTTGTTATAAGCCCACTAATTTGGTTCTTCTTTCGCCCTGTGAACATACCCCCCCATAAAGGAAGGTTTCTCTCCTAATCTTTATAAATATAAGTTAATGAAAAGATACTATTACCTGCTTCGTTGGCCGCATGGTCTAAGGCGTCATTATAGTGTTGGATTAGACTGCCGATGGCGGGGATATTGGGATTGAGGTGGTGTTTCAGAAATGGTTCCCCACTCCCCCGTGAATGTGGATACACTTCATCTAAATTTTACCTCATACATCCTTAGCGTATTAGCGTAATTAGTATGTGCTTATAACCTGAACAAGTATTAAGACACGGTGCTTAATACAACAACTTTTGATAATCATAATCAACATTCTGACACACCCTCCATTGGAATAAGATATCCTTCAATATCCCATCGAGGGGTGGTAAAATATGACGTGCCACGTCACGATTGCCGACCCTACCCGCGGGTTAAGACGAAGCCAGTGGGCAACGCAAGCGCCGCGAAGGATCGGAGTAAAGTTAAGGCAAGCAGATGTGTCCACGGACCACCCACTTTATTCCCCCTTTCCTCTTCCAGCTATCTCCTCTCACTAACCCTCGAGACATCTTCTGGGTGGAGAGTTTGTTTGCAAGCCGACCGTGTGATTGCGAGCGATTTCCCCTAGGACTCCATATAACCCTCCCACCCCTTCAAGCCCCTTCTACTAGACGAGATCCTTTCTCGACCCTTTTCTTTTAAACCGGTCTTCTTTCCACCCCTGCAGCGAAGCTGTTGAACGGTGTCCACTTGAGGAAAAAAATACTAGTCCGCTGTTTCATACCTCTTTCCTCTTTTGTTTGATTTCATCGCGTCCATAAACGGGGGAGGGGGATTCCCAATGGGCTTAACTTACCTTGATTACGCTTTTACCACAAATATTGAGATAGTCTACCAAAAAACTTCTTCACTTTGACAAGAGGTTTCAAGATAATCTCCTTAGACGTGGCAGTTGGCAACCTTGAACCTTTCCCGTAAAATATTGTCTCGAAATATTCAATAAAACATGACGAAACTGATTTTTACTTAATTAGTAGCTCATTAGGTGGGGATTACCTATAATGTACCCGATTTGGTTTACACATGGCTTAGGCCCTAAGGTTTTACCCACGCAATAGACTAGACTGCCGATGACAAAGATATCAGGTTAGATTTACGCTACTGAGGGCGTGATTAAAGGTTTTTCACTTTCCTCCCGCAAAAAAGTAGGTAAACCTCTTATACAATCAAGAGTTCTCATCCCTAATACATAAGTCTAACATCCTCACACTATTTCCATGAATTAATTTTAAAATTATTGTAAATATTAAATAATAATAATAATAATAATAAGCAAAGTTTAGAGAAAAAAATAGTCAACAGATTAAAAAAAATTGGAGAAACTTCTGCTGGGTGGTATGCGGAGAAGAATATGAGATATATTTATCCATGCAATAGTCAAAAGGTAACAAGCAAATCGAAGAGATTTACTCGTGTAGTGCACTTTTCATGTTCATTCAGCTCCCGTTGCATCAGTCTATCTATGCCTTGACTAGGTCAGCCCATCAGGAATGATTGGTAAAGCACAATAAAATATACAATACCCTCCAAGACTAGGTCAGCCCATCAGGGATGATTGGTAGAGCACAAGAAAATATACAATACCCTCCAAGACTAGGTCAGCCCATCAGGAATGATTGGTAGAGCACAAAAAAATATACAATACTCTACAAAATAAACACTTTTTAACCATGCTAGGATTAATTACCTAGGGTGCACTAAAATTTAGAGCAATTTGCATAATAAAAAATGTATAACTAAATAAAATCAATAAGAATTCATTGTATTTAATAAAGTGAAAAAAAAAGTCTAGTTTATGTACTACGTTAACTTCTTCAATGGGTTTAGTTCCCTAACTATCGTGTCAACCAGTCTAAAATTACCATATTTTTATACAGTAATATCTTATAAGTGTCGATTTTCTAGGAGCATGGTTGGATAAAGGATACAGAATTTAAGTGACATATTAAAAAAAACAATATAAATAAATCCGATTCTTGTAATAGTATTTTTTCACAAGACAACAAAATGAGTTAGAAGTTAAATATTATTAAGGAGGCCAAATACATTAAGGTTGAGTGTGGAACCTAATATCAATCCTGATTACTCTACGGGTCATGAATTTTTTATTCTGGGTAAAGTAAATTATAGACCAAGAAATAAAACATGAATATTATCATATATATTTATTATATTAGTCCACCATCGAATAAAGATAAGGTTTGACGAAAAGGAAAAAAACAAACAAAAACGTGAACTGAAAAGTCACACAGCTTTCTATATCCTCTTAAAGTGGCAGTAAGCCAATCGAATAGCTGTACATGATTTGGAAGGCATCGTAAAGGTTACCAAAAATATGGAAATATGGTAAAGATGCACTCATTTTTAAAAAGATAGAATAAGCTCACCAAATGTCATGACGAGGCGTCCCGCGTTGTAGTAAGTATAGCCCCAATAGACTATAATAGATCTAACAGAATTGCTCACCTCATGTAGTTGAAACTAAACGTAGATGAAACTAAACGGGATTGATTCTCCCTGAATTTATAGTTGGCTATTTAATTTTCGTGAATAGCTTGACTGTTCGGAAATTATTTCGAATTTTTCTTGGACCCGCACCTCGTAAAATCCGCTCAACTTGGTCATTTTCGCCCCTTCAATTTAGCGTCTCAGGAATCTCCCCACCTAATATATTTGGTCGCATATCTAATGAGAATCTTGGCTAAGTCACCCGAAATTGTGGTTATGGTTCCCTCAAAAATATTAAAGTTCACAAATTGGCCCTGTATAAATGATCAATAAAATATGTAACAACTCTTAAAATTAACAATTAATATTTTATGTCATAAAACAATTTAAAAGACATGTCTAATAGAAATATTCACCTTCTCTATCGCCCAGTTCAAGGCAAAAACGCTCTACTGTTTGCATGCTCATGTGGTGGGTCCGTGAACTACTTAACTAATCAAGATAGATCCCAAACAAGATATGTTTAATATGAATAAGTAAAAAAAAAACCCAACGAGAACAAATGACTACAATGCAGGTACGTAACCAAAACAAATCCGACATAATATTAAATTTTGTATTTTTTTTCCCAAAGATTTACGCTACCAGGGACCCACCATAAATAGTTAATATCCAAGGGGGAGCTAGAAATTAAAAAGAGCGTGCCCCAAAGTCAGTTTTCACATTCAATCCACGAGTTAAGAGTATACATTTAATATATTCCTGAATGAAATAAAACTAACACGATTAAATGACTGGAGAGCTAAAACAAAAAACCAATAAATAATACTAGGCTATTATTGAAAGTCCTAATATAAGCGTAATTATTTCATATCGTATAACCCGAATAATTAGTAAGACGAGGTGAACAAAATATCATAGTTTAGTAAGAACAAATAATTTATTATGTTAATATTGACCACTATATTTACTAAAATTTAATGCACATTATTTTTGGCCAAATTTTGTATCCAAAACTTAGGGTGCGCTTTAGAGTCGATGGCACATTATATCCGAACAAAAACTCTAGGACTGAAATCTCTCTCCTACAGCCCCAATACCCCCTCCTCCCTCCTCGTTAGGCACTCTCAATTGATTTCGCACCCTTTGTTCAGATTACCGCGTCGTACCCTATAGTTTGAGTGGCCTTACTTTAAACTCTATTATTTTCGAACAAGACCTCCCAAATGGCCTTTTGGTATGGTGGTCAGCATTCTTAGCTACTAATCTAAAGGTCCCGGGCTCGATACCTTGTGCTTCCAGATTATTCTGTGACACAGTGGGTCTGGAACGTGTTTAAACTCATCCTCGTAATGGTACATAAGGATATAAGGCAATAAAATAATGTGGAGAATCCAGTCTATAATAAAACTGAGATTAATGATCCGGGGGGCTCGTTATGCTAACCACATACCAGCCTGTTTCCGCAAATGTCGGCACTATCTTTGTCAAAATACGGCGGCTACTCAGTTGGGATATCTCGTTTGTGGGATGAAGTCGTAGAGTTATTATTAAGAGGAATATCAAACGAAATGGCAACTTATTAATAAATAAAACTGCTACTTACAAAACTGATCACTTGCCTATTTACATAAACATAATTTATACCAAGGATATATATTTTAATATTGAGTCTCTAATAAAGTTACAAAGTAACTACTAGCCGATGTTTTAAAATAAAATAAATCATGTTTTAAAAGTTGTCTATATTTTTCTTTTCTTATAAGACCATGCGGTTCTTACGGCAATAAATAACCGTACGACACCAAATATAGAGAACCTAAGAGAAATGTCTACTTTAACACACATACTGCGGTACTTATCATGAAAATTTAAGTTATGAAGGTTCAAAACAACTGATACAATCCTCGACCATCTTATAATTTTTTTTGCACTAAAAACGCATACCTTGATTTTTTTACAAATAAACATATCTGACAGCTAGATAAAACTACTAGATATATTATCAAGTATGCATACGTTAAATCGTGTGGTGTGTAGCCGTCACTTTTGATAGGTATTATCTATACCGGTAAAATAATACTAATTACTCGTATATACTAAAATAATATTAATGTAATAAAAAAATAGATGTATTTTATATAAGGTGCTCTAACTGACCATTCGTAAGAGAATCAAGGTAGAGTTCAGACACAATCAAAGACTTCACATTCTCAGAGCTATCAGAGAATTACCAGTAGTGGCGTTAGTGTGTAAAATCCGGTTTTCATAGGAAATACCATATACAACACCTATAAAAGTTATTGTACCTACTTTAATAGGCCAAGTCATATGACACTCGGCTGTCACTTTTAATAAATATTATCAATGCTATAAAATAACACTGATGATAAAGTAAAATAATATCATGGTTAACCATGAATCAGTTTACTTTTTCTTAAATTTATTCCTATCAGAATATATTCCATTATACGAATTAAATTAATGACATTAACAAAATTACGGAGTGCAGAGTGTATACGTTGATTTAACTATCATCCAACGCAGTAATGGGTAGGTCAAGGGCTTCGCTTAAAATAGGGTTGTATAAAGGGCCAGGGTGGGAGCACGTAATAATACTATCTGAATTGCTGTGGTCAATAGTTCATAGTACAATGTTGGGAAAAGGGGTGAAGGGAAAGTACATGATATACACATGACAGGGTATTACACAAAGGCTCACACACACACACACACACACACACACACACACACACATGTGCTGTATCATGTGTCGAGCTAGTCAGGACAATCTAGGGACGTGCCAGTCCAACATATCTAGCGCGTGACTTTCATAGAACGGGTCCACCTACATTTCATCCCTCCATTTGAATCGACACACACACATATGTACGTTTAGCAGTATCGCTAGCACACATAACATGACATGATACACATCTATGTGTGCCTACCTACTTCTTTATCCGCCTGTCGGCCCTTTGAACTCTCACTATATGTAAATCCACCTATCTAGATATATATTTACCTATCAATTTCAAGCATACATGTGTTCACATATAGACAAAATGCAGATTCATTAACAAATATGTTCAGACTAATTCAGAAATTGTATCACCACCCACCTTCATGATGACAATATTAACATGTAAATGAACATGAGTTTAACCTAGTTTCACATCTCGGAAACTTTAGAAAACATTCCGTATACTCCAATGAGTTCGATATTAATGAATGTTTTAAATAATTAGATCGATTTTCGATTCACATGGACCAAATTCTCGCATTTACAATATCCACTAAGTAATTATAATCAGTAGAGTGGCGTGGAGTGTTGCAACGGTAAGTATAGCTTGTTTCAACTGTACCTGTGATGTGTTCTCATTCCCCCTCCACAAACTTGGTCCCCATTTGACAAATAGGCTCTGCTCTACACACCTCTGATGGGAATTTATTATTATTCATATTAGCACGGCATCTTACTACCCGTTCGGGTTATACGCACTTACGCTAATGTGTAATTGTAGGGTGATTGTGAGATGAAATGAAGGGACTACAGTTTAAGGTGGAATCGAACCACGGTGGAGGCCTGGCATTCTCCACATTCACAAGATGTCTTGTCAGAGGTGAAGGAGGGGTTTGGTAACAGATGGGAATTTATTTCTGTTGATACAGCTACCTTCATTTGATTGGGTATAAAGGCTATATTATCGTTGACATACAAAAATTAGGCCTGTAATATTTATATAAGTGGCGGCCTCAAGGGGAAAATACTATATTCCCAGTGTTAGGGAGATGGAGCTTCAAATCTTGGCCAGGTTCACCCGAATGCCTCTCTACATCACAGTGTTTCCTTCATATTATATACATGCTAGTGCGGGTGCACTTTGCTTAAGGTACCTTTTTAATCCCTTTATTTTAAATTAAGTCATTCATACTTGTAGAACTAAGCCTGATAAAAAAAAAGGACTATGGCTTGAGCCTACGATCGAACCACAATTACCGAGAGGCAGCCGTAGTTAACGATTATAGTACTAACATTTGTAGATTGAGGGTGTCATGAACGAACCCTCTGGCCATTAATATCAGTTTTATAGACCTGAGAAGCTACTTCCCTACCTTCCAGCCCGGTGTATACGTCATATGGCTACGTTTTTTTTATGTTAGATATTTTTATATTAATTTTTATCTATAAAAAATACCAATGCTTGTTGTAGACAAATGGCTACATATTAAAAAGAATATTCAAATAAATTATATAATAAAACTGTATGTTATGCATAGATTTTAAAATTAATTTCTAAAAAAATATATATTTTTTTTACATACACTATAATTTGAGTTGAAAAGAGATAAGTAACTTTTTATTTGTCTTCACGAGGCTGAGTTAGCTCCCATTCTAGACCCATTGTCATTCAGAAAAATTATTTATGCACCGGGAGGTTGTTCCCGGGACATCTAGATATGTATCCAAGAGCTCCTGACAACTATCCCATAGAGTTGGTCATCAAACCTATTAATTAAATACAATAAATGAAAACTCAGTGGAGTATTTTAATTATGACAGATTCATAAAACAGGTCTGTGAGTAAGTACGTGGACTCTATTCAACTTTGATGAAATAGGTTGGATGTGCAATTTACTTGCAACAATGGCAGAAACTATCCACATTAGTGAGCATGCAGTTAAAGGAGTAAGAGTTGCAATAAACTCTATAGCCGGTGAACGCAAGGATAAGACTACATGGAGCCACACCGAACCGCACCAAATCGCACCACAGTGAACCATAAACTTCCTGATTAATTATATATATATTTTTAAATGCAAGTGGCAGCATGAATCCTCCCCACTCCTTACCGCACCGCACCGCACCGCACCGCATCGGCACGGAAAAACCGTCGAGAAAGAGTTCATTCGCACTTTTACGTAGCGGTGTGGACCGTGTAGCCACCAATACCCGAATACACATGACAATTCGGCCGTCTCCGGAAATGTTCGGTAGCTTCCGAACTTTGATTTGATACCAACCATCATGCAGTGTACGAGGTAACTTAAATTTATTTATTATTATTAATTATTATTATTATTATTATTATTATTATTATTAGCACCGCGTCTTACCACCTGTTCGGGTTATACGCACTTACACTAATGTGTAATGGTAGGGTGATTGTGAGATGAAATGGAGGACCTACAGTTTAGCGTGGAATCCGAACCATGGTGGAGTCCTGGCATTCCCCACATTCACAAAATGTCTTGTCAGAGGTGAAGGAAGGGTTTGGTAATCAGATAAATCTGTGCCGGGACCGAGGATTGAACCCCAGCCACCAGCACAGAAGTCTGACACCTTACCCCTAGACCACCAGGTCACCTACATTTATTTAAATTATGGTTGAAAGAAAACCAGAGTTATATTTTTAAATGCAGTTCGGTTTTTATTGTTTTTTGGAGAATGGGTTTATTGTTGTTGTTTTTTGAGTTAAATTTGATTTAATATGTATGCTAACTGATTTAACTACTCAATCAAAGAGATTAATTATTCGGGATCAAGTTAAACTCGAGCTCGAACACTTTGAACCTTGTTCTTTCATGTCTTCCACAGCACGACTTTCGATGGCAGGAATGCTCTGGCGCACACATTCATTCAAAATTTCCGTCACATTAGACTCGTGTAGCCACTTAGAAATTCAGGTGTGTTGTAGTGTGTTGCGGGTCGGCTCCTTGGAGCCCTAGCTTGGAACTCGATAGGCATGTCTCAACCGGGTCCACTAAAGGTAATGTTGGCTTACACGTGATTTGTCATGAAAGTTTCTTTATCTTTTCTCTAGATTAATGCGGGAGCATGTTGTCCAAGACTGCCCTTCATTGGTTAAGTTTTTAAATGTGTTAAAGACTAAAAATAATTATAAAATAACTTCACGTTAGCATATATTTTATTAGGCTGAAATGGTGTGAAAGTTTAATGTAATGTATATGAAATTTAATCATTGCATTATTGGTTTAAACTTATAAACTGGTACTAGTGACAAAAACTATCTAGTCTAAGAATACAAGATGAGGGAGTAGATCTTTAAGGATGCTCATCTTCAGATTCCAGAGAAGAGAGAGGATGATAAATTACAATATAAAGGTGTATAACATATTCTGAAACAACCAGCTGAGATTGAACCCAAACCTTCCTAGTTAAGAGTCCGCTAAACTATTTTTACCATCACCCTAGCTTATTATTTAGTTTAGGTAATATAACATATTTTAATACATGGGGTGTTCGGAAATTCAACGCCCAAACTGCACAAATAGCTTGATTGAATCAAACGTAATAAAAGATCCCTATACATCTACATCCGGAGAGCTATGCTGATACCATTAAATTGTGTTCAAAGTTTCGGCGTATAGTGTCGAGAAAGAAAATAGGTTCAAGCATGCTTGTACAACAGGTAGCCTAGGAGTTAGGCACATGGCACTACACACCTTGACATCTTGGATCACGGCAGTAGAAAATACCACAATTAATAGTAAAGAACACACCGATTCATCTAGAAATGCGATTTGAGGGTCATCATTAACGGTAATACATCACAGAACGTGCGTGCCATCATTACATATGCATTGCCGCACGCCTAACTCCTATGCAAATTGATGTACACGTATTCTTTAATAGCTTCGTTCTCCCGGCTTTATATTACGAAACTTTGAACACAATTTAATGATTTTATTGTAGTTCTGTGGATGTAAGTTTATAAGAATTTTGTATTACTTTTGGTTCAAACAAATTATATGTACAGTTTGGGCTATGAATTTCCGAACAACCTGTATTTGCCTCAAATATAAATCTGTTTCCTAATAGTACTATTAAAACTGTATTAATAGAAAAAGAGAGATTATGCCAACCAACATTCCCTAAACAAAACACTTTTTATTTTAGTAAACTACCTACGTATATGCGCTTTGTAACGGCAAAGCACTACTGAAACTCATCCTCCAACGTGCGGTGTTTTTCAAAACAAAACATAACTCGTTGACGTATTGTTATATATCTCGTGACCAAAATCCCTGTTTCCGAGGCGAGCCGGCGATAGGTAGGGGAAGAGGGGAAGCGCATAATTTGTTTTACTCGGCAGAAAAATAATCTACCTTAAATATTCACTCTAAAAGTTTTTTGTTTTAATTCCAGTGGTTGTGTACGTTCTTGAATGAGACTAAATTGTCGAAGTAGAATGGGATGGGGAAGTATGTACAGATATACAAACGCATACGCACAAAACCTAATGAATAGCCACCGAGAATTTACTTTCAATGCATATATAAAAAAAAGAGAAGATAAAGGTTAGGTTGAGGTAGCAAGCAGTCATGATGTAACCCATGTATGTGAATGTGTGCGTGTCCAATCCTTACACCGTTCGATCCACCCAGGGACTACCCGTTAATCTCCGGACAGTTGGCGGCCCTTCTAATGGGAGTCACACATCACAATCGACAGGAGGGTCGGCCCCTTTCCCCCTCCCCTACTCTTCAGGGCCCGAAATTCCCACCACTATCTATCCAAGGGGGATTTTTTTCCCCCTCTCTACCAATCCTACTACCTTCTATTCTGCTTCAGTGAAAGGGAAGCTAGCGACGGATTCTCTGCAATCCCTTTGAGCTCAACCGTACAAGGAACCGACCCGCCCGGTTTTTTTTATGTGTGTGTGTGCTCTCCCGCATTATTTTTTTTTATTTTAGCAACGTAAATGAGAAATGTTCGATTTGGGACTTTTTATTATCCTCACATTATTTTACCGCTTCCCTCGGTTTTAATTTTAGAAAAAAAATCTCAACGTTGGTAGGTAAAATCCTGGCACCCCCTCCCCCCCCTTTTTCCCCCAAAAAAGAACACACATCAAGTTTATTGAAGCATTTAAAAGATGAGAAACAGAATGTTTAGAACTACGATCAAAACTAAATTGTTAGCTTGAACCGATAAAAAAAGAAGAAGAAGAAAAACACACCTTTGATGTTTAAACTCATTTCACCATTTAAAGCACAACTCTTAATCTTCCCTATTTAGTTAAGTGGGGAAACATTAATTGTTGTTTTTAACAAACTTGTAAAAATATGCAGATATTTTTGCAAACTATCTTAATTCGATGTATATCATAACATATTCTCTTAGAGAAACTGTATATACGTTGTCACATAGTGTACCATTTTAATAAAACAATATCTACAAAAATCACCTAACTTCAGCTATAAATAAGGAAATAGCGCAAAGAAAGTATTTTCCATTGTTTCTCGTATTCATTTTAAGTATTTCGATTATTTCAAAGTAGTTTTTCAATCTCTTAAGGGTCTTGTGGACACTTATTTAGGGCACAATTTTTATCAATCTAGGATTATTATTTTTTGCACCGTATCTTATAATAATCTGTGATCAGATACAGATAATAATAAAGGTTTTTTTACCACTATAAAATTTACTAAAATAATTCTTATACATTCATGTCAAGTCATATGATCTTCAATGGTTTATTTTGATAGACAGTATTAATACCTATAGATATTTATAATAATGTAGTAAAATATTTTCACTGCTAACAGAAAAAAAAAGTTTGCAGTTTCTTAACCTTTTTTCATACCAGAACCCTATTATAACTGATCAAGTGATTAGTCAATCTGAATTAATTACAGTAATGAGGTAGGAATGTTGATGGTAGAATTTAGAGTGAGAATACTATTGTTTGTGTGGTGGAGGAGAATAAACCACCGAGGAAAGCTAAACCTCAATACATTTTGCTAAGATTTTAAACCTCAACTTCCCATCACAGGCAAACTAGACTCTTTGGTCAAGGATGGAAAGATTTTTCATATCAGTGTGTCACTTAAAGACCAGATAAATTTGGACTAATACATATTGCCACCTCTTATTTACTTTTTTAATGATTATTTAAAAATCAAGAGTAATTGATGAATATTGTCAAGTGCAATAAACTCAAATAAATATGGTAAATATTTTAATAATGCTAAATTTTAATAAAGTGGTAAAAATCTATTAAATTGTCAAAGTGAATATCTTGAACAATATTAATGTCATTAACTTAAAGGAAAAACATTTAAAGTAACACCCTAATGGCGTTAAAAATACATATATATATATATATAAATAAATAAATGTTAAAATAAAAAAATACATAATGTTTTCCATTACAGTTTGAAACATGTTGTGTTTGGCTAGCCAATGTATTTATATTCGGTTCATAGCTTGTCGTCTTCAATAGCGAGCAAGAAAATTTGTAATCATTGAATTCACAAATTTCATTGTTACACGACATTTAATGACAAGGCTATCGAAATATTATTGACTTAACAAAAATAATACCACGTTGTGAAATTTTTTATTGGATGTTATTTTTTTTACTAGTTTGCGTGCCATAGATTCACCATCCCTGTTCTATGAACTTAATATTGTCCCCAAACCAGCCGGTGTATGTTTAGAAGATATTTTGATCTATGGTTAGATTAGATGAAATAATATAGAAAAGTCCTAACTACTTCATTAAATAAAATCTTACGAATATCTACAGTATTAGTTTCATAGGAAGCACTTTACTTGAAAACTGCAAACTCACATTGCCACATTGAGAGAAGTAAAAATATTATAATTGAAATTACATTATTAGTACGTTATATTAGTATTTATTATAGGTGTTAACGTGCACTTTCTAAACTGACTGTTTATATTAGCACAAAAGATATTCCATGAGTGAGAGTGAAAAGGCCTACCAATTTTTCAGGGAGAGGTATTTTCTTACACTTTCCAGAGTTCTTATATATGACAGAATTAACATAAAACCAACGGCTTTACTTACCCTCCGACGGAAGTTGTTTTACGGATTTTTATTGCTTCAGAGAGATGCGTCAACCTGGGCTGTGTTTGAGCCTACAAATATCGGCTCATGAGGCGAGAACTTTACCCTTAAACTACTGAAGTCGACTTTAATTAATAATGTTAAGAGAGAAGTTATAATAAAACCCCATAAGGAAGTAATATTGCAAGATTTAGATACATTTCTAAATAAACCTTTATATAATAAAACGAGTAATATTTATTTATATAGTGCAAATTGTTAGCGAATTCCAATCATTGTTTGTGATCGAAATTGTAAATACTCCAAAAATAAGAGTCTAAATAGTGGTTTAATAATATAACCCTCTAAGACAGGCACGCGGGTTAAGGCATTAGACGTGTCTGTTCTAGTTTACCAGTTGGGTCTCAAATTTTAAATGAGTGTACAAAGGTTTTTTTGCTGGCTGGTATTTCACACTTTCTCTCTTTAAGTGGATATATATTTATTCTAAATTGTACTTTCCACCCCATTATCATAATTACACAGATATCCTGGACGGTAATTAGGACTTCGTGCACCCAAAACAAAGAACCCAAAGACCAAAGTAGATTCTCGATAGTTCGAATTTAATGGGCCCATGCCCATCTAGAAATATTAATAACTTGAACTATATGAAGTTGTCAGAATAAATTAAAAATATTTATTTTTGTTTAAGTGTAAGAACCATTTAATACATATTTTTTAAATTATGTAACACACACACAGTTTCGTAAACATTAATAAATCTACGTATTTTTTTAATTTAAAAAAGTGTTTTCTATTTAATTATTTAGCTTGTGGTCATTTTTAGCCGTGTAGCCACACATATTTATTCCTAAGTAAATGATCGAGCACAGGAAATATACTTTACTTTAACTATATGGAACCTCGATCCATCGAGATTGTACTCTACTTCAAATTTAAAAATGGCCTACTCTGATTTAAATGAAGATATTCCCGTCATGGATTGGCATAACTAGTGTTATATGAACTGTATTTGAAAAACTACCCCAATGAGAAAAGAATAGGAAGAAATATATTTATATAAAATTAATAGAAAAGCATAACATGATGGATATGGAACATTAAGTAATATCGCAATATAACGTCAATACAAAATCATACATTAATAAATATCACAATATAAAAGCAATACAAAATAATTTCACGGTGTGAATGAAACGTTATTAATTAATATCACAAAATAAAATCAATAAAAAATAATTCAATTATGCGACTGGAAGGATGGCTCATAGGGAAGTGAAGATGCAACCATTAGAAAAGTTGTTAGGTGGATTTTTGATTTATTTTAGTATTATTATGTGTATGTCAGTAACCAGTGCTATAGTCGGTGTGTCTTTGTTCGGTTCCAGGAAGTTAAAGTTAGCGCAGAAATAAGCTAAGTATGAACTAATCTGACAG
Organism: Timema douglasi; assembly: GCA_901482245.1. NCBI lineage: Eukaryota > Metazoa > Arthropoda > Insecta > Phasmatodea > Timematidae > Timema > Timema douglasi. The sequence goes on from CABEEJ010000351.1 coordinate 112,821, forward strand.
AATATTAATGTTTTGGAACTCAATGTTTAAGTTACTGAAAATTGAGCATTGCTTCTTCATTATTTATATTAACTAACGCAATTAGGTTAACAAAACAATAACAAAATACTTTATATGTTGTTACTTATGGTACATTTATTATTAACATTTCAAGTGATTCCTTTGTTCCACAAACGACACAACAAAATATTAATTGTTTATTCATCTTTTACCTTAGATGGAAATAGTTCCCAAAAGCTATAAAATAATTCTTCTCTTTAGCTTTCATTTTCTTCTGCTGCAGAACATATCAAATTCCACTTCTCGATTTCCAAAAGAATAAAAATTCTTTTCAGAGCTAAACCCTGATCTTAATAAGCATTTTCATAGCTCCTTGGACTTCCTACGCTACAAAGCACACTAACTACTCCTCTCAGCTATATATGTAATCAGGGAGAGAAGATGTTTCTAACAAACAAAACAAAAATATGTATCTTAAAAAAAGACAACAAAAAAAACATAAAATAAATAGTTTCAAGCGTCTTAAGCAACGCACTCCACAGAACAAAAGTAAAACGATGTAGCCACCACCCCCATCTTCTCATTACATGAATACTTGCCACTGTTTCAAATTTACGTCTCACTTTTTTCAACGAACGAAAGAGAGAAAGCCTCAACTTAGATTGATAACTGAAGTGAGATTTTCTCTAATACAAATAAGTTTGTATAAGGATTTTTTTTTTAAATGCTATATTATTCATGGCCTATACCTTGCCTCAACTATAGAATATTCCGTCTAAAACATTAATACGGTATACCGGGTAGTTTTTTTTTTCTTTTAAGAAATTCACAAGACTTCAACTGAACAGTGAATATAAAACCAACTACTTCATTGGCCAAATGGTCTAAGACTCTAAAGTGTCACTCTCATGTTAGACTGGCCTGCTGACGACGAAGAGATCAGTGTTTGAATCCCAGTCAGGCCTACTGAGGGTGGTTTTTCCTAGATTATTCACCACTATCCTTTCATGCAAATACGGGTTTATTACCTCTAAAATGCTTCCTCCCTCATCCCTACGCCATTAGAGTAATTATCAAAAACCATATGCGTATAGCCTAAACATGTTGTAAGCCATGTTGATAAATACGAGTATATAGATCCAGAATGTAAATAGAACAAACCTCAGTGGTCACATGATTTAAGGCACCGTTTTTTAAAACGGGTGTGCCATAGCAGGTGTTCCGTGAAAGTTTGGTAGAAGATAAAAAAATGTATGAGTAAAAATAAGGATGAGGAAGATTAAATTTTATATGAAGTGTTTTCACATTTTTGTGGAGGTAGAGTGGAAAAATATGTAAGAAAAGTCATTCTCCGTATATCCAGACAAGATTCAAACCTTGATATCTCCTTCATTGGCAGTTCAGTATACTGTGATAGTGACGCCTTAAGCCATGCAATCACTGATGTGACTACTATAAAAATAAATTGTTGTACTATGACATATTATCAACGTGGTATCACTATAATCTGAGAAAACTAAATAATTTTTAAATAATGTATTTCTTCTTTTCCATGAAGCGCAAGATATAGGAATAAAGGGGTACATCTTATCTTATTTGATTTGCCTATGACGAAGAGGTCAAGGTTTGAATCTCAGCTTGGTGTGATTGAGTTTTCTTTCTGAATTGCATCCCACTATCCCTCCCTCCCTGAATATGTAGGTAGACTATTTTTATAGTTATTCTTTTATCCTTACCTCATGGAAGTAACGTTGTTTATAAACTATAGGTATATTTAAATACTATAAAATTGATAAAAAATATGTTCCAAGATTAATTTGTACGTATCTAAATTAGTAAAAAATCAAGAATTATAGTGCAAAATATTACAACTAACTAATGTTTATAGGTAATTTAAAATATTTGATACAATCAGATAATTTAATCTATATTATACTATTTGGTTATTTTAATTAAATATACCTTTTTTTATCTAATTAACTTCTAATACAATATTAATAATTGTTTGTGGTTTATAACTATTTAAAAACAGCGAAACAAAAATTTATTGTGGTAGAACTTAGATAAATAACCCACATGCTTTATTTTATTTTGAGGTAAATATTAGTACTATTTTATAAATTAAATTTCAAGGTTTTATTTATTTTATTAACAAGCCTCTTGAAAAAGTTTGAAAATACAAACGAGAAACAATTTTTACTATATTGGTTGTTGGTTCGATGTAAAAACAATATTTATATTTCATTTCAAATGTTATAACAAAAAGTGTTATTTAGCTCATTTGTCTAAAAACTGTCCTATCGGTTTTTTATACTATCCTTGGGTGGTGGTAACATACTAGTTAATTAAATCAAAGGAACATTTATTGTCCGCATGTGGTTTAAAAAACATGTGGAGTTCCCAAATCAAAAGCATATAAAATGAGTTGATTAAAAACGTGAAACATTGTAAGAATTACTAAAGGAATGTTGACTACAAAAGGCTTATTATTCTCTGGGATTACATTTTAAATCAATCGTAGTTCAGCATCTTTGCAATATTACAAATTTTATGACCTAATTCCATCATGACCTTGACTCGAAACACATTCTCTCAAAGTTGATTTTGTCATCATCTGAAGCAAATTGCGCCTAAAGGGGTTATACCATTCACCAAACCTAAGCAATTGCTTTGATATATATTTGAGAAGAAATAATATCTTAATCCAAACCTTTCTAAACTAATACAATTCTAAAGATAATATATGTATTATGTATGATAATCTATTAGCTTAAAAACAATAAAAATTTGGGAAAACATTATAAGGCTTTTATTTTAGCTATTTAATACATGTAAACATAATGTTAACATTTAAAACTGACACCTTTCTCATTTTTACTTTCTCTCGACACGTCGGAGGGAGAATATTGTGATCGACGAAAAATTCGAACTCGGGATTCTGGTAAATATTTCGACGTTTAATGACCCCCTGAAACTAAAACAAGGAGGTTCCGCAATGCTATATGTTTATAAGTCTGTCTAGAGCCAAACATATTTTAACGGTTGAAATAAAACTTGGTATAAGGGGTTTTCATAAAGTATCTTCAAGGAGTATTTGGAATTATATATCTAACCCTAAAATTAAGGGTAGTTTACAGAAGGGCAAAAAGAGAGAAAAAAACCAGCTTTAAATTCGCTCTAAAGATTTTTATTACATTCTATATCTGGGCAAAGTTTATCATATTAAAAAACAAGGCAATTCTAATGTTCTCATAAAAATGAATTTGAGGATCCTTTACATATGAAAAATATTCAGATTATCATAATTTCTGTGCAACTATTTGCGATACGATATGAAATAACTTATTGTAAACTCTTATTACTAATAAAGATATTTTATTTGTAATATATTATAAAACCAACAATTTCTTAGCTGTAAGAAAATATATAGGGCAATACTTTTAATTTAGGTATTAGAAAGTGAATTTGATTCTTATTTTCTTTGGTGGACATTGATGTTCATCCATGCTCAATTTTTCTGTAAAAGAGCTCCTAATTCCTAATGTCATAGATTAAGTAAGAGTGTATATTTGTTCATTTATTATTATTATTATCACCACGTCTTACTACCCGTTCGGTTTATACGCACTTACGCTAATGTGTAATGGTAGGGTGATTGTGAGATGAAATGGAGGACCTACAGTTTAACGTGGAATCCGAACCACGTTGGAGGCCTGGCATTCCCCACATTCACAAGATGTCTTGTCAGAGGTGAAGGAAGGGTTTGGTAATCAGATAAATCTGTGCCAGGACCGAGGATTGAACCCCGGACCCCCAGCACAGAAGTCCAACAGGTTACCCCTTAACCACCAGATCACCTATCATTTATTTTAGTTGGTGTAATGTTTCTACAACAACGTATATACCTATTATTTCGTTTCACAAATCTAACGAGTTTTTAGTAAATGTATTTTTTTAGATAAAAACGGGAGAAAATCTGTGTGGTGCATTGTACCATCCCATTAAAGCGCACAATAATTAATAAAGTGACAGGTTTGATTTAAATTTTATTCATATTTAAATATTGGATTTATTTAAAGTAACCAGAACCGGCAGGAATGAGCAATAGTGTAAAAATAGTCTGGTCTAGTTTTGTGGTGACAGATATATCCATGCGTTTAGGATGTTTTTTGAATGGTTTCTTAATCTCCTGACAAGAAAATATGTACGTATTCCCTCTGAACTATTCTTCAGTTAACAAACACCTTTGGTGTCGTATGTTTATAGCTAGAATAAGTAGTAATATACTGTGAAAAACACACACACACACAACACATATATATATATATATATATATATATATTAAGAAAGTGAGAATACCTCGTAATAAATAAAATTGATTCTTATTCCCATACAAAGTATATAAATTAAATGAATAATTACTGAATTTTAATCACATCAACACCATATTGAACGGTTGGTCTCGATAAAATATACTTGAGCAGAAAGAACCTCAAAACATCCTCAGTATCTCTCTCCCTCGGTGGCGTAGTTGTCAATTGCGCTAGTCGTGTTGAGCTCGACCACCTAGGACGGGGAGATCGAGGTTCGAATCTAGGTCGGGTGAACTGGGGTGGTTTTTCCTAAATGGTTTTCCACTCTCTCTCTCTCTCCATGCAAATGCGGGTTCACTTCCTCTAATTCAACCTTCCCAATTCCCTATCCATTAGCGTAATTACTACTTAAAGCGTATAAAAGAACGGGTAGTAAGACGCGGTGCTAAATAATAATATTAATAATAATAATCTCTCCCGCATGACTTAAGGTTGTATCTCGTAGTTTGAGGTGGTCCCACTGAAAAGGCGCCAGTAAAGACGAGTCGTATTTAGCTAACTGGAATGAAAGTGTCCGCGCTTCAACGTTACTTCCATCTTTTCCCATTTCACTTTAATTCCCTCATCCCCTTTTAATACTTTTCCTTATCTCCTTTACCATCCGTGTATATATATATATATATATACACACACACACACACGTACAAGAACGCACAAAACAAATTGTGGAAATGAAATGCAGGAAAAAAAACATTAAAATTTTCTGCTGAGGACTTTTTAAACTAGGCATATATTACTTTTGAAATCGTATTTAATAAATTAAACGTTCACGAAACAAACAAATTACCTTATTTAATAAAACGTATATATTTGTAACTTTTCGCATATTTATAGCTCTTAAGCCTCCCTCCTATAGTGCTTGGTATATTACTACTCAAAGTTCAGAATATCCATAAATTTACATTAATGCGGAAGGTATGATGGGTTTTTTTAAGAAATATTTTACCCACATTTCCGTAGGTTCGAGATTAAACACCTAGGTTTAAAGAATGTCCTTGCCAGATTTCGTTAAAATTTGTTTGTACATTCGGTGACGTAGCCAGGGGAAGTTCCAGAATGTCCGAACAACCCTCCCCACCCACACACACACACACACACACACACACACACTCTCTTGAGGACTTGGATCACAACCACTAGCTTAAACTTAATAAATTACTTTAGATACTTCTTATTTAATTTCGAACTTTAACTTATGTTCTTTTTATGTTTTAGATTGAATAGATATAATTTTTTCATATTTCTACAGTATCTCGGCTTGAAAATCTTCTATAACCTATAGTCTATCAATACTATGGTATGCTTGTTGAGTTAAGTAAGCCATGATATAACACAATTTGAATGTGTACTTCCAATGGTTGCAAGAGAAGGGGGAATTTGTATACTTTGGGAGGTTGTGCGGGGGGAAGGGGGAGGTCACACTAGGTATGGTTGTGTGGGGAGGAAGGAGATTTTTACACTAGGGGTGGCTGTGTGGGAGGGGAGAGTTTATATTATGGATAGTTTTGTGAGGGGATTGGGGGTGGATTCTTACACTAGGGTTGATTGTGTGGGGAGGAGGAGAGGTATTAACAATCGTGCAAATAGATAAATAGATAAATGAAGAAGGAACTTTATTTAAGCTTCCCTCACTCTCAATGGAAAATTTTGTCTACGTCACTGCACGCATTTGCCAGTTGAATAAGCACAAAAGTGTTGAAACTAGTGATATCCCATATAAATTAATTTGGACTAATACAAGAAATCAGTTAAAACATCTTGGTTAATTGGATTTCATTCAAACAACATGAAGAAGTAAGTCTACCTTAACTATATATTCAGGAGGTTTGGGATAATAATCACCCGCAATCTCTTTGCAAAACGCAAGTTAAGTAAAGAACAACAACCATTATTAATGATCGTGTGTTACGAGTAATGGAGTCACCCTGCGATTATTTAGAATACTACTTGTTAAACTGAGATGTGTAGAGAATAGCATCCAGACCACATTAAGTTCATTGAGACTTTAATAAACGTTGATCAATTTAATCAATTTGTGAGCAAAGCTATTGTATGAGTTCACTAATTCCTTTATTATCCACATTTCCTAAGAGTATTTCCATTTTTTCAAGTAATTTATAGGGTAAATATTGGGTAATTAAATTTGCATTTTTAAAAGTGACTTGTATGAGGTAATTTAGTGGATGGTTAAAACATAATGATTTGACCTTTAAACGTATGAAGGGATATATTTAGTCTCCACGCAACTCAATATTTTAAGGGTTTGAAAAAAGAATAAGACATTTGTTTGAATCAGCGTGATTTTATCTTCATTTTGCTTAATCTTGAATGCAAAAGTCTGATGTATTAAGTAACCAGATAAATATTCCTAATTCACAAATATTCTATTAATTTGTTTAAATTTTTTTTAGGGGAAATTCACTATTTTGAGTTTGTTTTTTCTTTAAAAAATAATCCACATATTTTTATGGTTTTCTTGGTTTGTGGCAAACGTGATTTTATTTCGAAGTAATACTACTTTATTGTGATGTTTCTGTGTAAGCTATATTACTCAATTAAATATAAGTAAAAATCTCATATCTAAATAAGCATACTATGAAATGAATCTTATTTGGCATAAAAATAGTTTATTATTTTAAATATACCAATTTATTTCCATATTAAATATTAATTTGCTAGTGGATGGCAAATTTTCTAGCTACTCTCATTAAATATAAAATAGAACAATAGAAACAAATTACTTTAAATAAGTTTGTGTGTTTTAGTGCGAATCGAAACCAAGAAGTAGGAATAAAAATGACATAAATGTTATTGAAACTGTTAAAATAATTGTATTGTGTCAATTTAGTTTTAACAGCTGAATAAGACTTCATAGATGAAATGATTTTGATGAATTGTTTGGTTGGCTTATGATAATCAAACCACAAATAAACAGCATACCCTTAAACTTTAAATTATAACGAATGTTATGGGTAAAATAAAATATATATTTTTAATAGTGGGGAGGCATCTTAAACGTATTATGTTGAGCTAAAACCTAATTTACGATTTTTCTTAAAACAATCAATCAATTGTTAATCAAAGTAAAACTGATAAAAACCTATCCTAACATTAATTAAACCTTTTATAATTTCCCAAATGTTTTCAAACTAAGAACTCTATATTTTCTCGGTATTTTAAATTAAAGTCTACACTAGATAATATCATTGCTTATCATGTTTTATGTTAAATTTTTGAAACAAGAATGATTTAAAAAAGAACTGTCATTGATATTCACACTATCACATGAATTAGAAATAAAACTTACTATATTTCAAAAATATCTTAAAATCACAGTGACTTTTCAAAGCCAACTAAATTTGCACCATCGCACCAAATTCCTCATCATTTTAATGTTTCCTCCTTTTTCTAGATCTTCTTAAATCATTGTGATCTAATCAAATCTACTTATTTGATAAAAGTATCACTTGAATAAAAAAATAACGTCCTATCTTGTAAAATCTAAAGAACCTAATACACATATATATGTGAGACTAAAATAAAAATAATAATTTTTTCTTGTTTATATCTCAAATTAAAACTACTTTTTGTAAGACCGGTTTCACTTTAATCAAACAAACAACCATTATGAATTAAAACAGGGAGTTAATTTAAGTTAGTAAATCAAAGCCTTGTTGCCAGTGAAATGTGAGTTAAATATAGTTAGTGTAACAGTGCCCGATGATGCCACGTTAGTGTTCGCTTGCAGATTACCTTCCCCGCTCTACAGATCCATTACCGAAAAAGAGCGTCGCCGGTGCCCTAGGTAAAACCAACCCCGGGCGCACTTTTCCTTCTTTATTTCCTCCCCCTTATCCCGCCTCCACCCACTTACAAACCCTTTTCCTCCTTTCCTTACTCTATTTCCATTTCCACGGAATAATTATTGCGACAGATAACATGGGGAACGGATTCACAGTTATTTCCAGATTCTGTCCCACTCTTTATCTTTCCCTCCCTCCGGTCCCACTCTCTGCCTGCATGCCCAAGGGGAGGAGACGAAAAATGGAAGAAAAGGTGGAAGGGTAGGGTGGAGGTATGAGGGTAGGAAAAAATTGGCGCAACTTCCTCCGGTAAGAATATGGTCGTGTACGAGACTGGATATTGAAGACATCCTTCAGTTTAAATTTGGGATATGACCTTGACTGTGGGCAGGATCGTTAAAACTTCAGGTCTTAATACGTTACCAATTTTTTTAAACGGATTTAGATTTGAGTTCCAGTGGACAAAAGGATGTGTGATTCTGAGTTCACTAACAGTTGGGTCTAAAGACCACACTAAACCCTTGCTCGTGTTATTCAAATAATAGAAAATAGAAAATTAATAAAAATAGTTGAAAATGTTTCACATCCTCTGCCTAATATTTAGATGGAATTTATTTCCAATAATTATTACCTAACGCATTCCAGATTAGATTAAATTGATCAATTAAAATAGATATTAATGATTAAATAAATGGTATGTGTGTCTCTGTGTTACTATATTTGTAAATAATATTTTAAATAACTTACTTCCCAATAAGCTATAAAGAAGAAATTTGGGTAAATAGAAGAAGAATCAATCAAAAGGAGCTTAAAAAATTCTAGACCTAAAAAAATTATTCAAAACAAGAGAAAATCAATAATCTATTGGAGTTTATGGATTACTGCCCCTAGAATTTTTCGTACAGGAACCACTATAAATATTTACATAAAACATAAAACTGAATAAATAATAAAAAGTTATAAAAATAAAATTATAGCCTTCTCTTATTAAACATAATATGGTATAATACAATAAATCACGTATTTTAGAGAACCATTATAATTCATATATATATATATATATGATTTACATGAAATCGTAAGGAGTCCACCAGCCCTCCTTCCCTCCCCCTTTTCCCCCGAAATTTTTAAACATGTTATATTGTGCTCAAACTTCTTATTTACGTACTCGTTCAGAGAAGATTGACTCTTTATTATATTGTGAAAAATCAATTAAAATCTAATAAAATCCATTTAAATTATGTCTTTTGGTATGGGAAGAAATAAAGTATAAAGAGACCGAAAAAGCTAATTCTAACCCACTGTACACGGTTTTTCATTTCTTGTGAATATTTCAATATCCATTCAAATTAACTAAAAAACCACAACAATATATATCCCAATCTTTTTTATATTAATATGACGCTAATCTAGTAGCGTAGCTATAATAAATAATCCATCAAATTTTAATAAAAACTATTATTTTGGATCCTCTTTATTGTCTGATTTTGCAATATTCCTAACCATCTGAGCTGTCCAAATATTTAAATTAAAGAAATCTGAGTGAGTGAAGTTAAATTTAAAAGAATTTTAACTGCATTTTAGTGGAAATTAATTGGTAAAATAAGTTAAAATCCTTCGCTTGCTTCAAATCTTCTAATCAAGAACTCAATAATAGGGTGATTTGTAATCGTATAAAATAAGCGGTGCATTGGAATCTACTGTATACTAAAAAATAAACTAAGAGTTTCATAACAACATATTGCCGGGATTACATCTTTATCGGGGGACTGACATGTCATAGAGTTTTTATCTACCTGGGTAGTGGAACATTCTACGTTTATAGGATACGTTTAAATTTCTACCATAGAATTCACAACACAGTCCAGCTCTCCTGTACAACGACTGATGTGTTTGTTAAAAGATGTGCGGCATATCCCGATATATTTCAATCAACCCTAATAAATTCATTCCACGGATGTTCTTTCGTGTTGTGCTGTTGAGAGTATACACATCTCTTCATGTGGTCCCACATCAGATGGTGCCGGGGTTGCAACAGGCCCGTAACGTTCAATCCATCACCTGGGATGGTATTCGTCCAAGTGGCCTCTCAATGTAGATCATAATGCGCAAGGGCTTCGTCCTGAAGCGACCACATGTTTAGCCACACTGCTCGACTAGTTGGAGGAGAGCTGTCTGGAGAAAGTGTAGGGCAGACATTTCATACGATCCAAGTAAAATATCACCTATGACTCACATACAAACGTTGACGGAGAATTGATCTTGGAAATATACCCCTAGGATGGTATTTGGATTTTTGTCAGATCAAATGTGCTGATTGAGGACACTGCCGTTTTTGGTAAAAGTTGCTTCATCCATAGACAGTCCTTTGTTGATAGATTGTAGATCTATAGCGTGGTGGTACAGCAGACACTCACAGAATGTCCTACAATATTCAAAACCTGGGGCTGGGTTCAACTCCTGCACAGGTCGCAAATGGAAGAGGAAGTGTAATAATTGGTTATTTACTGTTATCCACAAGAAACATTAAATAACGGATAATGAGGTGAGGATAATGGCCATGTAATTGTATCTGGTAAAAGTTCCACAGACTGCAGATTTGCATCGTCTACTCAATGGTCTTGCAACTTCATGTTCTACCAGTGTTGACCATCACAAGTGCAAAGCAACCAATTTCTCTCGGGCAACAATTTAGTGCCACAAATATCCTTGAATTCAGGTGTCGTTGGACAGGAAAACGTGCAGCACACGTATGAACCAGAAATTTTGTTACTCCTCACCATAAATTAAAGTCATATTGGTCAGTTCCTCGTTTATATATTAGTTCCCCATCTTACTGGCCCTGTTCAATCACAGCTAATAACTAAGTGTGACGTTCCACTAGTTCTTTTTAGCACCACGTATTACTACCTGTTCAGGTTACACGCGTATCTACTAAGTTGCTCTAATAGGAATGGGATAAGGAAGTTATAGTTTAAAGGAATTACACACGCATTTGCATGTAGGAAGAGTGGGAAACTATTAAGGAAAAATCACCGTCATTATACCCTACCGGGAAATCCAACCATTGTTTATGAGTAGCTCATCTGGCTACTTTCTTAAAGTATTCTTAATAGTTAATGTTGTTGTTTGTTTTGGTAATGCTCCTTAAAGCTCTCATTAAAGTTTAGTTAATTTCTTTGAATATAAGTTGTTCTTATATATCATCAGAAATATATTTTGATAGAATAAACCTAATTACAATCTACTTGACGTTGACAGGTAAGTAACCAAATTATAGATAAAATTGTAGGCACAAAGATGTGAGGTTAAGTTTCGTAGCGACCCCTAAAAATAATATCGCCTAGGTGTATCTCAGCACACAAAACTGGAGAGGGTCCTCCTACTCTTATCGCGAATTTTATTCTTTCTCTCGTTTTATTTGCATATTTTTACATGGCAATGAACAGTAATTAGAAAATAATTTCGCCCATCTCTACTCTATGCTAGTGATGAATGTTAGGGTTTAAAAGAAGTCAGAAGGATATAGAGCTGGATGAGGACTGGGGGAGAGAGTATACATGGCTAAAAAGGGTTTGGCCACGAAGATTTTATTTTAAGACTTAAAATACTGGTTTGTGTTTACAAAACCTAAGCTTTAATTCAAATGGAATAAAAAATATTGGTTTTCAAACATATAGAAAATAATATGTTCTATTTTAAAGTAAAGTTTTAATATTTTAATTCCCTTATAATAATTGGAGAAGAGATACATCTAAAATTAAAAAAATCCTCTTTTTACTTCGAGTAGTAAAATAATTCTCTTTAAATAAATATACACAAAAAATGTTTGACTATTTTAATATGTTTAGTAAATGTTTTCATATAAATAAAAAGCTCTAAGGGGCCAAGGCAATATAATATAAATTATTCCTGTATTATAATTTAACCAAAATTTTAAGATTTCAATAAACAAAATTAAAAACTATTATTTTTATTTACAATAAAATATTTTTTAAAGATTATTATTTTAAATCACAACAAAAATACTAAAACATCTGATAACTATTTAAGATACATTTCACTTATGTTTATTTATGAGCTTACGAGGTTTACCGAAGAAACAAGCATGATTTCGAATTTATTGTGAACATACTAACACGCAAATAAATCTCTTTACATAAAATATGTGAAACCTTCTTTACTAACCAATTATGTAGAAGACCCAAATAGAAACAGAAAATAAAACAGCCAGAAAGAGTCGTTTGAGTGAAAACAGTCGGAGAACATAATACTGTTAATCAACGCACGCAACTCAGCCGGTTGCAGAAACAGTTAACAGATGGTCGTCCTTTGTGACCTCATCTTATAAACCTTATAACAACTCAAATATAAATAAAGAAATAACCTAAGAGTAATTATGAGACGTGAAATAAATTTATTATAACATAAAGAAAAGAACTAGAAATCGATTTTAAATGTTGATTTTATATATATATATAATCAACATTTAAAATCGATTACTTGTTTTTTTCTTTATGTTATGATACATTTATTTCACGTCTCAAGAATACCCTTAGGTTATTTATTTATATTATATATATAAAATCAAAATTTAATATATATATATATATCTAAAGAGATGAAAACCATGTATAATGGTACAAAAAATAAATACGATAGACGTATCTTAAGAATATATTAAAGGTTATATATGTGTATTTAAAAGTTTATATAAAGAATATATTAAAAATTTATATAAAAGGTCATTTCAAAATTACAGTCTGCATTAACATCAATAAATTTACATTAAAATTTAATAAATTTAACATGTCCGAGGTTCTCATGTGACCTACTTACAAAAGCATATTATATAGTCCAAACATAATTAAACTAATCTTCTCCAAGAACACAAACCCTATTTCAAAATTACTAGAATGATCCGCTAAGCTAAATATAACTGCGAGAGTAATTGATATTTTAAAGTATCGCAAATAGATAAAGATAGAAAATGAATCTGAGTGGATTTTTAATAAAAGCAAAAAATATTGAGGAATATATATTCAGTCACTACCCAAATCAGACTTAATTCTTTACTCTTTCAAAAAGACTAATCATCCACCACGAATAAATAATAAATAAAATCAAGATTACTCGCAATACTATTTTCTGATATTTCAAATACTAGGTTAATATCTACCATAATTGAACAATATTGGTAGAGATTTACAAAAAGTAGTATTATTAAATATCCGATCTTAATACAGAATTATTTTTCTATACATCTTCATGATCAAAAATAATTATCAGAGCAATATTTAACCATCGATACATATTGATCTGTCATAATTTTGATGTTCATTATTATAGTCTTTGGAGAAACTTATCATAATCAAATGTAAACTCTATGTCCACTAACAGAGTATTTTAAATTAAAAAAAAAAAAAAAAAAAAAAAAAACTAATAAGCTGAAAGTATAATTTTGAAAAGTTACATATTTAAAATTATCTAAGCCGAAAAATTAAATTTACCTTACAGTTTTAATACGTGCTTCCAAGGCTACGTTTTCCTCTATCAAGAATCAAAATAAATAATTAAATCTTAGCGCCGGTAATGGCTACATACAGGCATTATATATGTTTAGACCCAGAGAAAGGGGAAGGCTAGGAACAAGGTGGGAGGAAGATAATTGGGTCACGAGGAAGGGGATACGCATGACATATTAAATGGTCACGAAGCTCTGAGAACGAGCTCAATTGATCGAGAGCATTCTAGAACTGGAACCAATTCCATTCTCAAACATTTAGGCATGTTCTATCACTCCATGACTTCTAGCGGTCACCACTCGAACTTGGGTTGGCACTGTCAGTTCTTTGCGCGTCACGGCCTTGATCGAATGTGTTGTAGTTAAATTGTGAAAACGTCGTGCGACGCTTCGGACGGTAAAATGGGGTCATGCCACATCGTCTTCCTTCTCCTTTTTTTTAAGCTAATTCTACAGACGGAGATAGAGGACACAATACTAAATAAACATAATTTATATGCAAAACAATAAAATAACTGAAAAATTACTTATCTGATCAAACTTTTTTCGATAATTTTTCGGCTACCCATTAGATGGCATGCTGCTACATAGCTTAGCCAACTTGCAGAAAAATAGAGTGCACTACAGAAGACGTTTCGTTTCGATCCGATAAGTCAATTGACTTTACCACATTGACAAAAACTCAACCAACGTATTAAATGGTAGTATTGTTTATACTACACAACAAATATAAACTTCACAAAAATTCGAATGTACAGACAGAACTAATTAGTTCTATGTGTTTATGGTTGTATATAGTAGATGTTGGAAAAGCTGGTTTTTATATGGTGCAAACTATAACGTGCTGTAATGTTCCTCCTAACTTATACGGTGCAAACTAAAACGTGCTTTAATTTCCCTCTTAACTTATACGGTGCAAACTATAACGTGCTGTAATGTCCCTCCTAGCTTATACGGTGCAAACTATAACGTGCTGTAATGTTCCTCCTAACTTATACGGTGCAAACTAAAACGTGCTTTAATTTCCCTCCTAACTTATACGGTGCAAACTATAACGTGCTGTAATGTTCCTCCTAACTTATACGGTGCAAACTATAACGTGCTTTAATGTCCCTCCTAACTTATACGGTGCAAACTAAAACGTGCTTTAATTTCCCTCCTAACTTATACGGTGCAAACTATAACGTGCTGTAATGTCCCTCCTAACTTATACGGTGCAAACTATAACGTTCTGTAATGTTCCTCCTAACTTATACGGTGCAAACTAAAACGTGCTTTAATTTCCCTCCTAACTTATACGGTGCAAACTATAACGTGCTGTAATGTCCCTCCTAACTTATACGGTGCAAACTATAACGTGCTGTAATGTTCCTCCTAACTTATACGGTGTAAACTATAACGTGCTGTAATGTTCCTCCAACCTTTTTTAAAAAATATTCTTTTACACTTATAGATGACTCTGGAACCTTCCTCGTTTGTCGAAAAAAGGGTAGAAGAATCTCGAAAGTAGTTGGAACAACATGAAATAGTAAAAATACTCACTGGAATATATTTTTAATTACTGTACAAAGTACCGTGTGTAAGGTGGACCATGAAAATTACCAAACGTGTAAAAACTTAATTATAATATTAACACAACAGGGGTAAAATAAGAACCGTTGCTGTACCCCTGAATATGTAGCAAAGGGTCGTAATACATTCCCTAGGAATACTACATAAAATACACCTGCCAAGTATCCATTTTCTTTTTATCACCGCATCTTAATACCTGTTTGGGTTATGTGCAATATAATTACTCTATTGAAATAAATATTAAGATGGAAGAATTTTAGTGGTAATCAACCCATTTTTGAGTGGAATAATGATGGGAAACCATTTTGGAAAAACAATCCTCAATAAAGACGAGAGGGTTTGAAGCCTAATCTCACCGTCATCAGCAGGCCATTCCAACATGAGATATATTTTTAGACCATTCGGCTACCAAAGTGGATAAGTATCCTTTTTAAACCTGAACTTTATGAGGTGGGTAAAGTTTGTGTCAGATAACTCTTGACCTAAGAATTAAATTCCTTTGACAAATCAAACAATAAATACTATTAAATTTATTTGGGCTGCATGATGGTATAATTATTAAAATATCCCAAATCTAATACCAATAGTGAATGCTTCAATACGTTGTATACAAACATAAGTTTATATCCATCTTATACAGCCATATTTTGATTTTATAAAAATAAAATGTCTATGAAATAATACGTATTAAAATATATATTAGCGTGGATTATAACTGACTGGTTTTAGTAAATTTTATAAATTTCATATAAGGCTATTTACGAGAATATTAATATAATTAAAACGATCCTGATTAATATGAGGAGAAAGTAGGTACTTTAAAGCTAAACAAAATGTCATAAAGAAAATCAATGTAAAATTAATAATATATTTACGATACTCTTATCATGTTATACTATTTTCATGCATTTGGTGTACGAAGGACAATTAAACGAGATAACACTAATAAATTATAATCATCTTAAGACTCTAATATTAACAGGATTAGTAATTGAAAATAAGTTGATTAAAAATACTTAAATTTAAATACATACACTTTTAAAATATGTATTAAATCTTACAGTTACTGAACAAAAGTAAGTAATAAATAACCAGCAAATTTTTTCAAACACTCACAAAATAAATTTTTTGACAAAAAAGTTAATATTCATTTACAGCAGAGTTGTGATTTGGTTTGTAAAAAAAACCTCTTTCTTTTTCTTTGCGGAAAGTAAGTATACCAGATGTTATTTAAATGATAATTTGAACAAGATAAAAATAATGTTTAATAACAAAAAGCTAGTGAAATATGTAATCAAAAGTTTCTAATCTGAATATAAATAATAAAAATCTCATTAAAAGAAAATAATTTTCCAAGACATATAATTTAAAAATTTACTTTTCTATAAGCGAATAAATTAATATATTTTTCTCTACGTCATGTTTTACTACTGGTACTTATTTAAATGAAATATTGGGTAGAGAAAGATTTAATTGTGAGGAGATGTACCTGTATACCAATATTTTCATGGAGGGTATGAGAAATCATTAATAAAATATCTTTCTTATTCCATTCACCAGAGATTCGATTCCTGATTCTTCTTATGAAAATTATAATACACATAGAATATAAGGTAATCTACTTCAAGACCGGATTGATTACTTTTTAGTTGAGATTAGTAGAAACATTTACTAAAAACTCATAAGATTTGTGAGACAAATTAATATGCTTGGTAATATAAACGCTCCACACAAAGAGCATAAATGACATAATATACACAGTTACAGAAACATATTGATAAAAGAGGAACATCTATTTCTACCAAAGATTATAACAATAAATTTAAATTTCTCAAAGACATTCATAGTAAACATATTTATTTGTATCTGAGAAACTTTTGGTTTCATAAAATTATATGTCGATTAAAATATGATTATTTATTAAAAAAATCTATAACTTTACAATGATAAATTATTTCATTTTTCAAATTGTTGCGGAGGTACGATCTGAATTAGAAATTTCTGCTTAGGTGAGTTACCCCCGAAGTTATTTTTATGGGTAAAAATATATATTTTTTTAAAATGCTAAACAGTGCCAGGATACAAAATTTAATCAAAATCGTTCGAATATATTCAAAGAAAATTGATTTTTTTATTTGCCTTTTGTAAACTATACTTAATTTTATGATTAGATATTTAATTCCAAGAACTACTTGTGGGAACCTTATGAAAGCCTTATATATACCAAGATTTAGCCCGGTCAATAAAATGGTTTAGTCTCTAGGTCAAATATACAGACACACAGAGAGACATACAGATATATGGCATCACGAAAATAACTTTTTTTGTTTCAAGGGGACATAGAAACTTCAACATTTTTTACCCAAATATCGATTTAATTTTGTTTTTATTATCACAATACTACTCTCTCTGAGGGTTCGAGAAAAAACGAAATTAAGATATACTATTTTTAGTAAAAAATATTCCCAATTTAATTTTTAGAACCTCGTCTTAGTACACGTTCAGGTAATAGACATACTTAATAACTGCTCTAGTATATTATGGATTAGGAAGGTTGAATTTAGAGGAAGTGCACTAGCATCTGCATGGAGTAGAGTGCACATTTTTTTATAATAACAACATTCAAGACATCTACTTGGGATTCGAGACCAAATATCCTCATCCTCAGCAGTACAGCCGATTGCGAGAGTGACGACTTAGACCATTTTGTCACTGAAGTGGATTAGTATTACTTAAGACATATAAATGTGACTCTAGTGGTTCTAACATAATTATATCTAAAATATGTATTAATGTTATTCAGAATCATCTCTAATGCCAATAAAAATAAGTTAACACGCCTCCTCTTTTTCCTAAACTATTTATTTCTAGCACATGTGCTGACGCTGCTTCGAAATTTTATCAATTCTAATCGAATACGAGTGTGCGCGGATTAAACACTTATTTAAACGTGACCAAGCCTCCACCGTGGTTCGGATTCCACGTTAAACTGTAGGTCGTCCATTTCATATCACAATCACTCTGCCATTACACATTAGCGTAAGTGCGTATAATCCGAACTGGTAGTAAGACGTGGTGATAATAAGAATAATAATTTAAACGTTAAACATGAAACAAACCTTTACATTTAGAGGAGACCAAAATATTTCGAAACTATACAATTAAAAGTAGGATTCGTGACACATACTTGTGAAACTAGCGTTAAGTGCGCTTTACATATTTTAGTATACTGCACAGTTTTCCCATTAGTCGAGTAAAGTTAATGGACATTCAAACAAGGTAACGGAAACTACTTTACCTGAAACATTTCAAATGTTTTTAAAATACACTTGTGAAGTATATGAGCATAATGTCAAGGTATAATACATGAAATTAATTCTTCTTCTACAAAGCGGATATTTATAACTGCATTTTTTTTAGCACCCATTCTTACTATTCTTTCGAGTTATAAGCTTATTTACTAAGTACACAAATGGGTTTTTAGCTTAAATAGGTTATATTTATAGAAAGTGTACCAGAACTTGCGTAGAGAGAGAGAGAGAGTAGAAAACAATTTTGGGAAAACCATTTAATAATAATCACCGACCGAGATTCGAACCTCAATCTTCCCATGATTGGAAGTATAGTCTATTGGGAGAGTTGAGTGTTAGACCAAGCGGCCACCAAGGCTGGTCACATTATCATTAAGGTTAAACGATGCGTCAATGCAAAACAAAGTAATAGGATACGCAAGAATAATAACTCCATAGTAAACTTGATTCTATGCAGTGTGTTTAAAAAATATAAACACTTAAGCTAATTTATCATGTACACGTGGCCATGCCGACAATAATATCAGTCTTATCTTTCTTAATTTACTGATAATGGAGTAATCAGAGCTAAAAACACGTTTGTGTTGTATTTAATTATTTTAATTTTCCTAAAATAGTTTCCCAATTTCACTCTACGCAGAAGGGTGTACGTACATCACATACTTTTTTTTTAATTCATACGTCTTTTGTTTATATTTAAGGCTAGGCAAAATAAGTGGGAGATTCAGATAATGGAGGAAAATAAACTAGAAAAGAAAAGCAATCCTATTTACTAACGGGGGGGAAAAAATCAAATAATAAGGTATGACTACGAGATATGAAGTAATATAGCTAAAACATTATTCTAATGAGTGAAGTTATAGAATATCTAGTTCAGCTCATATTTAATGACCATTTTCTTAAGCGCTTCTTTTCTTTTAAGACTTATTCCAAATCTCAATATAAAAAAAAATATCACTAAAGATCACATCTACCTACAATTATAAAAGAAATATCATGATACAAAAAGGTTTTAAATGCTCAAGCGTTAGCTTTCAATAGTATGAATAGAGAATTTAAAATATTTTAAAGACTCTTTTTTAGTCAAGATTTATGCTCAAAACTCCACTTATTTTACTTATGGTTGGATTAAAAAAAATTAATAACACTTTTAATCTTTAATGAAGAGTTTGTTTGTTCTATGAGTATTGCATAATATCTACCATAGAGCTCTGACATTTTTAAAATTAATAGTCCCTGTGCACGAACATGTGCAACTCAAAGTTAGAATTTGAAATAGTTGGTCATAATTTTGTTTCCATTGATTAAAAATTGGGTTAGAATCAAATCAACATTACTGCTACAATGAAGACTTTATTTGTCTTTGATGAGTAATGAGCAATATATACCTAACGCAGAGCTCTGAACATTTTTTTTACATCTATAGCTCCTATGCAAGAGAATTTGTACCTCGAAGTCAGAATTTTAAAACATTGTTAGATTTTTGTTAATTAATTTAGATCCAGATCAGAAGCAAAAGCCTACGGGCAACGCAGGGCTTAAAGACGCTAACTTTAAAACTACCCTCCCCGTAAAGTAAATATATTTAAAACATCTTCTCCAGAACAACTCCAAGTACTTCAATTATCTGGAAATAAAATAAACCTTATTATATCCTAGAGAGAATGGACAAGCGGTTTTAAAATTGTGCTGGGTAGAGCCATTCGCCTTCTTGGAGAAATTTTAGAATATTCATCATTTGCTTTACATATTAAAAAATAACATCAGAAATTGGTATTGCCAATGTTTTCATATCTGAATTAAGGATATTTTCCAAAGGAGAAGCAAAATAATTGAATGTTCATAATATTAGTGTAAACATTAGTATGTATCTTTTCTGGTGAGAAGTCTCCTTTAGGCTAAAAGGTTTGGGAGCCTCTGGTATATACCTTATTTTAATAAGTTTAAAGCCTTATAGTGTATATATATATATATATATATATAGTATATATAATTATACATTAATTAATACCAGGTCTTATTTGCCATTCAGGTAATATTCATAGGTACTAGTTACGGTAATGTGTTAGGGTTGACAAAGGTTGAATTTAGAGAAGTGTATCAGTATTTGCGAGGAGGAATCGTGGAAAACCATTTAGGGAAAAACCTGAGTGCACCTGGCAGGAATTAGAACCCTGATCTCCCTTTAATCAGAATTCCAATCTATTGCGAGTGCTATGCTCTCATTTGCGTAAATTATTCATTAAGTGTCATGAAACACAAACATCTTAAAAACTCGGATAATAGCCAAATTATTTTACATTTTTCTAAGTAACTACATTATAGGATATGTACTCTGACCCCTCCCCACTCGACTGTATTATCTGTATGTGAAAAATGTTATAGTCACGTACGTGAGTAGAAAGAGTTAAGTCATCCAATAAGTTTTAAACGCAAATATATGAAATCTAAAGAGTTTCCTATTATTTTTTGTCTCACTTTTAGAAGTAGAAGATAGAAACAGATATATATCCTTTTACCTTTTATAGCCTCCGGATAGTTTCGTAAAGCTTCAAAATTATTACTTTGGTCTCCAAAGACTTTCGAACAAAAAAGAATCCGAAGCAGGAAAGAGAGGGGACCCTCAAATAAGGTAACGCCTCTAGAAACGAAACTTGGGGCACAATTTACATTCTCGTTCATTTCTCGAAAAGGGGAACGCTCTAACGGACAAATGTGTCACTGTTCAGCTCTTCCCCATTCCCAACTCCTTTCTCCCTCCTGATTAATGTGTACATTTCCTTAATGGTCCGACGACTACAAAGAGTGGTAGAGAACGGGTTTTCCTCCTTAAAGTATTAAAATGTCGGGAAGAAACACACACCAAAAGAAGATCGAAATTAAGTAAATTCCAAATAATTATAGATATTTGATTCAATTTATATCGGCACTTAAAGCTACAAATGCCAACAGATAAACCCACACGGAAATGCTTATTTGTATTGCTTAAGAACCAAATAAACACTATTGATTGTTGAAAATGTTTCTCCTTTTAGCTATTAGATTCTTATTTTGTAAATCCTCTAGAACGATTGAACAGTAAAGCGGACTATAAGTCTAGAAATGTCTATTTCCATTCTAGGGAGTGCCTTCAGAACCCATCTCATCCAGTGGATAACGTGTAGTTTAATAGGTACTTTAATGTAGCTTGAACTAGGCGTCAAATCTTGGCGCTATTTTATGTATTATATTTTATAAAACAATACCCATTAGCCTCACAATTTGTGAAAAAACACAAACTAGGTTTAGGTAAATTACTCAAGCTTATGATAAGTTTCCACTTTTATGCTACTTGTTTTTTAGTTACCAGAATCGGTGATGACTGTGTCGATTGCCTAGTGAAGTATATGTGATTTATTTTTAAAAGTTGGGTTACCTTAAATATTTTGCTGGTTACCGTGTGTTTGTAAAGTTTAAACGTTCTTATTTAGTTTATAGGTTTTTAAAGGCAGGTCATTACGCACTATTTATCAAACGGTCTGTGACACTAATCAATGTATGATTTAAAAACAGACATATTTTGTGTTTTCACTAAGTTCAAATAATAAGTATAATCTCTCTGTGTTTATTAGTTTTGAATTCACCCCACACTATGGTCACCTTGCTTAAAATGTTAAGTTCTTCACATATGGTAAAGTAAATATAGAAAATATAGTGGAGGTGAACACAATCATAGATTTCAAAAAAATTTCTAAACCTTAGTTTCAGTTTCCTATTTTCTTGCGTTTTAGGAATACTCATACAAGGGGGAATGCAGTCTAAGATTCGATATTTGAAATATTTTGTAAATTCAAAAATCACTCTTCATTAAACTATCTTTATTTTAAGTGAAAATCACTCTTCATTAAACTATCTTTATTTTAAGTGAAAATCACTCTTCATTAAACTATATTTATTTTAAGTGCTTGGGTCAAATTAAAAAAATATCCCCAGGTATGTCAATATAACATTTAAATATAAGAAAGTAAAATCACAACTATACTTAAAATAATTATTTTAAAAACAGAAACTACTAAACTGATCTCAATTTTGCTATTTTATATCTAATAAAGTAAAAACCTTTACCTCTATGCGAGGTTTATTTTGAGTTTAAACTTGTATTTAACTACCCGGTTAATCGGCCGTAAGGGATTTAATATATAAGGTCCATCCTACTATTAACTTACTAAAATAAATTTTGTAAGGGGTGTATATTTAGCATTAAGGTAATTCAACCATCAATATTTTAAATTATAATCTATAAATAATGATTGAATGAGTTCAAATCATTATAGTTCACGCGCTATAAGAGATCAAACTCGCTCATCTATGATTTTCGCATACCATTGTTAAGGTAAAATAATTAATGAACGGGGCTGAAATTTATCATATAATAATTTATAATATTAATAATATAAATGTTTAAATGATGTATTAATAATATAAATATCTCAATGAAATAATAATAATATGAATATGAATATTATTAATATAAATAATAATTTTAGCATATAGCCCAAATTGGTAGTAATATGAGGTGTTAAAATAATATTAATGATTAAAAATATTTCAAATATTATTTTTTAGCTTATGCTATTATAATAATATTAATATTGTAAATATTTCATTGTGTACACTTCTTATGAATATGTCGTTATACTAAATTTCAGCACCACAAATTAATTACTTTACCTTGACCATGTTTCGCAAAAAGGCTAGAATAAAAAGTTTGGCCCCTTATAACTCAGGAACTCTAAGGATTTGAGGTAAGTGAATCAGTATCTATAACCTTTAATTAGCCACTTGTTAAAATTATGCTATTAAACGTTAATGATCAAATTACCTAAAGTGTTTTTATTGATCACCACGTCTTTATACCTGGCAGGATACTAACCTTTTTACACTAATGTGGTAAGATTATTATTATTATTATTATTATTATTATTATTATAAGCGCCGAGTCTTACTATCCGTTTGGGTTATACGCACTTACGCTAATATGTGTAGTGGTAGGGTGATTGTGAGATGAAACGAAGGGCATACAGTTTAACGTGGAATCCGAACCACGGTGGAGGCCTGGAATTCCACACATTCACAAGTTGTGATTAATACACGTCTTGTCAGAGGTGAAGGAAGGATTTGGAAATCAGATAAATCTGTGCCGGGACCGAGGATTGAACCCTGGCCGCCATTACAGAAGTCTGACACCTTAACCCTAGACCACTAGGTCACCCGTAATGTGGTAATTTCCTTGAAGGGATGGTGCTATAATAAATGCACCATAATTTTCGTGGAGTTAAGGGTGGGGGATCATTGAGGTAAAAATAACCATGGTCCATCCAGCCGATATTTTAACTATGTTCCCCAGTCGCTATCAAACAGGACTGACACCTTTATCCATATGTCCACTGGAATAGGTAGCTAGAATGATACTTTGTAAGAAGCTTGGATAAAGGAGACTATGTTTGATGAATAAAATCATGTTAGATCCCAATAATATACAGATATTATTTAATAAACACTTGCCAATATTTTCCTATTTATTTAAATTCAGAAAAGAACAAACATTTATATGGGCTATATATTATATAATGCATCCATGGTGCTAAGTAATTTTTCAGTCGCAGAAAACAATGCGTCAAACACAAGTTGGCTGTATTTGAAAAGTTAATTAACTGTTTGTTTGATCCTAGTTTTCAAAATCCCGTGTATATCAAAAGAATATCGTAGCGGTTCTCCTGGGTGTATAATTAAAGGGAACACCAAATCATGTTGCGTGTTAGAAAGCTTCGAAATGTCTAACTAAAAAGAGAGTATATACAATGTTTCAATTAACTTGAATGGGAAGGATCAAACACTTAATATTAGAGCCACAAAGTCAAAAATAACAAGGAAGAATGGGGAAGGGATAAAATAAGTTATTTCTGTTTTTATTATTGACCCGTGTATGTTGGTGAAACACTTTCTTTCATTTATTCCGACAATTTTCCAACCATTATTTTCTCAAATGCGTCATACTACCATTTTGTGCTATACAAGTTTTAATTATACTGATTAATATGGAGAAAGATTGAGTTTATAGGAAAAGTACCCGCATTTGTGTGGAGGGAGCTTTACAGGTGCAGTGGAAGCTAATACTCCAGTAAACCCAACCGGAATTTTAACTCTGACCTCTCTGTCACTGGAAAACATATTAGATTGGCATTTAGTAAACGTTTGGATTTAATAAAATTTATGAAATTAATCATTTTCTCTCATCTGCTTTGTAATATGAGGCGTAAGATTTGTTGCTGATTTGGAGGTTGGGGCTCGATTCTCAGTAGGGTGCTTTGGGAGTGGCTACCAGTATGTGATATTTTATCAGTGTGGATGAAATTATTACTCCTTCTCAATCAAACCATCCCTTATATTAGTCTTTTAATAACCTTTGTGTTGACGCTACTAATTATAAGACACCCAACTCATTTCCAACAAAACTAGTTCCTTCTTAGTTTATTTTAAGGAGCGCCATTAAATGTTAACACCACACATTGAAATATATTAAAACCTTTTGGACAATTATTAACACAACAATCTTCTTTGTTTTCACTTCCGAAAAGAAAATATTAACGATAAAACTTTCACCAAGACTTCTATTCAAGTGCGAGAGATACGGTCCCAAAGATACGACTAGTAGTATTTCATGAAACAAGGTGTTAAATAATTCTTCCATTGTACCTCCCCAAACCCTACCTCTTTCAAAACAAACCAACACAATAAAATAGAAGAAAGCAAAAAGAAGACAATTCTTCATAACACTTGAAAGGTGAAAACAAAACTTGTCTTCATTTTTTTTTTAGAAGAAAAAAGAAGTATTACAAAAACGCAAACTTTGGGAACGATTTGTTTTTCCTCTCTAGTGATTCAAAGAGTTCATGGGTATATTTACCCGAAATGTGTTGTTTCCTCTTTTACCACAGCGAGAATGTTCATGGGGGAGAGGGGATGTGGGTATTGTGTGGGTGGGGTAAGCTCACACCCACTCTCAAACTGTTTGGTGTAGGACGTAGAGGGGAGGGATAGTCGGAATAACCGGGATAGGAACGGGGTTGTTTTAGGAAAACTTGGAATACTCATACATTAGCACTAGTATCATGCCAGAATGCGTGCTATGTCCATTGTTGTTACCACATAAATTATTACCCTCCCTCCCTATCTTTACCCACCCCACCGATGTTTTGTATAGGAGGAGAACGTATTTTGTGATGTATGGTTTATAGCAGAAGAGAGCGTCGCGACGCAACACTCCACTACGAAATAACCGACGCTGCCGGGGAGAAATAGTGGGTCGGTTACGGGGGGATTTAGGGGCGTGCTGGGAGATGGGGATGAAGTGCGAACATAGCGCACCCCTTCCCCCCTCGCCTTGACGCGACGCCCCTTACATGCCGCCCATTTCAGTCGCTGCTTGTTAGGATATCCGGGTGGCGGCACTCTTTCAGAGAAATGGGGAAACCAGCCGATGCCTGAATCGTATTATTAATCTAGTCCGCCTGAATCAGTGAGCTGGGGGCTGCAAACGTGAAGAGAATCTTCCAAATGGAGACCAAAATTATTTATGGACGATTTGATGTGTTGCGTAAGGAATTAATCCAAATACACATGTATAGATAAATCGTATTTATAAATTTTCATTTATTAAATATATCATGTTTTATTCTTTTACTGTTAGAGCTCTGGATCCAGGGGTGAGTAACAATTTAATATATTTAATCTAAGAGAAAAGATCAAAGGGACGATATGGGGAGGGAGGCAAAAGCACCAAAAGAGAGGGTTTATTATTACCAAGTCCAGGACTTTTAGAGAGCTGGTCAAATGGTACAGTTCCACAAGAAGACAAAGATATAAAATAAAATACTTATGCCCATCTATAAATTACCAATCCATACTATGGATTAATGCATGTGTTAACCACCAGATGTGGCTTCCTCAGGAGGAGCTTACGGTGGATACCGGGTTGTTAATTAACTCTATGCTAGTGTTATCGGCAAGACTAGTCTTCTTCCTCAGTTTACAGAAAATTGAATTTTATGATTTTTTGACAACTGTTCCTATATGTAGACCTATTTGGAATCATTTCCTCTATTTGTGTCATTGGTTTAGTCCCATCTGGTCCTTCGCTTCAATTTGTGTGGAACTTTTAAAAGACCACTATTTTTGTATACAAAATTAAATTTGGTGGATGAGTAAGGAACCTAAATATTTATTTAAACTTATGTAATTTATAATATTCATATCATTTTAATCTTTTAGTTACATATTAATTTTCATGTATGGTTTTTGTTTAGTGAAAGCGACAACTTTTTTAATGTTAAAATATAAGTCTAGTAGTTCAATGGAAGGTGGTCGTTCATTGCTGAGCGTAACAAGATCGATTTAGGTGCCTGGTTGTTTGGAGGTAGAGGGATGCAGGGTAATGTGAAAAGTTGAGGGTAAAACCTCAGCCTCTCAATAGTTAGTTATTGACCCACCTTTACATATGTTCGTGTAAAAAAGGCTAGACTTGCAATACCCATGACGATGGCCCAATCATTGTTTCAAGTAGAGCCACTGATCACTAGTCGTAGTTGCACAAACGAGCCATAGATAAGCTAACAGCACCGGTGGGTATACGGATAAAGGTAAAAATCTCGTCCTGTTTGATTTTCCGGTGGCGTCAAGGTCATGGCTTCATGTACAGATCTAGTTTATTCTAAATGATTTTACACACTCCAGCTACGCCCCTGCCACTACAGATACTGTAAATTATCCCTTCCTCATATTTATAACCTCTTAGTGTAAATATGCAGATGGCACGAAAACTTAGTAAGATGTGGAACCAACACAAATAAATATATGCTAAGATATAGTTAGCAATACAGTAGTCATAACGTCGTATAGTGGTTATAAAAAATATAGTGGTAAATTTCAAAGCATCAATACAAAATTGGTTGTATACACACACGATTTTAGACACAGAATTTAAATAAATAAATAAATATTGTTATATAATGACAACATTTAAGATTTCGTGTTTGGTAAGTTAAACATTTAAGATAGCTTTAAAAATAATAATAATAGAAACAAAACACCATATGGTTGTTCGTAAAAAAAACCTTAGAATTTTAGGGGTTATTTTTCTTCAAGTGAATCTATATAATATGCCTAACGCTTTACGAGCATGTTTGGTTCATCGTTCGTGTGTTTTAATAATAAATGCAAGGAAAGAAAAGCGTATGAAGATAGTAAGGAGATACAAATTGTTAGAGTAATCAAGAATACCAATAAAAAGTGTAAAAAGGAGTTGCTAAAGAGAGAATTAGTAGAGGGAAGGAACTAAATTAAAAAAAAAAGACGAAAAGGTAATGAGAAAATATTTCATGAATATAATAGTAACCCTTAAAATGTTGTAGCAAGTAAGGTATATAAATATTTATTTTATTTAAATACGTGAAACTAAGCTAATATAATTATGGAAAGTATAGTACATTTTTATCAGCTAGTATTCAAACTCTATCCAGTATTATTTAAGCGTGTCGAATGTGATGGAGAAAACTTTTTTTTTATTAATATAATTATCTACTATTCAAAAACTAAACCTACATACTTTTAAAAATGTTATCTCGTAAAAATATAAACATTAAAGGTCTAATAAAAATTATATATATTTTAACTATTGGTATAAACATATAACAATATTAAAATAACTTAAATATTAAAATTACATTAAATAAGAACCACAATGTCACTAATAGGGTAATTAATTTAACACTACGTATCAAACCATTACTTGGGCTATGTAAAATTTTCACGAGATAATAATTATTATAAATATACAGAATGAGAAATTTAATTTAAAAATGCACCAAAAATAATATAAAGAATGATTGGGGTTTAATCCCTTTATTCTAGACCATATTCAAGAGCATTAAGTTTATATAAAAATAAATGATACAAAAAAATAATACAAATGTTCTCATACAGTGTAGTTTGGAACAAAATTTTTAAAACTATGTATTCAGAAAACTACCCCTAAAGAATACTTCCTTCAGAAAAACAAACATCATCTTATTAATCAAATACACTATATTAATGTATATATTAAACAAAATTCTTCAAAATGTGATTTTTTTAATTGAAAAATCATTTATATATTAAACACCCATAAGCTATTATATTTGTAAATACAAAAATATATTCTTCTTTTAATGAATCATTCTTTATTAAACTAATTATATTTTATTAAATAATAGCTGGTGCACCCAAAAGGGGACTATATAAAGTAGTTTTGTTATTTTTAGTTTATAAAATAAACCACATGGAATACTAAACCACATTTTAAATTATGTTTATGTGTTAATTACTTATTGGTTTAAATTTGATTCAAAACGCGAAGATAGGCTGACTAATACACACTGTCAAAAGATAGATATGATCAAAACAAGTTTTAAAATCCATCGTTTATTTTAAAGTTTAAATTATAACTTCTCTAAACACATTACCTTAAACTCTTGCCTGTTGGTGCTAGTAAAGAAGAAAGAAGATTGTCACAGTATAAATAATTTGTTGCTAGGTTTGTAATTAAATCAAATCAAAAGTATTTTAAGATTTTTTTACCGCATTTAACCCATTTAATCTTTTTACCCCGTTTACACTTTTTACCTATTATACTCTTTATGCAATGTCTGCACTTTACCTAAATAAATAACCTTTTCACACTTTTATTCCCTTATCATCCTATTTACACCTTTTTACAACTCATTTACACTCTCTACCCCAGTAACCTTTTACCCTTTATTTACCTTTTTATGACTTTCAAACCTTTTGTGGTAATTTAATCTTTTAATATTTTTTATTTATTTTACCTCTTTTATCCTTTATACCTTTTTGTTTATGATTAACTTTACAGCCCTTTTTATCATTTTTATATATTTGCCCTTTTAATATTTTTGCTCAACTGTGCCATGTTTGGCCTTATGGACAGATTGATCATTTTTGAATATTTTTGCGATGTTTGCCCCTTTGGTCCTCTTTCCCTTTTATTAGATTTACTTTTATCATTTCTACCAGTTTTTGCCTTTCTGCCCTTTTTACTCAATTTTAAATTAATTATCTGGCTTAGGCATGGATACACATTTTATAGTAAAAAGGGTGGTAAGATACAAAAAGTTGTAAAACGTTAAAAATTGTATAAAGGGTGTACGGCTTGAGGGTTATGGAGAGAGAAAAAATTAAAAATATGTAGTGGTAAAATGTATTAAAACATAAAAGTTATTTTTAGAAACAAATATTATTTAATAAATTAAAATAGTATGGTGACTTTAGAAGCAGAGTTTATTGTATGTATCAAACACTTTTTGTTTAATCTCAATGACAACAAAACTACATTACAAATTGTAACAAATGTAGTATTACATCTTTATTTCTGGTGACGTTAATATTTCTTCATATTTTCAGTTTTTAGTTGATTAAAATAAATTTATCAAAATTTCAAAACTCTTGCTTAGAATCGCACATGTTCGTGCACAGGGGCAACCAATTCTTAAGCTCATGACGGACACACAAACTCTTTATTTTATTAATATAGATTGCTATTTTGTAAAAAGAAACTTTTAAATTATTTATATTCTAAGACTCCTTCCAAATACTAATTTTGAACCAAATAATTATAACTATTTCAAATATATTTCAATAAAAAAAAAATAAGTTCAACCCTAAACTTTTTTTTCACCAAAAAAATTTACTCTTTTGTGAGGGAAGACAAAGTTTATTTATTGCGTTTTGTGGTGTATGCTAGCTATTTATACTTGTCGTTGTGGCCAAGTGAAAACTCGCTTCGTTTCTTGTCCAAATAACAGGTTTAGTGGTAAACCACAGACTTGGTTTTAATAGTTGTGTATTTTTGTATAAATCTACAGCTCAATACCTTCAATAAAGAGACCACAACCACATTTTTATTACATCTGTTTGCCTGTCATAGTATCGTCCAAATATTTACAGAATAAAGTAAATTATTTTCTCCCTGTCAAGATAAAAGTAAACACACAATGTAATCGAAACTTTTCTTCAAAAATTGTATCTGCTTCGGTGGCCGCATGGTCTAAAGAGTCACTATAGAAATGGCTAGACTGTCTATGACAGAGAGATCTGAGTTTGAATCCAAATAGGTTTACTTATAAAATATTTGTCCACTCTCTCTCCATGCAAATGAGCTGACACGTCCTATAAATTCAA
This sequence comes from Timema douglasi, assembly GCA_901482245.1. Classification (NCBI taxonomy): domain Eukaryota; kingdom Metazoa; phylum Arthropoda; class Insecta; order Phasmatodea; family Timematidae; genus Timema; species Timema douglasi. The sequence goes on from CABEEJ010000351.1 coordinate 143,674, forward strand.
ATTTCCTTACCCCTAATATATTAAATTAATTAATACATATGCATAAAACTTGACCAGATAGTAAGACGTGGTGCTAGAACAATAAATGTATATGTTAACAGAAATGTGTGTATTCTAGGCATTCTATAAAATTGCTAGGAATTCTATATAATTCCAGAGTTGATTTGGCAAAGTATGAAATAAATTAGTATTGCTGTTGTATTTCATACTATTCGTAGGGAATGTATAGAATGACCAGTCATTATATATTACCGAGAACAATAGCTAACCTAACCTAACCTTACCTAACCTATCTACCCTACTTTAAAATAACCTAACCTAACCAACTTAATCCTAGGAATTAAGTGAACCTGCAAGAAAACGGTGCAAGACTTACATAGAAATGGATAGAATAATTGATAACATATTCTAGGACTTAAAAAGACAAAAGACTTGAAAATAAATATGAAATACAACAGCGAAACTAGTTTATTTCATACTTTGCCAAAACCAATCTGACATTATAGATAATACCTGTATTTCACACATTGTTGGTAACATATATATATTTTTTTAATTTGGAAGACTTTATCTTTTAACAACGATAAATATAACCACCACTATCCTTTCCCCTCTCAAAACCATTGTAATAATATGATCCTAAGTGTTTGTCTAAATCTTTTACGTAAGATTTTTAATGGAAAAGTCAATGGTTACATTTGATTAAATATCTTGTGTATGTCTTTGGCTCTATGAATAAGAAATATGGACTTGACTATCTTCACATTCACAAAATAAATACTACTTTTTTGTACTGTATTGAATCATCTGCTCATGCTATCCAAATCTGACCAAGCAAATGGAGTAGGGATGAGAAAGATAGAATTTAGGAGAATTATACTCTCATTTACTTGTAGGGAAGGTGATAATCCAGTTAGGAAAAAAAATCCTTGGTATATGCAGCTCTCCGTCACCTGCAAACCAGACCTGTGATTCCTTAAGTTCATGTACCCAGCGATGAATGTTCCATTCTACAAATAACTTCAAAAGTTATTTAACCTTCATACAACCAAATTAAGTGAGCTCCACCCTCTCTATCTTTTTCTGTATATTGCTGACCAACGATCCGCTCTGACTTTTCCTCTTTATCTCCCGATTTATCTTTCCTCTCTCTTGTATTTCTTTAAATCTGTCTATACTTTTCACTTTCTTAACATTTCAATATATTTCTGACCACTCTTCTCCTTTTTATTCTCTTTTCCTTCCCTTTTTGCCTCCCTATTTCTTCTCCTTCTATCTATTTCTGACAGCTCTCGCCTCTTTATTCCCTCACTATTTCTTCCCTTTCTGTCTGTCCCCCTTTTCCTATCTCTCACCCCTCAATCTATTTCTGTCTAGTTTACCTTCTCTGTTTATCTATCTCCTCATCTTTTCACTAACTTTTCCTCTCCTCAGATATATACATATCAGATGCGTTAAGTAAAGTTTGAAAATAATTAAATAGCCTATTGTTTTGATTAATTTTTTAATGGCCTATCATATTATTAAAACTATCTGTGTCTATTAAATAAAACCAATCTATTCAATTTAAAACTAACAATAACAATATTTGAATGTTTCACAATCATACACGTGACCTAAAAATATGTTGATTCCTACTCCTAAATCACGAATGTAACGAGACGCTTCATTGAAAGCCGTCGGCCGGCACCGTCACGTGAGAATATCAACTTCCATCCCAAACACAAAGGCGTCATTTACATTCATGGCCACGCGTCGGTATTTCTATAGCGTCGTTTTGTTTCGCGATGAGTATGATTGTAACGCTCACGGATCTACGACGGACACGATATTTAGCCCATTGTTGTTTCTTCTGAGTTGTTTGGTGGTCAAAGTGACTGAGGGGTCAGCGGGGGTGTTGCGACTGATATAACTTTGTTCGCCTAGGTGTCATCCGCGAGGAATAGCTTTCGATTTTAGTGCACACAGTTATTACATTCGTTGAGGAATACTTAGGATTTCACAGATTCTTGGCTCCTTAACCCCGTTCATTATGGTGCTATACCATGACAAACACTTGACTCGCCGATTTTTATTCGCCTATTTCAATGTGTACATACCTGCCACGGTGGCTGAATGGTCTAAGGCGTCACTCTCGTATTAGACTGGACTGACGATGACAGGGAGATTGTTGCTTAATCCCGGTCGCGTGTACTGAGTGTTACTTTTTCTAAATATTTTCCCACTCTTTCTCCATGCAGATGATGGCTACACTTCCTATAAATTAAACATTCCTGATCCCTAATACATTAGTGTAGTTAGTACATAAGAGGATAACTAAAATGGGTACTAAGACGCGGTTCTAAGATACATGCGTTTTCCCACATAATACTTTCTTGTTTATTTGTTTAAATTATAATTATATCTCGAAATATATTTAAAATATTGTTCTAAAACATAATGGGAAAAATAATATCGTATTTCTCCAAAAAATACAAATTTACCTTGTTACAGAAACATATTTTTTGTTCTGTACGTTTTCATGTCCTAGTTTCCCAAAGCTCCATTTTAAAAATAAATGGTACGATGCAATGCACAGACTTTCTCTTACTTTTATCTTAAAATAAAGCGATTTAATATAAACTCGTAAAATTTGTGTAACGAAATAATATACATTGTTGAAGAAACATTTCACCAAAGATCATAAATGAAATAATATACACTATTGCGGAAATATTTGAAAATAGGAACATCTCTGTCCACCAACGGGCATAACAATCATTGTTCTAATAATATTTTCAAAAGAGTTTCATAAAAATATATATTGGCTTTTATCTAAGAACTTATTGGTTTTATAAGAATATTTTTCAAATAAAATATTTTTTTTATAGTACTAAAACTTTACGCTTATAAAACTTACCATTAAAGTAATTTTCATTTGAAAACGAGAAATAACCATTCGTTTGTAATGTGAATCAATGCCTGGATATAAAATTAAATAAAAAAAATTCGTGGGGATTTTGATGAAATTGATTCGATCTATTTTTGACCTTCAGTTAACTAGCTTTAATTTTAAGGTTGGATATTTAATCACAAAAAATCCTTAACGGAGTCCAATGAAAACCCTAGCTAAAATGTTTTAGCCCGATCGGTAAAATGGTTTCGGCTCTAGACAGACAGACAACCAAGCATAAGGCATATCAAAACCCCCTTTTCCGGTTTCAGGAGATCATGAAACATTGACATTTATTATTTATTTACTGACGTTCACAATACTTCTCTCTCCGAGGAGTCGAGAAAAAGCAAGAAATGTACATATGTTTCTATTGCTTTTTTATAGAATAATTCATTTCACTGAGTCTTATTTCTGTAGAATTTGAGATAGATAGATTCTAAACTTTTTTTAATCTTCATATAACTAAATAGTTTTTTATGGTAAGGTTTCCAATTCTCAGAATTATATTTTTACAGTTATACTGTAGCATACATTTTCCCTTCAGTTAGTTAGAGCGTTGAGGTTTTTTCTAGCAATAAAATAAGTTATTTATATTTCCAAAGCTAAGCTATAGTCAACTAGAATCAAAAAGCCAAAACTATTATTTATGATTTTTAGTGAGGATTACTCCGTTTAGATATATTCTGAAGATTGAAAAATGGCACATGGACACCTGGATATTAACTGTACAAGTGGCAGAATTAATCCAACTACCAAGTCGAATGTGGGTGCGTTATCTGATAGCTCGGGATCTTAATATTATTACTAGCACCGCGTCTTACTAACCGTTCGGGTTATACGCACTTAGGCTAATGTGTAATGGTAGGGTGATTGTGAGATGAAATTGAGAACCTACAGTTAAACGTGGAATCCGAACCACGGTGGAGGCCTGGCATTCCCCACATTCACAAGATGTATTGTCAGAGGTGAAGGAAGGGTTTGGTAATCAGATAAATCTGTGCCGGGACCGAGGATTGAACCCCGGCCGCGTGATCTTAATAAAATCACACATTTGTAGCCGGCAATTTCCGCACGTCCATCATAGACTCTGCCTTAAAATATGAGTGAGAAATGACCCTGGGCACGGGATGATTCCTGGATAGCTCAGCGGTAGAGCATTAGCGTACTAAGCCAAAGGCACCGAGTTCGATTCCCGTGTCCAGGTGTCATTTTTCAATTTTCAGAATATATACTCAACTAGTATTAGCCGTCATCTTGATAATACTTCAAACGTCAAACTTAGCCGGTTAAAGAGAAAGGTCGTGACTTACAATGGAACCTATTTGGTTATTTGAGTCGGGTGTCAACTCAATGTAGGTCACCTAGATAGTAAGTGCTGTGCTCTTGCTAACCCACACAGGCACACACTTAATCACATTGAGTCAAGCCCATAAATCAGGTGGCATCACAGTTTATTACGGTTGTATCGCAAGTCAATAAAATACTTAAATATTCTCGTCCAGTGGTTCCCAAATTTTGAGTCACGACACACTGGTGGGCCACAACATTTTTATTTTCTGTTCAGTTGAACGCACTTTGTCGAGCTTGTACAGGTTTATACATTTTTTAAGCAGGATTGATTCATTTTTAGTTTAATTTCCAACCTGGGTATTTTATATAGTTTTCCCACAAAGCAGTGAAATATGTTATGTCACTAATATAACTCTCAGTAAGTGTTTGTTTATATATTTAGTATTTAAAAAAATACAAGCATATACGTAGAAAATTTATTTTGAGATTGATTTAACAAAGAAAATAGTTATGTTTGATCCAGAAATAGGTTCATTGCATGAATCTAAGCAACTTCATTCATCTGATTAGTAGTGACCCTTTGCAGAAACGAAGATTGAATAGTTAAAAAAAACATGATACTAATAATGCATATTATATTTTACTTAAACTGTCAAAAGTTATGAACGAGATAATTTATTTTCCCATAAGTTTTGGTGGGCCACCAAATATATATCTTATTTTTAGTGGGTTGTAAGCCAGAGTAGTTTAGGAATCACTATTATAATCTACACATTCATTCTATAAAATCTTGCACAAAATAAGTTTATAAATAAAGAATGATTCATATGATATTACTTTTATTCACTAATTATTTTTGTCTTTTATAAATTCTACAAGTATTGACTGATTATATGAAAACAGTTATGAAAGGGTGACCAGAAACAGGACCTAAGTGTCATAGAGTATATTATAAATTGTAATACGATGCCAGGCTAAAAAGATACACAAATTTAAGATTGATTGTTGTCTAAAATAACAACATTATATTTATTACTTTATTGGTATTTGTAATAGCTATCAATAGTAATAACTATAATATATTCAATTTGAAGAACTAATTAGTAAATTATTTATTTTAAATTTGTGATTGTTAAATATCCCCTTATAGAAACTCATAATGTACTGTACTTATAAAATTGGAATTCATCTGAATATACTTCGTTTAATTGAATATATACTTTAAAATGGCTCCAATATGCTAAGACAAATTAAAATTGAAAAAAAGAATAAGATGTTTTCTAAATTTTAATTTTAATAATATTTCAGTATTTACACCAGTGAGCATTCTCTTGAAACCAAATCAAGGAATCATCAGAATTAATTTATCAACATTTCAATATAATAAAATTATCTGAATTTTAAACTTGTATGATCTATTTAAATTGAGCTAACTCTCCATTAAAACATAAATCATTTTATTTATATTTAACAATGATAATTTAAGCATATAATTAAAAAATAAACATATTTTAAACTAATATTTAATATACTTATATTTTTAATTAATGACTAATATATTTGCTTTAGAATACCAAACAAAAGGTAAACATGAATGGCTATAATTTTATTTTATTCAGACATATTTTTTCATCGCCCCTCATTGCTTTGAAAGGTGTACAAGAAACACCAGTCGACAGTGGTTGTGGCAACATCTCATTTATATCCTCCTTTTGTTTGTGTTCTCCTATTCCATTCTAGTACATGTGTATCCCATGGTTCCTTTTCAAGGAAATGCAAATACGCAATTTCTTACCCCAACGATACATTTTGTCAGGTTTCCCCTCCCCTCATAACCTCTCATATTCAAATTTTGCACTCACATGAAGGGTAGAAAAGGGGTGTTTACCTCCTCTCGCTTCATTCAACCCCAACTAGTGCCCTTACAACAAACCTGACAAAGCTTATTCATGGTAGAAATCTTTCCATCACGAAGTCAGCGAAAAACAATAATAGTAATACTAATAATGACACGTAGCTTTCCGTTTTTGTATTAATGTTTCTAATGAGGGGGGGAGAGCAACTTACTCTCACCAATTAGCAGGTAAGTAATTAACAAGGGGTAGACTCATTCATTCGTGAGACACGAATCTCTATTCAACCCTATTTCAAGTCTCTTACCCCTTTAGGAGATACTCCCTTACGTATCGTAATGAACACGAAGGTTATGAACATGAAAATGAGTAAATACAAATTAAGCATTTCAAAATAGATAAAATATGCAAGAATATGAAATGTGTTATAGTGTAAAACTTGGCTAATATTATATATAAATGAGAAAAGACAAAATGTACTAAATCTGTAGTATTTGAAAATATTACCACTTCTGGAATGTAGAAACAACATAGTTGCGGCTATGGTTGGTGTTCTTGGTCATCTACGTACTATTAATATGTGTTTTATCCTAATTATGAGCATGACACTATTTTTTTTAACGTCCTGTTAAATGAAAACAGTAAATTATTTTAAATGTGTCTATGCAATTACATCAGAATTCAGATAGACATTTTTTGTTGCACTCTAAAAAGTTGGCTGAAAGTAGTTTTGGTTTTATGTTTATATATATATATATACTTATTTGCCAAGTTAATTTAGAGAAAATATGGACAAAAGTAGATACGCTCTCTTAAGAACTGAGCTTACCCTTGATAGACAGATGCTAAAAGAATAAACTTAAAATGTTGGCTTAAAACTTTAAATAAACCACTAAAAACAAGTTGAAAAAAATATCAATCATTTTTGTGAGAACGAACTGTACAAACAGCATCAGAATATAGCCGTAAAAAACAAAAGTCGATTATATTGCTCTCCATGTTTCTTAGAAATGTCAACAGCATGGCGTTTCAGTCTAATGACTTGTCAAGATAATATAACGCTAATTTCTAGAGGAAAGATTTGATAAAAAAGGGAATAGAAAATAACGACCTAAGCTAAATTAAATGAAAAACATTTACAAAAACTGAAAATCAGATAAGAAATAAACGTAAAATCATAAGATTATATAAATGTGAGAGATGAAAGCGTTAGTTCATCATAAGTGACTTATTAGTACAAGTAAATGCACAATTTTAAACTAATTAAACACGTTGCCTCAATAACAATTAGCACAAAATGTTGGGCAATGCAAATCTGAGAATAAACCTAAATTTTTTTAAAGTCGCTTAATAGTTTTATAATACTTAATATATAGTGTATCTATTTTAAATAGACATTATAAATTATATCCAATTAAATAATATAATAATTAAATATTTTTTTATTTCTGATTATTCTTTTACTTGGTTTTGCTTATCATTGGTTGAAAGTTAACAAATTGGCACTACGGTTGAGTTAATATTATTAGTAGATAAAACATAATAAATATTTTTAATTCCAAAAAATACCATAGCATTCTTTTTGCGGAGTTAAAATTCCATTTAAACACACACTAATTTGAAATTAATTGTGAGAGCTATTGATAAAGTCGGACTCCAAACGTTTAAAACATATCTTTTTTTTAAATTTTAATAAACGATAAGTTTTGACAGCCACTTTAATAAAAACCATGTTAACTTTATGTTAATACAATTACTCTTTATATTCACCCATCTTAATAACCTTACTGACTATCCACGTATTTACACTAAATGGATAGGTGTGAGTCATACATAATTTATTGTAAATGTACCCTCATTGTTGTTGAGGGACGATGCAAAGCCATTTAGAAAATATTACTTCAGTACACTCAAAAGGGATTCAAGCACTTTCCTCCATCAGATTAGATAAGAATCACAAATCTGTACAAGTATCCAGTGGTGTGGGTCATATTTAACAATGTGTTTGTTGTATTTTTGAAAGAAAAAATAAATCAAATTATGAGTCTATGACCCTCATAAACGTTAGTGAAAATAAACCCATACTTGAATGGGATTATTTTGAAACTGATATAACTCAATCCAAATAAATGAATTAAAATGTATAAAACACTCCACTAAATATGAAATTATTTTATCATTAAACTACTGCCAAAATAAATATAATTTCAAACAATAAAATGCACTTTACCTGATAAAACGCTCTTGACTGAGTGATAGAGGGGGATGAAGGGCACTGATAATGGATTTCCCATTTCACCATTCACCTTCCCGTAGAGCAATGCGAGTATGTATATTTTTTTGTTTCAATCCTCTCAACCTATTATATATTCTATAATCTAGAGTGTCAAATAAATTAGCCGTTTTTATATCGAAACTGCTTTTTCCTATATATTTTTTCATCCCTGACCTAAATAGGTCCAGTAATCAAACCTATTCGATTGCGTGTAAAAGGTGGGTGGATACGAGAGGGGTGTAAAAGGGGTCTAGCAAATGACTACCAGAAGCCTCGCTCGTATAACTTCCAATCAGCACTCAACAGCGGTAAAACCAGGCCAGACCACTCGATTCGTTAGATTAGACCACACTTTTTTACCCCCTCTCTCCGAATCGGAAACTTTGTCTAACTATCTACAAGTCTGCAGCAAAAAGGAATGGGTGGAGGTGGTGGTGGTTGTGGTGGTTTTGGGGGATTGGAAATGAGGGGGTAAAGAGGGTGGAGGAGGGTTCATCGCCTTCCCTAATCCTCCTCATCCCTCGGTAAATTCATTAGCGCCAAACTCAATTGAAGTAAAAAATGGGGGTATAGGGTTAGTGACCTCCTTTCGTCATCAATATGATCAAGTGAGTGTAAATCAAGGTCCAGAAAGAAAGAAAAAAAAACTTTTTGAAACTTTTGACGAAGAAAATAAAAATAGAAGAGAGAATGTGGAACGAAAGTTTCTTTTCAAAGTGACGTGCTTCGAGGGTGGAAAGATGTCAGTTTAGAGGGAGAGGAGGAGGTAAGAGAATAAAAACGAAGGGATTGGGTGTGGGGGCGGAATAGAAAGAAGAAGAAGAGAGGTTAGGATGGCGATGAAGTTAGTGGGGATGACGTAAATGATTTTCCGTCAGATTGATAAAGTCGAGGCAACTCATCAAGGCCTTGTCCAGATGGCTCGAGCGGTTAACCCATCATCTGCACCACTTACTGCACCCAAGGGGGAAAGAGAGGGGAAGGTAAAGAGGTGAGGGGGAATCCGGTGCGTCGGGAGAACATACCACCCTCGAGATAAAAATGGACAAGGGCTTTCGGTTTTACGGGTAGCTGCACTCGAAGAAGAGAACAAGGGTTTGTCTCCCTTTCTTAATTTTCTACGTAAGTCAGGATTCATCGTAAGGTCGGAAACGGTTTCAGTTAAGAATGCCGATATCTTAGCTCAGTAAGAAGCACAGTTAGCTACTGATCAAAGGGTCCCAAATACATTTCCAGGTATAGACAAAAAATATTTTAATTGATTACATTGGAAATTTCTTTATAACATTAATGAATAAAGAGAAATGAGACCAAAATGTTGTGCCTCTCATTGAATTAAATGGGTTTGTTAGCACTATGATGATATATTGTCAGTTCATAAGGTGCATGTCAAATATACAAAATAAATAGATACACTATGTTAAGAAGTGGAACTTATTTTTTAATATTTTATCAACACTTTGATTTTTAATTTATTTACATATTGTGAAGTTTATTGGAATAAAACTGTATACAAGTTTAGTAAGTAAAATAAATCTTTTATTTTAAATTAACCATATTGATTAAAATGTACATAAAAATTAACAGATTCTTATTCGAAAAGTAATTAAATAATATTGGAAAACGGTTTAACCCATTGCTAAATATAATATTTTTTCGTTCAGATATGGAAAAATATGTTTAATTTAATTTCAAATTATGGATATTTGACACATTTTCACAAGGCTTAGTGGAAATTGTATAACTTAATTTATTAACAACAATAAAGGACTGATTTTAGATTAAAAATAAATTATTGTATGGTGCCAGCTGAAAATAAATTGAGAGTTTTTGCCACATTAGATCTTTGAAAATCTTAATCGAAATCATTATCCTCCCAAAACACGGGAAACGGTTTTGCCATAGTTCGTAATTTTCACGGAAGAAAATCATATTTAAATGATTTACATACAAAATTACAACAATTCAAAAGAAAAGTGTAGGTCTGACAAGAAATTTGGGACGAAAAAAAATTGTATAAGAATTTCAAGAAAATAAAAGTATTAACAATTGTAAAAATGAAGAAAGAAAGTTATTTTAAAAAGAAGAGATATATTGGGGTTCTCTAAATGAAAAGATATATATTTATATATACATATAATATTTTCATAAGCACTTGCGTAGTTTTGTATAATTACATTTGGTAAATTTGTTCAAATGTTTGTTATTATCACTTTGATTAAATTTTAGAGTATTTTTTTTAAACTTCACTGCTATGGGAAATCAAAAATTCACACATACGTTTAAACACCCTCAAAATTAGATCTACTTCAGCCCTACATAATTAGTGTTTTGACTTGTGATCTATGAATTTATACATATATAATATTCACCACACTAATGGATTTTTATATAAAGAAGTTAGAATTCAGATGATGTGCTCCAATATTTGCGCTCAGAGATATTGAACACCATTTAATAGCAACCACCTTGGTAGCTACTCCTGAATATAATTCAAGCCCCACTAACTGTAGAAGCAAAACCAGACAAGACAAAGCTTCCTTGTGGCCCCATGAGCCCACTTGTATAAAAACCCGGATAGTACGGACGGACAGAAATATATATAATTCGGTCATGGAAAAATTCTCATATTTACTGTTGTACCTAGCGTAAGCGTTAGGCGATTAATCCCAGATGTGTTTGACTAAGAAAGATTTAAAGCCAAATATGGATACAATACTATGTATATAAAGTACACAATATATTACCTTTTTTTATTATATTTTTTAAAGACTCTTAGCACAAGCTTAAGGGTATAAACTTAAATTATACAGAACCTGCCCATGGTCAAAGGAATCATTCTCGCAATAGACCGAACTGTGAGGGAAGGGGAGATTTGGATTTTACTCCCATTTAGGTGAATTGAGATTTTTTATTATTATTATTATAAATGGTTTTCCACTCCCTAAATATTCAAACAAAATTGGGTATCTTCCTCTAAATTCAACCTTAATTATTCTTAGCACATTCTTATAGCCTGTATGGGTAGTAAGATGCGGTGGTAAAAACAACTATACCTATCTTTGCAAAGGGCTCAGAAATGGCTCTAATGTGCCTCCCCCAACCACTATCCTTTCGCCAAACCCAGCTAAAAATGCTCCTTAAGCCTAACTAGGATTTGAACCAATAGAATATATCAGCGTTAGTTGGCCCTCTGATATTTTCCACAGCCGAGGACAAACACAAAAACACTAACATCTTTAAGAGACGCAGTTGCCGATACATTATATCTAAAGTATACCTTTCTAAGTAAGTATGCGCTAATCCCGAACGAGTTGGTCACAAAAATAATCCAGACGACTTAAAAACTATTATAAAAATAGCTCAGAAAACATGCCTATCTCTTAAATCACTAAATCATCACTGAACTCGCTCCGAACGCCGCGGGGTACAACCGTATAAAGCTTCACTCTCGCAATCTACTAAATTCCCGATGACGAGGAGATTAGGATTCAAATCCCGGTCTTGTGTATTGGTAGTCGTTTTTCTTAAAATATTTTCTTTTCTCTCTTTCAGCAAATGTAATACTCTTAGATTAATTAGTACATATACATAAAACTCGAACGGATATTAGGATGCCGTGAGATTAAACAAAATATATCTTCACAGTAATTAAGTCTCAACTTCACCCATGAAACATTTTTATACCATGCCTAAAATCAAGCCCGTGTCTCTTAGCTCGATAGTAGGCCTATGGCATACAGATAATTATTTTAAGTCTTAGGAAGGAGGCAATTATTGATTAACCTGGCTCTTGGGCGCTAGTAGAAAGTTGAGACGATTAAGACTAATACTGAATTAGTAATTATCTTGTGTTTACATAATTAACCATTCCTCTAAAGTTTCTCCTTTCCAAATGAAGAGGCGGGGGTGGGGGTGGGGGTGCGGGTGGGGGATATGTCCGAAAATTGAACGCATTCCAGACACGAGTGAAACAAACGACGCCCTAACGCCGTTACAACCACAGCGTCGGTGGGGTTGGCTATAAAGGTATTCAAACAACACACCGATGAATGTTCACAATCTCCTCATTGTTCTCACTAGTGGTCGGTTAGTTTGTTTTCTGGTGGTTTCTGAGGATATAGAGGGTTAAGGGGGGGCTCGAGGGGTGGTCGAAGGTAGGCAGGACGGGGAGACGTGGGGGTGGAATTCCACACCCAAACAATGGACCCAAGGTGTGCCATTGTTTAACCAGTTACATTACACGGTAGTGAGCTACGAATTTTATAGACCTAAGGGTCCTAGGTAGGAGAGTATTTGCTGTCACTGTTTTCTAATTTACAGATACCTAGCAAGGTGTAAGAACGAACTAAGCGTCAATTTTTAAAGCACACGTAATACTCAGGTTTGTAAGAAAAGAAAAACTTTGTTAAAGGTTTGTTTCATCAGAAGTAGCTTCATTTGCACATTCAGACTAATTACTATTTCATTTGAGGGTTATTTAAAAATCTACCATAGCGTATGATTGTTAATTAAAGGGATTTGAAATGTACTATTCTAATTTTTTTAATATTAGATATTAATAATTAAATAATACTTTAAACAAATTTCCTTTCCATTTCTGTTTTCTCGATACCTCACAGCTAGAGAAAGTACTGTGATTCTAAAAAAAAATTGAATCCAAGATTTTTATTAATGTTAACGTTTCATGACCCCCCCCCCCCCCC
>CABEEJ010000351.1:156778-223037 GCA_901482245.1 Timema douglasi
CCCTCCCCACCACCGAATACTAAAAAGTGTTTTTTTAGAGTACTGGATGTTTGTCTGTATTTTGGGCTAGGGCCTAAACAATTTTACCGACTGGCCTAAAACATAATGTATAGGGTTTTCATATGGTTGCCCGAGGTGTTTTTGGAAATGGATATCTAACCCTAAAATAATTAAGGGTAGTTTCCTTAAGACCAAAAAGAGAAAAATCGATTTGATCAAAATCTACTTTAACGATTTTGATTAAATTTCAGTTTTAATCATAGATCAATAATACAAACAAAATGACTACCCTCATTTATTTGTCAAAATGACTGATGGGTTCTAGTCTGACGCCTAAATTCTAATTTTTAATCATATCTCTGTCATTATTTGAGATATGAAATTACCTGTCATTGCAAATTTCTTGGTATATTTATAATAAATATCTATTACTATTATATATTTTTTATAAAACCAATAATTTTCAATTGTTTTAGCAATGTCGCCTGTCTGTGTGTCTGTTTAACCCTAAAATTAAGAGTAGTTTAATAAAGTGCGAAAAGAGGAAAAAACGATTTTATCACAATTAGCTCTAACTATTTTGTTTAAAATTCGTACTTAGTCGGTAATTAGGATTATATATAGAATGGTTGTGTTCATTTTCCCATGAAAATGAATTTCAGGGTACTTTACAAAAGCGTAAATTTCCGTACCTCCGCAACTATTTAAGATCCTAAATAACTTGGTATTGCAAGATTGTAGTCCTATTAAAAATAAAAATATCTTTTTGGTTAAATATATCTTGATATAACCAATAGTTTCTGAGACATTGCCAAATTTATTAATACAATTTTGTGAGTTTTAATTGCACATAGATACTACCTAAATTTTAACATAATAATTATCTAATACCATAAAGTAGGTAAATAATTAAGTCTCTCATAAATTGATGTTCTTTTTCCTTTAGCTTATTAGGGGAAATATTTTTAAAGAAAATATCTAACTCAATAATTTTAGACTCAATAGTCAATATTTACCTATTTTACTGGTCAGCCTTCTTAAATGAGGAATTTAATAATAAATGCAATGACCTGCAGATGTACCACCCTTAGTAAAATTTCAAAAATGTTAACCGGAAGTTGATATTTTAATACTAAGTTTTGACCCTTGTGGACTCAATATCTAAATATCAAAATGTCTAAATATACAAATGAAGACTTTAATCCTTTAAAATAAAATTATAAAATTTAAATCTTGGCATAAATAAATGCTTTACGTGAGTATAGCATAATTTGTTCTCGGGTTTGCTAAGTGTATATTATTTAGTTTCACATATACTATGAGTTTTGAGTAAATATCTCAATTTTTAGACAATGGAACGAGAAAATCTTGGCGAAGTTCCAAACCATTTATTTTAATACAATCTATCCAATTATTAATTTTATAGTATTTTTCTAATATTTAAAATAATTCCAAAAAAGTGTCTGTGTTCAATATTTCTCATTTAATTTTAATTAGCCAATTGTTTCAAGGAATAGTTACTTCATCACGCTGGCGTTGAGACGTTTTATTAAGGTCCTAGATTATCTATTTCTTATCATTAATTTAATCAACATTTATGATCACGTTATGAAAGTATACATTTATTTATATACACTCAAAAACTTAAGAAATATTATAAAATGGACTAGCAACATTTTATCATTAGAAGAATTGTCTGTAACAATAAAAAATTTGACTCCAATTGATTAGGTTGGGTTTGGATCTTTATCGACTACAATGAGGGGAATGTTTATATAAGTTTTTTCCTTCATTTTCTCATTTTAATAAAGATTTATTTTACCAAATCCCCTCCTTTAAATAGGTTCTTTATTTTTGATGCATGTTTTACTAACCGTCTTGTCTATCCATATATACTCACACTATTGTGGTGAGGGTAAAAAAGTTAGAATAGAGAGGAAATATAATCACATTTGTATGAAGGGAAAATGGTTTTCTCATTATTAAAAACATCCTCAATAATCCTGGCTTGGATTAAAGCTATATTATCCTTGTCATAATAAAACCAGCATGGAACTAACTAAATTTTAGCTCACGTCCCCACCGATAAGGATTTCGATGTAAAGTTCAATTTTCACAGAAAGAAAATTTAAAAAAACTGCTGTCAACATTATTAATATTTAACAATATTATTGGTGTTATTTTATAAGTATTGATTATGTAAAACAATAGTGATATCAACAGATAACATGAAATTTTTATATGTATACACTTTAAGATAGCTCTAATAACTTTTCTAGCTTTATTCCTTTGAAATTTGGACTGTAGTTTTGTAGTGATCTACTAATAACAAGAATGTCCACGAAAGGGACAGTGCTGTTATTAATAGGTCATTAGGTCACTGCGCCACGTTCTATGCTATAGACAGGAATGTGTAGAGGACCCGACTTGAAAAGCGAAACATTTCTCTTCCTTCATTGGTGAAGGCTCAAGGCAATAATACGAAGTCTTTTTATTTTTTTATAAGCTTATAGCCAAAAATGCGTGTAAGAGTGTCAAAAAGTATGGTGGAGAATATTAAATGACCTTCTCTTGCAGGGAAGAGCACAAGAATAAATTCCACCAGACTCGTCTTTATTCGTACCACTTCCTATTCTTTGGTTCACACTCGTCGTATATTTATCCCCTTGTAGTATATATTCATACTTGCCTAAGATGTAGGGTTAATATTTACCTTATTATTTTTAAATTTGTTTTTTGTATGCTAATAATGGTGATGAGTAATCATTGGACCGCCTGTTTTTCAATTTAAATCATAACCATACTAATTAATCTATGAGTACGTGAATGATCGGATGTAATTTGCTCCGCGAGAATTCAGTTAGTAAATGTGTATATAAGCACATTTGGAACCGTACCAAACAAAAATGGATGCCAAAGCAAAAATAAACAAAAAAATTGAAACGATTCTTACAATTTTACGCAGGAGGAACAGAGTTTTTTTAGGGGTGGGGGGAGGGTTTGGAGGAAGGGGGGCTATCTTGGCAGCTCAGATATCCCGAATAGACAGGATCGGGACGGATGACCAAGCAAACGCATTGAATATATCGCTGGTAGCAGGTCACTAAATTTTATAATATTAGGAGGGATAAAAATCGTACGTACATTCGTAGGAAAGGTTTGTGTGTCCCCTACGTTCACATCCTCCAAGTGGATTACCGTCAAAACAGTGCCAAAACGTTATGCCAGAGCTGATAGCTTTCCGATATGGTAACCAAACTAATCCCCGGGCAAAAACACAACAGCCAACACTTTATGTGCGAGAGAGAGAACTAGGAGAGAGAAGGGAAAAAATCCATCTACCCTTTCTCCCCCCCCCCCTACACACCTCTCACACCCTCACTCCCTGTGCCATTCTAAAACATATATATCCTCCCCTTTAACCCTGTAACCAGATCGAAATCACCACTAAATAACAAGGACTCAACACTAAGCTGTTTGGGGGAATCAAGGGCTAGGAAGGGGAGGGGGGGAGGGATGTGGGTAGGTTTTTGTTGCTTTCCCTTCGACCACCTCAAACCCTCTACTCTTCTCCTCCCCCACCCCTTTACAAATACCTGCACTGCACAAATCCATGGGATATCTATAGGCCTAGAGATCTACGTCACATTTGTTTCTCTTTTGTTTTTGGACCTGTCACATGGGCCTATGATTATATATCTGCTCCCATCCCTTCGCGTTTGTGATAACTCAAAATATCTCATTGAACACTCTCCATGTGTTATAAATATATTCTGACTGATTATACTATCACACAATAATCTTTACTGATGTATAGTCATACAAGTTTGTGTATTCTATTAAAATACTCGTATATGCGTAATAATTTCGAGAAATAGTATATTACTGGGTCCTATATTTTGATGTAGTAGGAATATATATGTTTTTCTATTGAAAATACTAGTTAAATTCAATATCGGTGTTTTTCCTCTCTTAAGCTATGTTTAAATAAAACCAAACAATTGACTAAAATTTTTTTTTAAAATATATTCCCAGTTATCAATTGAAATTTAAAGGAAAAATGTTACGCTCAATTTCGAGTAAATACACCAATTATAATACAAGGTTATATTTTCATTAACTGTATACAGGTGACCTGGCGGTCTAGGGGTAAGGTGTCAGACTTCTAAGATGGCGGCCGGGGTTCAATCCTCGGTCCCGGCAAAGATTAAATCTGATTACCAAACCCTTCCTTCACCTCTGACAAGACATCTTGTGAGTGTGGGGAATGCCAGGCCTCCACCGTGGTTCGGAATCCACGTTTAACTGTAGGTCCTTCATGTCATCTCACAATCACCCTACCATTACACATTAGCGTAAGTGCGTATAACCCGAACGGATAGTAAGACGCGGTGCTAATAATAATAATAATAATAATAATAACTGTATACAAACGTTACTGTGCTATAATTATCATATAACACATATAACTCGTAAAAACCTTGATTTGCATTGATATACATAATTTCCATTGTTCAACCTTAATGTATTTTGTTTGATAATTCAGGGTTGATTAGCATGTTTAAATGAAGTTGCCCAGTTTTTTCTAATGATTGAAATAGCTCCAAAATGGTTATTTCTACTGGGAATGATATATTTTTCTAAA
This sequence comes from Timema douglasi, assembly GCA_901482245.1. Lineage (NCBI taxonomy): Eukaryota > Metazoa > Arthropoda > Insecta > Phasmatodea > Timematidae > Timema > Timema douglasi. The sequence continues at coordinate 161,424 of CABEEJ010000351.1, forward strand.
TATTTAAATTCATCAAAGATAATTCTAAATTTAAGATCCATAAATCTAGAAAATACATTTTCATATCATTTAATAAATGTTAAAATGTGTCTTACTAGCTATTTTAGAAATAAACTTTGATATAAAGAGGGGAAAAACAACGAAATAAAGTACAACATTACCATTGATTTTTTAAATATAAATTCTTAAAAAGATTAATAAATTTTTTGAGGTAAGTAGTCACAGTGCCAGCGTGCCATTTTAATTATTTCCATAAATAAATTTTCAATTAAGATAAAACAAAGGAAATTAACTACGTAGAAGTATTGGAAAAATTATCACTTATATTTAAAAGATTTTTAAAACATAGAAAAAAGGGTAATCGAGATTTCTTTTCTCTCTTAAAGACTAAGATGATTTAATAAACAATATTTAATTTTATTGAAGAATGTAACCAGCTTTTAAAATAAAATTAGTTTAATTTTTAATCAAGATCAATATTAAAAATTAACTTAAAAATTAAACTAATTAACAAATCATAAACGCGTTGCATATTACCTGAACGGGTAATAAGACGCGGTGTTAGCAATAAAAATTAAACACGTGTTTTTAAGCAGCTGAAAAGTTTAATTTTATGATTTTACTAGATATTAAACCTAGATATTATTTAATTACCTATCACAAGAAAGCTTCACTCACCACACATTGCTATAATAATACTTAGCACAAAGTCTTACTACCCATTCAGGTTATACACTTAAGAACTAGTTACGCTAGTACGTCAGGAATTGGAAAGGTTTAATAGAGATGAGGTAAATCCACATTTGCGTGGAGGGAGAGTGGAACACCATTTAGGAAAATCTACCCCAGTTGACCCAACTGAGATTCGAACCTTGATCTCCCCATCCTCGACAGTCTAGATCAACAAAAAATTAGCGCGTTAATTAACTACGTCAAATAAACGGGTCACACAATGCTAATATAAATACCGAATTCTGGTGTACAGTCCAATTATCATATAAGAAGAGCCTCTCGGAAAATATTTTTTATTGCAGCCAACATATTTGATAACATTTTACTGAATAATTATTATAGATATTGGTAAAATATATTAAACGTTACAGCTGAAAATTACACGACTTGACGTATGAATATTTGAAAGTAGATCTAACAACTTCTCTATTTGTTTTTGTTATTAAAATTAGACCGTAGATTCGACAGCCATATATCACCTTGGAGAAATTCTCAACCACGAATTCGAAATCATAAACCATTACACCTTAGATTAACGGTCAACTCCCCCCAGCGAACACGATGAAAAACTCTAGACGTGCGTGCATATAACGCTTAAAGGACTAGATGAAGGATAGGGGGGAAAGGGTGGGAGGGGCACCCCAGGTTGGGGGAAAGGGGTTGGACCACTGATAAAATAGGGGGTACCGGAAGCGCCGAACTATAAAGCCTAGAAGTTCGCCTGCGAAGTATTTTCATACCTTGGCGGAAAAGAGGTGTGGTTGGTTGAGGGGTTGACGGGGTTGGGGGGTGGTCCTATGGTAGGAGTGTTTTGCTAGAAAATGCATAATGCATCGCAAAACAGCGTAGAGACTTGTATTACCCATGCAAACTGCTTCGGAGATCATTATCATAACAACTGGTACTTTACTTGTTCCATAATTGAAACTGCATAAAATTAAAAGAGAGAGATAGAGACGTCAAAAACCACACAAAATGTTATATGCCAAATTGTATCTGGCCTATATTCCATTCTATAAAATAGTTATCGTATGCACGTTAGCACCCAATTATCGAATAGCACCAAGTATTAATTACTTTTGTTTGGATAATTCTAATTGGGGAACAATTCAAACGGGATTGGGGGAGGGGAGCTTATACAAATATCCTCTTCACTCTAGACCAGTGATTCTTAACCGGCGGGCCACGGCCCTTTGGGGGGGGGGCGGGGGGGCTGCGAAAGAATAGTATAAAATGTTATTTGTATATTACTGTAGTCAATTATCTTAAATTTTACGTTTTGGAAGAAATAATTTCGATGAACTTAAGCATGTAAGTACAGTAGACGCTCGAATTTCCGGGGTAATGAAGAGTAGGGGAAGCACGGATAATATAAATCAAGGTTAGTATACAAATAGTACCCATCTGTTTACCATCGTCATTCAAAATTTGCAGCTCTTTGTTTCTACTTATTTATGTGAAAAGGGATTTCCCACAGTGGTAAATATTAAAACGAAGCAGTGAAATCGACTCAGAATCGACTCCTGAAAGCGAATAGCATTAAGTAATACAATTGAAACAAAAATAGGCAAATTATTAGTGAAAAGTGTTCAACAACTGAAGTCCCATTAAATACACTTAGATAAGTTAATTACAGGGTTTTTTCGTTATTATAACTAGTAAATAAATCCACTATTTTAGAATAAATCTTAATAATTAATATGTTAGTAAAAACTAAGGTGCTGCGAAATAATTTTAAGATATTTAGAGGGCCACGAGTAATAAAGGGTTAAGAACCACTGCCTTATACCACGACTAAGGGCTGTTTATGCACAGGCCACATTTCATAGGAAGGGCCCTTAAAATATACAAATACATTTTGTGACGTGTAAAAACATTGAGTTTTGAACAATTTAGTAACCATTTTAATAGGTATCGATTGTATCTATCAAAACTGACAGCTTTATATATGACGTATGAATAAATAAAATTGTTCTAGTAGCTTTTAGTTGTCAGAAAAGGTACTTCTTATGAAAATTAGATTGTACTTACTCATTATATACTGCTCAGATACAGAATTAATAAGAGTTATAGGGAGTAATCTAAGGTTTTGTGCTAGTTTTCCCCAAAACACTAATGTCTACCTAATTTAGTTGTTTTTTTGTCACCACGTATCATTAGCTGACCGGTTTATAGGCTTACTACACATGTATAGTTACTATGCCAATATGTAAGGGATGAAGATATAACCACATTTCAGGGCGGGAGAGTAAAAAATAATTGAGGCGTAAACACCCCCATTACGAGCAATTGAGCTGCCAACCCTAATATACCCGTCACAGGCATCCAGTTTATTGCAAGAATAGGGCTTGATATCCTTTGATCACCGGATGTGCTCTCATTTATTTAAAATGTACCTTTACAAAACATTAAATGAAAAATCATTATGTACTTTTATTGAGTCATACATTATAATATATTCCATGAATTACTGTAATCTGTGCTTCATGTTACGTAAGCGGTCGAATTGAGACTTTACAATCGTTCAAAATATCGTGTGTCGGCTGCATGTAGTTATTTTCGTGGACTGTAATGTTACTAATGATACGGTATGAACATATTCGTTTGAGTTGGGAAAGAAGGGACGTGAGAAAAGTCAAGTGTTGCTGCAATTTTCTTAGCAAACAACATTATTTTTGGCGGAATAAATCAAATATTGCTCCAGTATAAATATAGTTCAATATTTATATACATAGTTATTCAAACAGTTCTTTAATATTTTTCGAGAGAATCGTTGTATTTGATGAGAAACTCTTAAAATGAAAAGAAAAATTTATCAAATTCTAGTACATCCTTGAGAAAAATTTTCAACAACGGTTGAGATTACTGAATGAGGAAAACTAAAATCTATGTTTTTATTTGAGAAAAAGTTTATTTATTTTGCTGAAAATGCTATTTTTAAAAACTTATCAAATACTTTCCTTAACTCGCAATCCCTACCATTCTACCTTAACAATCGTAAGAGAACGTGTGTTTATGACATATTGTTAAAAGAATTAGTGAGCATTCTTAGTGAGTAGGCTATAAATATGTAATTTAGTTTATATTTTATAATAGAATAAATATACAAACAAATATAAGAAAACTTATATGTTAAAAAAGTATTTATAAAAAACAACATTAAACTACCCAATACCACATCATGTTGGAATGAATTATGCTGTGACACTTAAGTTGCTGCTATTAATTTACTACTTTCTGGGTTAATAACTCTCCTTTCAAAATCAGACGTTGGCGTGTTTTTAAAACCTTGCTACCAGTTAAAAGGTTGAAATATAGCCATACTTCCTTGAATTGACTTTCGCGGTGAGCTTAAATCGTTTCTGAAATACTACCCTTGTATCAAGGAAGCTATTTATATACAAAAAAAAGTTTGGGTTTTGCTTCTGAAACTTTTGGTTTGTTTTATCTTTCATGACTTTTCACAAGCAGATGCAGCAGGCATTATACGGGTGGTCTAATCTATTACACTATTTCGATTAGTTTTTATATTTTATTGGTCCACGTTCTTCGGTCAAGAAATACCATGATTTTGAGTTATACTTTATTGAAAAAACTCTTTCGGTCTGCTTCCCTGATTGTTTATTTATGTTTTAATCGTTCGGTAGATATTCTCTCATAGTGTGTTTGTTGATAGCAATTTTTGTTAGTAGACTTCTGGAACTTAATTAATGAATTAAACGATTGAAATAGACGAGTATTAATTTTATGGATAGCTTAAATACGTGTTAACTATTTTATATTAAGTGACAAAATCTTGTCAAGGTGAAATTATCTTGAACAATGTTTTATTTGGTAATAATTAATTATAATTATATTAATAAAACTTGAATCCCAACCCGAATTGGTGAGAACATGGGCTTAAGCAACAGCCTTGTTTAATCCGGTTGGCCAGCAACAAAGAGTTCAAGATTCAAATTACACTTGGGTATAATGAATGTTTTTTAAAAATCTAACTAGTACTCCACTTTCCTATCTCATTAATTTGTGTTTATTTTCTTTCAAGTTACATATTACCACTCTAGAGTAGACATGCTGATAGTCTGGACAGAGAGTAAAAGGAGAATAACAGATAAACAATATCAGGAATGATAAATAAATCAAAAAAATATAAAAATAACATATCAAACAAAAGATTTTACACTTATAATATGTTTTCAAAATAGTAATTGGCTGATTAAATATTTACATATTATATGTATATTTGATTTGGGTATGCTGACGCGTCTGGATTAAGCATACATAAATTTAAATAATTTAACCCAATATTCATATGTGAATGCTGGATGTAACCTATTTAATATCTAAAATAACGTTTGGAGATTTAATACTATATTGCATTGTCTTCATTTTACAAGAGAGATATTTTTTTTATAAAGATAAATGTATCAGTTTACTTATTTATATACGTATTGTGAAATTATTATTTTTACTAATCTTATTAATGCCAATGAGAACTATACGCATTTAACTCAATTTATAGAGCAGGGATGAGTAAGTTAGAATATGGAGGAAATGTACATTCATTTGAATAGAAGAGAGTGAGAGACCATTAAAGAAAATAATAACCTAAATATACCCAGCAGGGTTTCAAGAATCACCCCCCTCGTTGTGAGAAAAAAAAGTCAGAATAAATTATCTTGACATTTAGTGCACAAGTCTGAAATCTAATCTAAAATCTATTGATCACCTAGGCTAGCTTTATCAAAAAGTGGGTAAATTATATTTAAAAGGCAACTACAAATGAATTTTGGGAACATCTACGCCGTGAAAAAAATGCAATTTTAAACTTTACCCCTTTAGAATAAACGGACTTAGAATACTACTCATGATGATACACATAAGGCTGACGTGACCTAAGGGGTTTATCAAGTTGGGACGTAAGGGAAGGATGAAAAAACATTCATCCCATCTCACTTGAGGTGATGATAAGTGTGGAAATACAAGTAGAGCTATCGGCTTTACAATGTCCGCACTGAGGTGTGCATGGAAAGTGTTGATATGTAAATCGGCGATCAAAAAGTTGTTCTTGCATCCATGATTCGACCTGCAAAGGATTGATAAGAATACCCTTCTCACACAGTCAACATTATGTTTGAATTGTTATTTTTAAAACACATTCAAATTTAAAACACATGATTGAACCAATTAAAGTGGTAAAACGATGGACACATTGTATTTTAATTAAATTTAGATAACGAATAGATTATTTAAGTCCTGACAGTTCTAACCTACGTGAGATTTTATAAAGGTTTGAAATAAGCAGTATGAAATATTCAACAGACTACTGAATACAAAGAGAAGTTAAATTAATTAGAGTGGATATATTTTTTTTATCAAGTGTATATATATATATATATATATATATAGGGCCTATTTATATAATTATGATCTTTCATAACATTATTGACTACTACAGATTATTTAAACGCACATATCTACCAAAATCGGTGGCCACACTGACTAATGTTTAAGATAATATTTTTTTTAAATGTCTGACAATGACGGTGCAGTCAGGATTCGATTCCTGGCTGAATATACTGAGGGTGGTTTTTCTTGAATTGTTTCTCAATTTATTTCTGTAAATAAGTTCGGGAATTTCTTATAAATCCTACCTTACTAACCCCTAAACCATTCGGGTATTATTTTTTATGCGTATAATCCGAATAAGTATCAAGACGTAGTTGATAAAGGATGCTAAGGTTATTAAAATCCTGAAATGTCAGATCAACGAGAGGTTTAAACGAATATTAAATGAGCAGTATATATTGTTTTAAAGACAAGACAACCGTCAAAGTAATGATAGAAATGGGATTCAAAGATGGGCAATATTTAGCAGGGTGCACGCAATATTTTGAATGTACACATACATAAACGCATAGTTGTAAAATTCTATTAATCATTCGGAAGTCACAAAATGACCACCTAACCTAAGATTACATTCCTATGTTGAGTCTGATAGGTTGACATCCCAATTCCAGAGAGGGATGAACGCTTGGTTAATGAACCGGATTTTATCAATTGATAAACTAGCTTAGTAGTAGTTCTGTTGTGTTCTATAGTTCATCAGGGGATTTACCTCTGCATGATTTAGTAATGATCAGATATAGGATATTCTATCAACGGAGTCATTATATTCAGATATATTTTATATAAAAGTAATTAAATTTTTATAAATACAATATTATATTTCTTGCGTATCAATCAAATGTATGTGTTCTATCCTCGATAAATATTCAACCAGAAAAAACAAAACAAGAATAGGGTTATTTTTATTTTACCAAACTATAGCTATTGACAGTTAAGTGTTCGTTTGTAAAACTATTATTGGACATGTTCTGAGGCCATCAGTGTCTAAAACCATATTTATTATGAAACTTTAATCTCTCGCACCTTGTATACTTTTGGAACCAAAAGAAGACTAAACTGCTTACCCCTAATGAGATTCAAAGTTAAAATATTCAGAAATGGTTGAACATTAATTTCTAGAGCATAACATTTTAAGGATAGTGACCATAAATCAGGCCAATGGATAATTTTAAAACTATCCTCGTTGTGTTTACATCTTCAGAAAGGCTATAGGTTTTCTTTGTTTAGTAATGAGCTGTCATATTTTTATATCAATGTTGTTTAAACAACCCTTTCTCGTATGATGCTGGTGCATTTACAATATAATTGTATTCCATTTATTGTACGTGTATTTTCCATTAAATTAATAATAAAATTAATCTTAGGGAATATGAGGCGAAGGTTGAAATTCATGAGGATGGACGTCATGTGTCTGAAAAGAAGATGATAAACCACAGTGCACAATAGTCCCCAGTGTAACCTTCAATTACCTTTAATGAGAGCAAGCTTTACTTACTTGTTACACCATTTAGCTAAAAATATAAATCCATAATGGAATCAAGCAAGTTGAGAGTACTACAATTCGGGGTAAACTAAGTGCACCTATTCGGAAATCCCCTCGCCAATATTCAATCTCGGTCCTCTCAGCTCAGATTCAAGCATGTCACTGATGGGATCGAACAGCAATATATTTATAGGGATCAGACTAGGTGTTTAGTATTTGGTGAATGCTGACAAAATAAATTAAATCAAGTCTATTCCTTATATTTAATATTGAAAATAGTCTCTCACACTATATAAATATGTTAAAACGAACAGTTTTTGTTTCCTTTGAGACCAATACTTGAATATTAAATACTAATATAGTGTGTGATATCAGCTAAAATTAGTATGTATGAAATTAAGTTAAATCATAGACAGCTCTGATTGGTTTGGTTAATGTTGGTGGCATGGCAATGTCAATATAGTTACCACCTCCGGAAGACATGTTGTTTGTCATTTATAAATACAGTAAATTTTAAAATTACATATAGAGGAGATCTCGCTTTTCAGTTAGTATTTCAGAATATATTTTGTAAGTAGTTATTTGTCAAATTATAAAAAGAGAGAGTTACAATCGCCACTTATATATATAACGTGTTTTTAACTTTACGACTAATTTTTATCATAATGACATGTCACTTATTCATATTACACTCGTCGCACCTGAAACATGTTATAACCAATAATAGGCACATTTCTAAAAATACTAACCAGCATGCAAACTAAATGTAAACAAAACATTAATTAAAATATAATGCTACAAATGTGGTTACGTAACTACTAAAGTTTTAACAAAATTAGTGCTGTGATCAGGATGATACTTTATAATTCGTGCGAAGAAAAGGATATGGAGGTATATTCTACTGTTTTATGGCTAAGAAAGAGAATAATAAAACTGTTTTGATAGAAAACCATGATATAGTATTATAAGTTATTAATGGTAGTGTCAGGAAATACTACTAAAAAAAAGGTACTGTTATCAAGACCTAGTAATATTAAATTAATAATTGTCTGTCACAACCTACCCTCGTGGGATTGATCTGTCAGAATAGCTTGCGGGAGGGCTAAGGTTTCAAGTAAGGTGATTGCGTGGTTTCGAAATAATATGCAGGATTTAGAATTTTGGTTTAGTAGTAGTTACTAAAAGATAAAGCTAAGTGTGATGTTAGATGAAAGATAAATAAATAAAGAAACTGGATGTCCACGCTTGTGAAAGAACTGCCTTAACTTGTGAATAAATAGACCGATGAAGTTGAATGTTAGCGCGCGTGACCTATACACCGGTACCCTGGGCTCAACGGATGCCCTCTAAGTACAAGTGCTAACGGTGTCGTCTGCTACGGTACGGCGGTAAACAGCGTGACCACCTGCGATATAGATGGACTTGTGAGAACCCAGCCCCATTGCCAAAAACTAAAGGTATTTATACCACGCTATAGCCCCTTTTCTGGAAAACTAGTTAAATTATTGATTTGAATTGTCAGCGATCTCCTGTAACCTTTCTAGTACGTTAGATACTTCCTAAATACAAATCCAGCAATTTTATTTAGATCATCCACTCGAGTTATTTCAATCAAATCAAACATTCAACTATGATCAGTGGATGTGACATTATTACAGTTGTAGCGACATGGCCACGATGTCATAAATTCCAAACGCTGGATTTATTGACAACCAGTAAAAAAAAAAATGAATCAAAATTCTGAGTAATTTTGCTTCTCCATAAGGAATACATATTCTTTTCAAAAATAAATTCACAAACCTTTCCACGTAGTCCCCTTCCGACCGGGCGATTTTAGCCATCTCGCTGAAGACAAAGATCCTGGACGACCCTCTGTACCACTTGATGCTGTGAAGATTTCCACATTTCTCCATGTCGACGTTGCACGGGAGCCTTATCGTCTGACCAACCAGTCCTGAGATATCCAACTGTGGTAGACCTGGTAGAAAAAAACAAACAAAAAAAAGCTATTGTTAACACTTTGGCTTCCCGATATTTCAGTGAAATACACAAGCTAAAAAAAAGAGGTCAATATGTTATAATTGGCTATAAGTAGTTCCTTCAATATAGGTTAGTCTGATAGTGGATAACAGGCACGACAAGTACTTAAACCGGTTCATTACCGTACCAGAAGTAAAATAACACATTATTTTGGTCTCTTTTACAAATTAAAAACAATTAAATCAAATCAATATAGGGAATAAATAAACACTGAAATGAGACGTACATGATTAAATAATTCAATTTAAATATCTATAAAATCACTATCTGACTCTCTATCTGTGAAACTTATTTTATAAAAAAGAATATATGAGTGAAACATTCCAACATTTCGAAGAGGACAAGACTTGAGTGGACCAATGATAAAGTTAGTGAAATGTTTTCAAATAGGCCTACATTTTGAAACACAACAAATTAAAATTCATTTGTCAGTGAGCCGAGGAAAAAAGAGTAGCTGTGCCAATAAAAATAACATAGTTTTAAATGAATTACCTAGTATATATCGATAATATCCTTCAGAGACAACCTTATCTGGTGGATAAAGCATGCATTAATGCTTAGTATGAATAGGTATTTTAATGGCGCTCATTCTTATTTCATTTTATTTCATTTATAACTGTTTGTTCAAACTTGCTAACATAGAATCATGGTTGGACTCTTAGAAGTCCTATGTCAATAGTCCTCCATCATCACGCCCCTCCCGGTAGGCAGTCTTGATAGTATAATAATACTTGTTATTAGCACCCAGTCTTACTGCCCATTCGGGGTACACGCACTTACGCTAATGTGTAATGGTAGGGTGATTGTGAGATGAAATGGAGGACCTACAGTTTAACGTGGAATCTGAACCATGGTGGAGGCCTGGCATTCCCCACATTCACAAGTTGTGATTAATACACGTCTTGTCAGAGGTGAAGGAAGGGTTTGGTAATCAGATAAATCTGTGCCGGGACCGAGGATTGAGCCCCGGACCTCAGCACAGAAGTCTGACACCTTACCCTTAGACTACCAGGTCACCTTTATAATAATATAGATAGGTTATTTTGTAAAATACGAATATATTTGTATTTTAATAAGCGATTAATATAATAATTCCCTTAATAGTTATCAGAGAGTATAACCAAGTTATCTAATATAAGCATGCAGAATGAAGAGGTTAAATTTACTGGGTTTGAACCTAAATTTTCCAAAATATGGGGTTAAATTTATCAATATGCATGGGATACGTTCATTACGTTTTTGTCGGTGTTAACTGAATCACTCAGTAATAAGTTACAGTCAATCATTCCGTTATAGTCCTGTAAACACATTAATGGATTTGAAATAATATTGGTTTCTAAGTAGAAATATAATATAATATAATATAATATAATATGATAATTTAAACTTACTATTATTGGTAAAATTTGAAGCCGATTCAACTGATACTACATAAAATACAATATTCATGAGTACTAGTCTACTATAAATTATTAAACACATTCTTTTTTTTATCTAAAAGATTGACATTAGATTAATTATTTATTCACTTAATATTAATTAATAGCTATAAAATAAACACAATAAAAAACTGTAAATAGCCTTACAATCCATAACAAAAAACAACGTACTTTATTTACTATTTTTTATACGGTATTTACATTAGAGTTTGTTATGCCTATAGACGTGTTACTTTTAGCTAGTGCATTACTAGTCTACGCAAGTATTGACCACCATTTATCTTGGGGTTGCGACATAAATTGAGCTACTGCACATGTGTAGACTTTTACCTCTAGAGAGAAAATTCAAATCCACACACCTTGCGATGGAACATGCCAATAACTTCTCTGTAGTAGTGACGTCATTTGGGGAAAAAATATATTTCAGTTTTCAGAACTCTATGGTCCTGTTGGCTGCGTATTTTATACGTGATCTAGGAATAATAAGAATATATTCTACTTACATTGATAAATCATGAAAATAGTTATTCCTAATTTTTATTAACGCCTATTTTATAATGATTTTGTCGACCATTAAAGAAGGTAGAGTCGAAGTAAAGTTATAATGGCATAATAGCTTTATTAGTAAATATTTTAAATAATATGGGAAAGCATGTAGCCTAAATTGCTTACAAAAATCAAGGCTATGTTGTTTTACGGTTGTCAAGCGTGGGTTTGTCATAAGAAACACAGGAAGAGCACGGTGAATGCGGTTGGAAAGTGATAGCTAAGAAACGTATGTGGAAAAACTCTTATAAACAGAGTCAGCAATGAATGAGTGTGGTTTGAAAAGGAATACAATAGGTCAATGTGAAATACGTGTCTTAAGGTGGTTTGAGCATATTGATAAGATGAGTATGGATTGGGTGACGAAACAAATATATGAAGATAAATTGTATGGATATAATGGTGTGAGTAGGCCATATAAAGTGTGGCTAAATGTTGTAGATGAATATGTGAAAAAGAGAAACATTAAAGGTTTTAAGAATAAAAGAGCATGTATGCCTCAGTGTATGCAGTATGGATGTTCTTGAAGAGAAGGAAGTATGGAAGGATAGGGAATTGTGGAGAAAGTTTGGATGGACTACGTTTGAAGTTATTTTGGAACTATATTCACAGTTTCTTTCCTACCCCGTAAGGGAATGGCGTGATTATGTAGGTAATGTATGTATTGTATGTATTGTATGTATTGTATGTATGTATATGTATGTGTGTATGTATATGTATGTGTAGGTATGTGTGTATGTATGTATATGCATATAAGTATGTATATATGTATGCAAGTATGTATGTATATATATATGCATATATGCATGTATTAATGTATGATATGTACCTATATATGTATGTTATGTATATATGTATGGTATGTATATATGTGTGGTATGTATATAAGTATGTATATATGTATGATATGCATATATGTATGTATGTATATATGTTAAGAGGGTAAAAATCAATGTAAACAGAATAGAAAAGTATTACCAATTTAAGGAAAACTATTATGTCATTGCCTAAGTAACCAAGTACACAACAGTTACATTTTAAAATGAAGACATCCACACATACATTTTTTTTTATAAATAAGTAATTTAATTACATTAATAATTGTTCTTTAATGTAAATTTTAGAGATTTATTTAAAATTTAAAGCTTCGAAATATTACCTTGATCTTTAACAACGTAATTTATCTTCCGTAAAGCTTTGTGTATGAAACGGCGCTGGCTTGTGTGTTGAGTGACATCATAATCTCAACCAGTCAGATGTTTTTCTTTATCTTTCGCTAACTTCTATTATATTTATATTGGTAAAAACAATATAGTAAATTATGAAAATGAAATAAAATTGAATAAAATGAAATGAAAATAATAAAACAGTTTGTGTTTACTGAAGCTAAAATATCTATACCTCTAAATTAACAAGTGATCCAAGTTTGCATCAACCACAAACAAAAGGGTCAAACTTCAATAGTTTGTGCGAAAGGTCTCTACAAAGAGCGTTCACGTGAAATGTTTATAAACCATGTAAATTAACAAGAGCCATTACATCTGTAACTCTAACAAACAGAATATTTAACCTCTCCCTTTAATCCATATTCAGTGACGCTGTTAAAAGGTTACACAAAAAGGTTTACAATTCAATAGATGATGAAAGAACGTTTCCAACTACCTTAGCGGACACGTCATGTTGGTTGACAGTATATTTATTATAACATGCAATTCTGAGAGACCACGACACTCGATTATATCAATAATTTATTAGACTTTGAAAAAAAGAGTTTAATCCACTCTGATAAACTAAGAATTAAGTCACTTTGATTAACTTAAAGTTTGTTCTACTCTGTTACAGGTTATACTAAGAGGTTGTTCTACCTTGCTATACTGAGAGTTTGTAATTCTATATTATAGTGAGAATTTGTTCTACTCACTTATACTGAGAGTTTGTTCTACTTAGTTATATTGAAAGTTTCTTCTACTTAGTTATATTGAAAGTTTGTTCTACTCAGGTATAATGAAGGTCGGTTCTACTCGGTTATACTGAGAGTTTTTTCTACTTAGCTATACTGAGAGTTTGTTATACTGAAAGTTTGTTCTACTGAGAGTTTGTTCTACTGAGAATTTGTTCTACTGAGAATTTGTTCTACTTAGTTACTGAGAGTTTGTTCTTCTTTGCTATACTGAGAGTTTGTTCTTATCTGTTATATTTAGAGGTTGTTCTACCTTTCTATACTGAGAGTTTGTTCTTCTCTATTATAGTGAGAGCTTGTTCTACTCAGTTATACTGAGATTTTGTTCAACTTAGTTATATTTAAAGTTGGTTCTACTCAGTCATAATGAAGGTTAGGTCTACTCATTTATACTGAGAGCTTTCTACATTCACTTATAGTGAGAGTTTGTTAAACCCTGTTTTACTGAAAGTTTTTTTATTCTGTTATAGTGAAAGAATATTAATCTCTGCTAGATGCATGCTTTCCTCACACAAATCCTATACTCCCTAGCGAAAACCATACAAAAAGTTGTAAAAGAACTATATAAATCCATATAAAAACCTGTAAATATGTCATGACCCATGAGGTACTAGCATGCTTTTACACATGTTAAATAAAACATATTCCAGTTCCAGCTAGTCATTTTTGCACCAACAACTTGATCAACCAAGGGGGGGGGCCGTCCTTCACTTCATATCCGAAAGTCACGTTTCGATTCACTAGGAGGAAAATATTTGGTCTTCACTTGAGTAGATGGAATAGGATCCATTCAGTGTTTATAATAGCTTGCTCCTAATTTTAAATAAGCTTTAATGAGCTATTAAAAATAATTACAACTTTCTTAACGTTCAACGCAGTTCTGGATTAACACAGTAGCAAAAGTATAATATGCTACGGGCCTCACGGTTCAAGGGACCTTAATAGAAAATACAAGATTAAATAAGTAAATTTAAAATTGGTCTGGTTAAAATGGATTTATTTGTTTTTATTTCTTTATTACATTACGCGCAAATACTTATTATTTCTGTCAAAACCAGGCCAGGCTAGAACCGTCTCTGAATAATATACTGTACTGACTTAACTGGCTGAATAGTAAATGAAACTATTAAATAGCTTTACTTTTCGTGTAAATTACTTATATTTTAATATATATAATATTTTTAATAAATTCGGGGTCCCTATATAATATTATGCTACAGGCTGCCCCATCCGGCACTGGTTCCACGAATCCTTTACTGGCACAACGCAGTATCAGAGCAAATCAGTCCTGTTACAGTTCGGTATCAGGATTACAATACAAACAATTGACAGCTCAGTGAATTTTTACTACTGTCTATTTTCAAAAGCTTTCGATATGATTGTTTCTGTGTGACATACCTATTTGTTGGAATCTGTTGACGGTTTTCAAGCGTCATTTACCAACGCATAGAATGAGTTCCATACGCAGCTTCCAACATCCTCCCCCTTAATAACCTTAAAATTAACATAGACACAACATCCAACACCCGCACCCTTAGTTCATTATTGTGAAAGGGGAAAAACCTTTCGGCCGTGCCACGAATAGAATTTGGGATCCCTAGATTATTAGGTAGATACTCTACTCACTGAGCTAAGGCGGCGGTCACTCAATGCATTATCAGGGTGCTATAACAAGTTATCACAGATTCGGTGAAGTAACAAAGCCATATCGTAAGTAATTACTCCACAATGCAGAATCAAGGTACAGATCTCCCTTGATTCTCAAGAAAATACATATATTTTTGATAGGAAGCTCATACTGGAAGGCCTTATTTCGTACCAAAATCCTACTGTCTAGTAGTATTTTGGTAGGATAAAAGGCCTTCCAAAATGAACCTCCTGCTATGGAATGACATTTATACTACAAAAATACTACCGGTATATACACTATAATTGTGGTATGAAACAATATATTTCAGAACCAGCTTCCTAATAAAATCAGTATATAAAGAAATTACAAAACGTACCACTGCTGAGGCTTGAGATAAAACGTTGAGAGTTGTGTAGTGGGGAAAAACGCATGGGCGCATTTATCAACAAGGTGTAAGAAAATAATAATTCACATTTATGTTATTGACGTTATTGTCAACCTTCCCCCAGAAAAAAATTAATGATGTTCATATTTTATTGAGATTATATTCGCGTTTCACATCCAAATAGATTTAAATGGTTTTTATTTATTTAGTGCCAATTGTCATCAAATAATTGATAATAAACAATTAAAATAGATGGTAAGATGCACCGCATATAATTCCTCTCTCTTTATGTCAGAATATATACGTCTACCAAAAACTCGTAAGATTTGTGAATAGAGATAACATAGAATATTGCGCACCTCGGCGGAATAGTTAGCGCTAGTTTTGTGTTGAGCTAAACTACCGAGTATGGTGAGAGCAAGGCTAGAATATTGCTCGGGTGAAATGGGGATGGTTTATCCTAAATGGTATTACACTCTCTCTCCACGCACATGCAAGTTAACTTGCTCTATATTCAACCTTCCTCATTCCTATCCCATTAGCGTAATTAGTAATTAAGCGTATAATCCGAACGGGTAGTAAAACGTGGTGCTAAGTATTATTATCAACATTAATTATTAAAGAAACACACTACCAATGAGAATAATTGAAATAATACACACTGTTATAGAAACATTGAGAAAAGAGGAGAAGCTACGTCCACCAAGGAGTAGCATAACATTCAATATATGTTTTAAAAGAGCTGATTACAACATATGATATAATTGCTGTTAGCTCAGAAACCATTAAACTTATAAAAATTAAAAATATTTCTTACTAAAGATTTTTATTTTAATAATATTACAACTAACAATGCTAAGTTATTTCGTATCTCAAATAGTTGTGGAGGTGATTGAATTTTAAAATTCCCGCTATTTAAATAATTAACCCTTAAACTTATTTTTATGGCGGAATGAGATTGCCATTTGGTTTTTAATGTTAAACAATGCATGAATACAAGATTTTTTTTAAATGCGTAAGAGGATAGTTTTGATAAAACATATTTTTTATATTTTTATATTTGAATAAACTACTCTTAATTTTAAGTTTAGATATAAAATTCCAAAAAAAACCCAGGGGGATCTAGCCTAATCGGTAAAATGGCTTCGGATGTAGGCATTGATACAGACATTTAGACAGACAGACGGCATTGCGAAGACTACACTTTCGGTTTCAGTAAGTCCGTTAATACTTCTCTTCCCAAGGGGTAAATAAATAGTAATACAAACTAATAATCATTAGATTCCCCGGTGATTGTTTAGAGGGTCATTTCACTCTGTTTCCATTCCATCTACACACTGAATTATGAATAACTACAAATGAAGGAGTATTTTTAGTATTTTTTGAATAGAAATATCATTTGACGAGTAAAGTTATAACAATAAATGACACAGTATCTACCTCCAGCGACGTATGCCCCAAGAGGAGAAACAATATAACTAGCGATGAAGGCTAAACATAACCATTTGCCAGGTTCTCTTGAATAATTTAATAGTTAAAAATCTGATCCGGGTTGAATTTTTTTGGTTAATAGTGATTAGAGTGCAAATTACCAATTCTGCTTGACATTCGAAGTTCAAACAACACGTTAAAAAATAAAAACAATTTGAATGATCATATTTTCTATTTATTTTTAATGTGAAAACGGAAAGTAAGGAACTAAATATTCATTTATAGAAGAAGAGCGTAATTATTTATGCACGTGCATTTATTTAAGAATTGACATGGAATCTAGCACTAACGTATTTATGATCTACTAAACTAACTAAGATAAAGAGTAGGAAAGAGGGGGTAGTTACAGGAAACTTAAAATCAAAACAAGAAAGCCGTAAGAAAATAATAACAGTGAGGTTAATATGTTGAAAATCAACCCCAATGTGCATCCAGCCGGTATTCTAATCCTAACTTCCCATTGAAGGGGCAAAGATCCACACCTGAATAATGTCTTTGGCTACAACGGCCGTTGATGAGAACCGGTACCGAGGTAAAATACTCATTTCACAAAATATTCTGTTTTTCAGACGTACCTTGCATTGATTAGTATATGACACTAAATGTCGGTACTTTTAAAATAAATGGTGGGAAGCTCCACTCGTACTTTCTCGCTCTATTGTTTAAAAATGAAGATATTTACTCAAAACTCATAATACGAGTATTATGTGAAACGAAATAATATACACTATCAAACCAAAGCCTAAAGTGCACTATATTTATATAACACATTTTTTTAATACTGGATTAAAATTTTATATAAAAAATAATAATGTCCTTATTTGTATGTTTGGACCGATAAAAAAGATCAATGTTGAGTTCACAAGGGTCAACACTTCGTATTGAATTTTCAACTTCCGGTTAAAATTTTCAACATTTTATTAGGTGTTGCAAATCTTCATGCCATTGCATTGCTATTAAATTCCTTATTTATAAATTTTGACCAATAAAAAATGTAAATATTGACTATTGAGTCTAAAATGAAGATGATAGATAATTGTTGTACAAACATTTCTCTTAGAGGTTTAAGGAAAAATAACAAACTTTTTGAGAGTCTTATTTATATTTAATTGCTCTTTGGAATTGGAAAATTATTGCGTTAAAATTCAAGTAGTATATCTTTACAACTAAAGCTCACAAAATTGTATTAATATATTTGCCAATATCTAAGAAACTCTTGGTTATATAAAAATAAATTCCATATAGGGATGTCAGGGAATGGGTACGTAGGTGTGAGCCGTGCCAGAAGGCAAAGCCATCCCAGAACTCCAAAATCGGTCTTCACTCGGCCGATATCGCGACGCGCCCGTGGGAAAAGGTTTTTGTGGATTATGTTTAAATTTGTAATTTTGATACCCCTTAGGAATATGAAGGCGTCGACTACTGTCAACGCTTTGTCTAGGCGGGTTTGGGCTTTATTAGGCACACCTAGAATAATTGTGAGTGATAATGGGCCATGCTTTAGGTCCAAGGCTTTTGGAGACATCTGTTTCTTATGGGGTACAAAGCACGTGACAACAAGTCCTTACAACCCTTCCCCCAATCATGTGGAGCGGTTCAACCGCAATTTAAACGTGGCTCTGACCATATTCCACCACCTTGACCACTCCCACTGGGACTGACACCTTGACTTCCTCAACCTAGCTTTTAACTCGGCCTTCCACGAGTCTATCCGGGCTACCCCGGCTTCCTTCTTCCTCAACCGGGATTCGACCGAGATTCGTATGCGTACAAAATGAAATGAAATTAAATGTATCTACTGAGCCAATATTAAAAAAAAACTATTTTGGCTAAAAAAGTTTTACTCCCCCTTGAGTTGTTTATTTTAATTTTTAATTTCCATGGTCGATGGAACGAAATTGTTTCAGTCCCCGCATTTGTAGGCACATGGCAAACAATCATGTCATGTTTTTTAGGTGACATGGAAGTCAGGGGTTTGAATTCATGTTGTATGTATTGAAGGTGCTTTTTCTTAAACGGTTTCCTTCTCTGCCTCACTTTCAGTCAAATGTGGGTGGACTTAATATATACATTACTGATCCCTACCCTATTAGCATAATTAAAATCTGATAGTCTGGATAGTTAAGCAGTGGCAGCTCGTAGCTAAAATTAGTGGGGATGCTGCACCAGAAAATGTGTAGCCTTTGTTTTAAAATTGTGTAAAAGGAAAAAAAAAACACGTATAAAAAAATCTATTCAGGAACTCGATAAAATCATAACATAAAACCAAATATTTTTTACTTACTTTAACTTAAATTGTTACTGTTCAAGCTTGATCTATTCATTTAAAGATGAAATCCCTTCTTCTTGTTTTAATTTGCACAAAAAGTTCAATAATTTTCTCTTTGATCTCTGGATGACAATTGAGGAAATTTTTCTCCATTGAAAGTACTGCAAGCTCATTTAGTCTTTCTGTTAAATAAAAGAACCGAAAAAAATGAATCAAATAGAATAGCTGGAAGCATAATAATAATAATCTAATTTTACACTTTATCACATTCAAGAACATGATACACGATTTTTAAGCACAACACACGTTGAGTAAAAAAACTCCTACCATCACGCCAGAGCTGGCACTGCGAGAGCAACAGTGAACTCTTTACCTTATCAGTCCCGCCTTCCTCCCAACCCCCGTTCTATGTGCGCATGCGCACAACAGTCAAACACCACGTCACTGGCACTGTGAAGCGCACAGTTCCATAAACATATTTTTGTATCTTTTTCATAAACTGAGGGATGGCTACTGAAGTACTGACATTAATCTTAAGGAATATATATTGTACTAAAAAATTTAAAAAAATTAAAGAAAAAATGATTCATTATATTAAATGTTATCGATAATATCAAGTGGAAATAGGGGAGGGGCTGCAGTTCCGCAGTGACTATACACGAGCCACCACTGTTGATGAGATGATTTTATAAAAGAAAACTGTAATATTTTAATAATGTAAACGAGTTAGTAAATAAATACATGTATTTAAAGTTATTACACCATTTCAATAATAAATATTATCTTAAGATAAAAGTACATATTAGTAAATATATAAACACACAAATGTGTTTTAATAAGAAATAAATTTATCAACAAATAATATTCTCTGATCCACCTTTAGCTTGTTTCTGCGAAAATCTTTCCGAATGGAAAAGCCATTATCGTAAAGCACCTTAATTTAGTTACTGTACACCAAGGAATACGAAAAGAGGAGTAATCCTTCCTCACCCCTAAACCCCTTTAAGGTTTTTTTAAAATATTCTCTTCCAATATTCTTCATTCCAAAGTAAAATGGCTTGGAAGAGAGAGAAAAAAGGGTAGGAGGGAGGTATCTGACGTTGAAACGAATTCTCTGTGATTTGCATACATTGATACGTCCCCTTGCTTTCCTCTGGTTAGGTCTTTTCTAAGGATTCGTCCGTTTCTTCTTCTCTCTTCTTAGAGCTATCTTTTCCGTTACGCATTTCCAAGGAAAACGCTCGACGCAAAAGAGAACGTTATTATTATTATTATTACTATTAATATTATTATTTATAAGATATACATACATAAATATCTTTTATAAAAATATTTCATTTTGAAAACATGCCAAGAAAAATGAGTCTGTAAATATAAGCACTTTGAAGTCTTCGGAAACATCCATATTCAGTAATGGAGAGATATGCTAAATAAAATAAGTCTAAAGCAAATGGAAAGATGAGGTAAAATTCATATTAAATTTACTTTAGAAGCTTATGGAAGAGAGAAAGTTTGTCACGCATTTGTGAGAGGTTTATTTTCAATAATGAAATATAGTGGATATACTGACTGATACCTGTGAGTTTTATTCAAAATAGATGTTTATTAAATAACGAGACAGGTGAAACAATAGTTTATTAAACTATGATTTAATAAATTTACAATTAATTTACAGGTTTTATTTAGTAGTTTTATAATACTTATTATTAAAGACTTAAAGAGTCATTTTATTCTATGAATAATACCTATCTCAGGTAAGTAATAGAGTTCGAACGATATGACGTATCGTGGTGTGGTTTTCTGTGTTCTACTTTGGAAAAATAGTTGAATTCAGACCGATCAAATTATATTAGTATATTTAAATAAATAAATTATTATTTTAAAATGAAAAAAAAAATCATTTATTTGAAATTTTTTTATTTGGTCAAGTGAAGAACGCAGTAAAACACTCCTATATTTGGTTCAAAATTAATCATGTGACTATTATTATTTTTCTTCTTCTTCCTCCTCTTCTTCTTCTTCTTCTTCTTCTTATTATTATCACCTCGTCTTACTACCTGTTCGGAATATACGCAATTACGCTAATGTGTAGTGTTAGGGTGATTGTGGCATGAAATGAAGGACCTACAGTTTAACGTGAGATCCGAACCACGGTGGAGGCCTGGAATTCTACACATTCACTAGTTGTGATTAATACACGTCTTGTCAGAGGTGAAGGAAGTGTTTGGCAATCAGATAGATCTGTGCCAGGACCGAGGATTGAACCCCGGACCCCCAGCACAAAGGTCTGACACATTACACCTAGACCACCAGTTCACCTATAACAGATTATTGAAATGCTGATTCTTTGATGAATTAGTTGAAGTGTCTTTATGATTATTGAAAATATAAATGAATGAATGAATCAATGACTGAAGTAATAGAATTATGTTGTATAATGTAATGCAGAGACTCTTTTGACAAATAGTACATGGTTGGACACAACGGCCTTTAGATAAGATATTCATAAGTGTAAATAGAAATAAGCTATACACCGCAAATAGTGAACAAATACTTCAGTCTCGCGCTATTTGTATATGAAGAGATCGGGGCTCAAATGTCAATAATGCGTACCGAGATTGAGTAAAAAAAAATTGTTTCCCACAATTACTTCACGCAAATACGGATTGATTTACTCTAAAATTCAACCTACAGTACTATCCCATTAGCGTAAAATATGAGGGCAGCCTGGATGGATAATTAGACACATAACACAGTTTAAATAAAACTTAAAATATTGTTGCATAGTCTTGCCTTAAGTTATAGGTCTACTAACTGTTTGATAAAGAAAAGTGACTTGTATCAATTTATGTGAGAATATTATGTTTTCAATCCTGTTTCGTGCAGTATCTTCTGCATAAACAGCTGTTTTATGCTGGACCTATATCTAAGTTGCCTATAACTTTTAACGAGTCCATTAGAACTAGTTACAGAACATAGTTCCTACTTCCTCACAACAAAAATAATATATATATTGACGTTTCGTTCATTAACAAGTTTTATATTGAAAAATAAAATCCAAGTGATTGATAAACTATTTAATAGATGAAGGTGACTAGGTTGGTTTAGGTTGGATCAAACTCTTGACAGTACTTATAGAGGCCGCAAACCCCACTGCAATGTCTACGTGGGCCACTCACTAGCTCCTTGAAAACCGCCATGGCTGCAAATCCCACGGCCGCAAGTCCTACAGCGCCATCACTATCCATAAAGATCGGATTAAAGCTTTAATGTGAAAAATGTTTATGAGTTTCGAGATATTTATGTGAAGTTTATTCCGAGTTATAAATTGTGGTCCAGATCTAATGGAAAAACGTTCTGGTTTCCGCCATCTTTGCGTTAGAAACATGAGAATATAAATTATATATAATGCTAAAACTACCACCCACCAATTTTTTTTCCGAATAACTTTTATACAGACAATACCTTTTAATTTGACAGTTCAAGCATATATTAAATGTAAATCTAGTGAAATACTAGAACTTGGAAAAATTAATGTATAGTGTATATTAATATTCTCCAAGAATGTGATGCTAGATTTACATTCAGCTCCATCGCTATGTTTCTTTAGATTACATAATTTAGTTGGCTTGGATTTTACTGGCACTAAAGCTAAGTAGTTTTTTTAAGTTGAGATTTCAAAAATTCTTAATTTGTACTTTGAAACATATTGGGAATAAATAAGCAACTAAAGATACGTAGTCTAAATTTAGAGCTAATTTAGTCTTTTTTGACGGTAAAGGGAATGTCGGGGTATGAACTCCTGCTAGGTGTAGTGAGATTTTAAGTTCCAAAATGTTTTAACGCTATCCCTTCATTTAAGTTCGGGTACATATGCTATCAACTCTCCAATCCTTATTTATACAACTATGGTTGTGAGACATGGTCTCTTACCCTATATTACGAAGATATACTTAGGATGTTCGAAAACCAGGTACTTAGGAAGATATTTGCTCCATAAAGGGGTGAAAATAATGAGGAATAGAGTAGGTGTAATTATGATTGTCTACATACCATGTACTCATCATGAGAAATTGACAGTATAATCAAAGCTCGCATATTACGGTGAGCAGGCCATGCAACGCGAAGGTAAGAAGCTGTATCCATGTTAAAAGAACTGACTGAAAAACCCAATGGGAAGAACTAGACTCAGATGAGAGGATAACGTTAGAATAGACCTGAAAGAGATGTGGTGTAATGAGTTGGACTAGATATAATTAGCTAAATATGGGAATAGGGAGCGTGGTTTGTTTAAGTGAGGGAATGAACTTTCGAGTACCTAATGTGCGTATTGCCCGGTTGGGTAGTGAGGCTTGGATTAAATAGTAATAATTAAAATGGCTAATTATTAAGTCAAATATAAATACAAGAAAGTATCCCAAGGTTACAGTTTAACTCGTCTAGAAGTACTAGGATAGCTCTACTAATTAAGCCTCGCATATTGGCGAGCCTGTAATTGGCTGACCTACCCGAGAGTGCCAATGAAACATAACGCTTCGCGTGTTGGATTTCTTCAACAAGCGTGTCAAGTAGCGATTAAGCTTTCAAATAAAAAATAAAAAAATACCACGATCATTAAGTGAGAACAAAACGTAAGACTCAATTTTAAGTAGAAGGGAAAATCATAAGATACTTACAACCAAATGAATAATGTTTGTAAAAGTCAATTGAAACAAACGGGTTGTAGGATGTTATATTTTTGATTAATAATTTATTAACACGCAGCAGCTTATTGAAGAAGAACTTAAATATCATAGCCTGAAATGAAATACTTAAGAAGCCTTCAGAATTAAAACTTTAAAAACTCATCTAATACACTTGTAAACTATTAAGAATACACTCATCCAGCAAAGTTCCAAGTCAAGATTAAATGAATTAGATTTTAAACACCGTAATTTAGTTTATATTTTATTTAAGAATGAAATTATTCAGACACTTTGTGATTTTTATTAATTTTTTATTAATACTATATATTTAGTTTAACATTTTCATAGCTACTTAATTTAGTTATGTCTTAATGTTAGTCCCAGCTATCCACTTAATTGAACCAATGAGGAAGGGGGAAGAGGCTTTAATCAAGTGAGAGGGAGTGTACCTGCATCCGTGTGCAGTTAGAGGGATACATAATTATTATAAAACCAAATAAAATGTAAAGTGAAACAATAACTAATTTATATATGAATATTAAAAGTCTCTTATTTTATGTCTTACTTTCCACTATCCCAGTTAACTTCTTTCATACACACAGACACACACACAAACACACATTGTATACATTCAAAACTGATTAAAATATAATTTACTTAGAGAATCTCATTCAATTAAAATTAATTAATGGTCCCTAACTTGTTATGCAATAATAGATAAAGGTATTAAGCTCAAATCAGCTTATAGATAGACGTAGTAAGCCCTATTAAATTTTAATTCCCCAAACTAACAACATCTTGTATTAATAAAGGGTACGAAATAGAGTTCAGTACAATTCGGCTAGTCCACATTCTCCTGGTGCTTGAGTAAACATAGCTTGTACATTGGTCCATTGGACACATCACAATTTGCATAGCAATAAGGCGCAAATGAAAGCCGGGCAAGGACTAAATTATCTTAGTGAAAGCCACGATGTGGAGAGGGTGGGGGGTTAAACTGCTATTAAGGGCGTTAATTGATGGTTATACGAGTGACAGAATAGCCTCTATGACAAGGATCTCACAAGCTAATAAAAATCTTGGCCTTTTTTAAATATTAATCTATAAAGCGACGTATATAAATATCCATAATTTTTTCCCCCTATTAGTACTATCTTTTTCTATTATTACTTCCTGTTCCTTCAGAAAATTTTTATTTTCACACAGTTATTTTCCTACGAGATTCCATTCACGTATTTTTCAAATGGGGCATGCAGTATTCAGTAAAAGTTTCAATTTTTTTACATCGTTCTTTTCAAACGGGGGTGGGAGCTAAGGGGATGTGGGGTGGGGTGTCTTTTATGTTTCATGTACAGAATAAAACTAATTTAAAATCCTTTCTATTCAACACCATACAAAGTTCATAATATTTTTTTTTGTCCATTTTTAAGCGGAAAAATGATACACGTAGCCAACATAGTTAATCAGAAGTTTAGAAAGGAGTATAAGGGGAGGGGGGAAGATGTATGAAGAGCTAAATATACATTAAAAATCCACTATGGGATGTATAAATTAATTTGTTATTTACCAGAAAAAAGTGCTAAGGGATAATCTATCTCGTTCCAAGCTTTTAATATAACTAAGGTTGAAACATATCATTTCGTAAGAAAGCGCTGCAGAGCAATGGTTTAGTTAAATTAGGTACTTAGCTCATTTATTATTATTATTGTTAGCACCGCGTCTTACTACCCGTTCGGGTTATACTCACGCTAATGACTAATGTTAGGGTGATTATGAGATGAAATAGAGGACTTACAGTTTAACGTGGAATCCGAACCATGGTGGAGGCCTGGCATTCCACACATTCACAAGTTGTGATTAATACACGTCTTGTCAGAGGTGAAGGAAAACCTAGAATTGAACCCCGCATCCCCAGCATAGAAGTCTGACACCTTACCCCTAGACCACCAGGTCACCTTTTAGCTCGTTTTATTTACACATATATAAGCTATAAGAAAAAATAATATACTATGTAGTTTCTTCCTATCCATTGTCTCTTACTACTCAGTTAGACTATCCTCAATTAATTAAATGATTAGGCTAGGTATGAGGTTGGTAAATAAAGGTGTAGTGAGGCGGACTGGATATAACTATCTCAATATTGGGATAAGTGGCCTACTTTTGTATGTGCGGCAAATAACTTTCGAGCTACTAATGGCATAAGGTAATTAATGAGGCTGGTAGATTTCCGCGGGGATATGAGTCACATTTGCTTGGTGTATGATAAGGAAGCCATTTAGGAAAAATATATCCTTGACACACTCAACCAGAACTAGTACCCTAACATTTCCATAACTGGCAAGCCATACTAGACAATTGCTAAATTTAAACCGCTGGTCCACCGATGTGGGTCATTAATTTATCTAGTTCAAGATTTAAAAATTATTTTTAGTATTCTTTAAACTAAAATATTAAAATTATGAGATTAATATCTTAATATTTTATTTATATAGTTGTGTATTTTGTATTTTTGAAATTTAAATTTTATTTTACTACAATACATTCCTTTGAATACACCTTTTTCAATTTTTAGTTTGATTAAATAATTAAAACACTCAAGAAAATAATTTTATTGCATATTATTTTACTATTAATATCACTACCTTACTACATACTATTTACGTTGAGTGAGAAAAACAATATTTAGTTTAATGATCTACATGATTAGTCAGAACAACGTATAGACGGGAGATATGGGATCCACAATGACCGCATTGCACATGTGTCTACATACATGAAGTTGTTTGAGCTATTATGAAATATTTCCGAGCCTTCCCTAATTCCCAATATTATACTATATTTCTGTATTCATTCATGCCTGGATTGGGTGTCGTGTGGTACGAGGAGTCAGTCTAGAAAAATCCAGACTACCGATCATGAGAGAGGTTGAAGGTCGAAATTAAACCAGGTGCGGGCGATTTTCAATATATGACTTATCACAGAGGTTTTACACTCCTCTAGCCACGAAGATGCGGGTGCACTTACTACAAAATGCTTTTATGATCCGTACCAATTTAATTACACCATTGATACGATTTGAAGTCATTTTAAAACTATATTTGAATACCTTTTCAGCTTATACGAATATGTATATATTAAGAGTTTAAGTTTTTTGAATTAAGAAGTTTGAATTTTGAGGAAGTACATTCACATTTGCATGGTATACATATATATATATATAATAATTAAATAAATACACAAAATATATCTTCACATAAGCAATCATTAATGTATGAACATTTTAAAACAAGCACAGAAAATATATGTATAGCAGTATGTATACACGCATATTTAAGTGCTTGATATATATATAACCTTTTGTCCACAATTTCACTCTCGCTAGTGTCAGTTTTTAAAACATGTTCATTACAGCAATAACCTTTATTATAAAATAGTTTTTAATTTCCCGAACATAGAAGAAATGACCTGGTAGAAATTATCACGAAGATTACTTTGCAGTTGATAAAAGATATTTTTCAGAATCAAAAAATTCAACTTAGTGTAGTAATATTTTTATTTTAAAATTAGACATACAGCATTTTTGTGTTTATAATTGAAGGAAATAAAGCAAATAAATTTAAACAGAGCCTTCTTTGTAAACAAAGTCAGTGGTTCTATTACTAGGAGCGAGCATTTACAGGAAACTATTAAAACTATCATGGCAACAAGCCCTATTTGGTCCATGTGAGAAAGATTTGCTATGGATATCAGTGTCTACCACCGTCATGACTTGTCCTTGCACTGTGTTGATGGTCATCGTACGGCAAATCTTGATAAGATATAAACTGGAAAGGGAGGGCTTATGGAATCTTGGTTATTCTAGGTATACATACATATTCTTTCCGTAGTGAAACCTGACATGACAAACGACTATATGATAAGAGTTTTTCAAACTGATTACCTTTAACTGGGTCACATTACTCTACTCAGATTAGATTTATTCTAATTAAGCAAAAAAATGATGGGTTGCTCAAATTAAAATTTAAGAGATTGCATGGGTAGACTGAATGGATTAAGGACAAATTATATAGGATCGAGCTTGTGGACTTGTAAGTGTGGTTTGGTGTTTCCGACTGGTCTAAAATACATTTATTAATTTTATCAGTTGCCTCATTTTTGGAGATAGAATAGCTTGCTTCCCAAATCACAACAGAAGCTTGTTTTGCAAAAGAAGTAGGCCTATATAGATATAAATAAAATTGACTAATCCCTGGATATCCTTGATCACGATGCATGTCTGGGAATTATTCAAGAATAATTTAGTTTCGTGATCTACGAAGATTTCATTTCCGAATATCAGCAATATATCGACAAATGAGCCTAGTTGTCTTTGTACATGTGAATGCGCCTGTTGGTTGAAAGGGAAAGTTTCACAACGTATGGGCATGTGTAGGATCTTTTCAATCAGGCGTTGACCTTGTCAGCTCTAATGACTCGTAATGGCCGGTAGAGTTTGCCGGAAGTCTCCTGAGAACCTCATGGTGACGCCTCCTATGAGCACAGGATTGCTTCTGAGATCTCCCATATTTTTATTTAGATTTTTAATCAAGGTCTTAACCACTTCGTTGCCCGCAAGATCTAGCGCGCTAATCTTTCAGTAGACTATACTACCTATTACGGTGGGATAAAGGTTTGAATTACAGTTGGGTATGCTGCGGGTCGGGTGGTTTTTGCAAAATGGTTTCCACTACCTCCACGCAAATACCCCAACATTTCGCATAAATTTAACTTTCCTAATCCCTAAAACTACTAGCGTAATTAATACATAATATAATAGCCATATCGGGTAGTAAGACGCGGTGCTAAGAAAATAATCAAGATTTTATACGACATTGTACTCTCATTTCATACTATGAGTTAATTTTTCACTAGTTTTGATATGAGACTTTGCTTCGACATGTTGCACATGGCAATTCAGTCGCTAGAAAAATGGAAAGATAGTTAGTTACATGTCACATGCGATGTTGTGCTCCCTTCTAACCAAGTATCGGGTGTACCCGATGAAGCCACTACAAAGTCAACACATATCTCAAATCTGAGCTTAACCAAGAATAAATTAATCATAAAAGTATTCCTTTACCTTCAGGCATATACTAAAAAACACTTTACCTACAGTATATCTATCATTCTATAATAACTATATGTATACGGTAAGTTGTTTTGAGCTGTTTTGGTGGTCGCGTGGTCAAACGCGCAACTCTTGCAGAAGGCTAGACTGCCAATGACGGGGATATTGAAGTTCGAATATCGGTATACTTTGGGTAATTATTACAATATGGTTTTCTACTCCCCCTGAACTAAAATGCGAGTACACATAATATTAGTATAACCTTTCTTATTCTTAAGGACCATTGGTGTAAATAGCACATAAGCGTGTAACCCAAACAAGTAGTGAGACGTGTTGCTAAAAAAAATTGTTGTGTGTTTAATAGAGGCTTGTATTTATTAAAATATTGTAATATAAATGGCCGGTTGTTTGTTGTCTCTCTGAAATAGGCTCTATAGAATATAAATCAGTACAAATTGTAGGGTAGAGGAAGACCTAGATCCTTCACGGTCTTGTCTGAAAGAGAAACCCTTCGATTTATTCGGATTGATTTAAAATGAATTAAAAATATCTTAGTTGTAGTCCAGATTGCACACCAATTGTTCCCTTCTGATTATATTTTAAACATCTTCCGACATTATTTCCCTGTGGGAAATCCAAAGTGCAAGAGGATCCGTCACATTAAAAATATATGTTTATTTTAGCCCTACGTTCTACTACTTGTACAGGCTATTTGCGTATATACTAACTAATATAATGATCTAGGAATGAGGAAGGTTGCATTTAGAAGATATGCACAGCATTTGTTTGGAGGAAAAGTGTAAATCAATTTGGGGAAAACTAACATTATTACAAACGACTGAAGTTTGAACCCTGACATCCCTGCCATAATCAGTTTAGCCTAATATGAGGAAGATGATTTAGATAATGCAGCCACCGAAGAAACTGTTAAAAATGTTAATACGATTAAATAGCAATTATCTGATTGAGTAAGATGAGCGACACAAAATGTATTTTGCTAAACTAATGCTCCAGTGTGAGTCATCCTCCAACAGTACCAGTGCATTGCTATTTAATTGGTAGTAGGCCTGGCTACGTCGTTCATGGTACATAGGTTTTTAATTCAAATTGTAGCTTTGACTACCTGAAGCCGCATTTTAAAATAATAGCACACTGTGTTATTAAGGTGTATGGTATATACCTTCCGCCGAGGACATCTCATAATTTCTCCTTGGGGTTCGACAAAATAGAACACCTTACTTTCAGTACGAGAATTGCTTAATTTTCCAGCAAAATGTGAAGCAACCGCATCGTAAGAGTCATCTCAAACTTATATTCAGATCACAATTTGAAGAGGATGTTTAGTGGTGTGTCGCATGTATTGTTAATGACGTAACTGACGTTACTTTTTGTAAAATTTAAATATTGTTTATTTTCATGAAGGCCAGTTAAATGCATAACACCTTGGATAATCTCAAATGAAATTGTTTGACTTATTGCTCAAGTTAATATAAATCTCACTTGAACACTGGACGTATCAATTTACTTACGTACATATTAATGAATTTGATGAAACTGCGCATTTCAACATTAATTTGTGAATCTAGAACTCAACAGGATGGGATTTTTGAGGACCACCCAACGTACTGTGGCCGAGCGCCTTCCATCATCGGGATGGCGTCTATGGTATTTAAAATATCCGTGATGCGCTTCAATACATCTCTTTGAAAGATCGTTGTATAGTTTTTGCTGTGTGCATGGCAATGCTATTCTAAAGTCCTTATGGGCCATGTACCATATGTTTAGTTACAATCATTGCTTGCAGTTGTGAGCTGATATTTGAATCCGGAATCTCCTAAGCTATCAACGAATCTATATCGTCAGGTTTGTGGTAGTCCTCGCTTTTGATAACCTACAGTGTTTATAAAACACTTGCATTTCCTTTAACGTTACCGCCCATCTACTTGAAGATATAGATAATTTTTAAATAGTCTATAGCGTTTCTAGAGTAAATCAACTCAACATAATGAATATCGCATTCGAATCTATTCAGTATTTCTCTATATATAAGCTAAAGATACGGAAACTAGCCTTTATAAAATTATGTTAATTTTAAACAAAATCTAAACCAACATAATATTTCTCTTTGGATTTATTATTCAAATATATTCTGTTATTACGCTTTGAATTTATCAATCGAGTTTTACGGAAAAATTATTAGTTCTACACTCAATAGGAGAATTCATCGTTGATCACCCGTTTAAGGCAAAATCTTTTGAAAAACATTTATTCTATTTGTTTATTTTGTTTTATTAATAGCCTTAAATCTTCCTTGTAAAAATCTAGTTACTATATAAGAAATTGTATCTCAATCATTTAAGTAATTCCAGGTATCTCAGGAAACAAGCTACAAACCTATGCTTGGTTTTAAATGATATATATATATACACTCGTATATACACACATAAATGTGTGTTTACAAATAAGTATGAGTATGGGGTTACTGGTGAGAAATATCCATTTTTACTAATATAGGTGGGCGTTGTCAAAGAAATTTGGTGACCATTGCCGAGGAGCAGTGTATAAATTAAGTAAAGGTTTAATAAATCACAAGTAAGTAGGATAGAATAAAACAAGTACTCCGTACTGAGAATAATAAGTTATGTGTCAAGAGGTGAAAAGCAATTTAAGCTGTTTTTCTCTAAGTGTTTGATAGATGAAGGGGATGGCAAGAAGAATAAGGGGGGTAAAAAAAGATATGAGGAAGGTATTAAGGTGGAAAATGGAAAGAAGGGGGTAGCGACGGTCGGGGTGTTTTGGGGGTAAGTTTCATTACTATCGCTCCACAGAACCACAACAAGAGACGAGGTGGAATTGAAAAAGCAGTGATGAAAAGGAAGGAAGAATGAAAAGCTTTTGTCATCACTTACTATCATTTGTGACGACCAATAGATAATTTTTTCCTGGGGCCAGAAGGGGGAAGAAGAGATTGAACTGGCGGCAGCCCATGAATGTGTCTTCAGAATACAAAAAGAAAAAAAATTGACTACGATAAAATGTTGAAATCTTTGTTGATGTCGTTGCAGAAAAAAAACATACAGGAAAAGATAGAGCGATATCATTGTTCGTGGACCTGTGACATATTGTGGCATTTGAATTATTTTATATGTAGTTTTCAATCTATACTAAAAAAGTTGATAAATATCTTATCATAGTTTTTGTCAAGATTATCACCCAACTACGTCTTGTTTAAATATATTAATTTCACACATTATCTTCCTATATTCAGTCCTATACAATGCAGTAAGGTCAGACAGTGACGTTAGCCACGCATTACCCAATGATAATTTACAACCATTATTTTATACGACAAAAATAGTTTAAGCAAATGCAATTTTAGATATAAGCCAGAAAATTAAGTTGTATGTAACACCTATGAGAATTAAAAATAAAATAATGGTTATTACTAATAATTTTAAGGTTATCATAGGCTAAATTATATAACTAAATTAAATGTTAATAGGTTCAAATATTATACTACTAAATCCAAAATTATCCCATTTGATAGACTAATAAACACATATTACATTAACGACTATAATATTATTGTTTATAATTATAGTGTTTAGAAAACATATCAAACATAATATTCGCAATATCATGTAGTGTTTCACCAACATAATAAATTATTAGGTTCAACATTGTGGAAATTAATGCACCACATTTATAAATCCTTTATTATTACCTTCATATTAAGAGTTAAGAAAGCTTGATTCTCACGTACACATAAAATAAAGAGAATAATCTGCCTGACTGGCACAGCATATCAAACACTTAAAGAAATGTTATATTACGTAAGATGTCTTTTCATATAAACTAGAAATCGTTTAATATCAATATATATCCTATTTTTTACTGGATAAACACTTCTTTTAAGATGACACATTGAATGTTTTCAAATAATAGTCTTCCATCGTGGAACAGATCAATTCGAACAAGAACGACAAATATGCGTTTTAATTATCTAGTAATTTTAAAACTCTTCACAACAGTAGACACAGCTATTTTCTCTTTTATTTCTTTAAAGATGAATGCACATTGTTCACTTGGTTGGTTTTGAGATTTGATTGGGTGTCCCAAGCAGGTATCATGCAGATCCAAGAAAAAATAAATATTTCAAGTCACGCCGAGCGAACAGCGCTGATGAGGCTAAAACCTGGTTATTAGGTTAGAGCTTATCCCGTGACCACGTTTCTAATCTTATTTTTAGGGAGTACGTATAGATCTACATTAAGATTATACTTCTTTGTATCTACTGTCGTATAAGCTTCCACTAGTTATTTATAATAATATGGGTTTACACTTCCTAATACAAGTGAATTTCCTTTTCACCATTCTGTGCCAAGAACACGATAGGTTTAATAGGATTCTAGTAAGAAGGCAACTTTAAATTTATTTATTTTTTGCGTTGAGCATTGATAAAATTTGAATTTATTGTTAGTATTATTTAATAGGTAGTGTGTTATATATCCAAAAGAACAGTTGCAGATCACATTTTTTTCATATAAATCTATGAAAATAATTTTAGTAACTTTTATAATCGCCAAAAAAAATTATTGTTTATTTAAATCGTACCATAGGTATATTATATATTGAAAACTTTCTATATTTACTTTAATCTATTTTTATTAAAATTATATAACTCGCAATTGTTGCTTTTGATTAATAGTATCAATGCCAATACAAAAATCATAATATTTTAAATATATATTATTTCAATGTTAATTTACTAAATAATACTTTGTATTTGGTAAAACTAATTTCCTAACGCAATACTACTACTAGGCCTATATCCCTTCATTGGAAAATTATTTAAAACCGTTAAAAAAAAAAGAACAACCAGTTAAACAATTTGTGAAATATAATTATTTATATTAATTAATAAAATATAAATAAACGTAACATAATTGTGTTTCTATAATATCACTTCATAGTCCTAATATAAAGAGAGCTGGTAAACACACATATTTAATACTTTACTCGATCATCCCTTGAAATATCGGACACAGGGAACAAGGAACATATGCTGAAAACAAAACACTCTCGGAAAATAGGACTGTAAAAATAGATAGAGAGAAAAAAGAGCCGCTAATGAATGCTTCGGACGAGAGATGTCCGAAACAAAAGCGTTCCCCGACGTCCGGCGTCCGTCTGCACCCACGGTGACTTAGGAGGAGAGGGGAGGAGTTCACCCGGGTACCGGAAATTGGAAAAGTAGCACCGGGCAATTTCCTGTCGCCCAACACATGGAGGTGAAACGGCAAGGAAGAGAAGCAGTTCTAGGAAACAAAAGTTTACGGAGTTTTATAGTCCCCCCTCCCCTCTTTTTCGGGATAACATTTTTATACCTTTTTTCTTCTTCCCCTCCTCCCCTCATGTATCTGACTTTCATAAAAGCAGATTTTTTGGATCACAACCAGATGCCTTTAATGTGCGTGTTCTATTTTTGTCTCTCCTTCGTTTAAGGCTAGGCTTAGACGAACGATTTCAAGTTCCACAATTGTTTAGGGAGAAAAGAGAGTTAATTACTCTAAGTAGTTTCCATTGATGTTTGAAAATAGGCATATTTATTTGTTAACCAAATATAGGTATTCTTTAAAATATTTTTAAAAATCTGTAAATGAATGTTGAAAATTTTAATTTAATAATGTTCACAATATCAGGCACGTGGACAAACGTACCGTCATTTTTGGTTTGCAGGTGATGGAATTTGGAATCCCAGCTGGATGTTTTGAAGAGGTTTTTGGTCATTTCTTTCCCACTACTACTACCCGAAACTAGGGGTATATTTCCTCTTATTTCTATCTAGAACTTGAGCGTAAATATGTGGATATCTTGAACAAGAAGATGTTGACCACATAAAAGATTAAACTAATCGAGGAAAAGTAAGAATTAGGATTAAAACCTCCTCAGTATATCAATCAGAGATTCTAGCCCCAACCTACACATCACCAGAAAGCCATACTAGACGAAAATCACGTTTAATCCTTGTACCCACTGATTTGGGTCACACCAAGCTATTAACGAATTTATTCACTTAAGTGTTCATATACTTTGAGACGTCCATCTGAAATCAGTTTGGACCACCGATAACGGGAATATATAGGATATAATATTGGCCAGGTGTTCCGAGGGTGGTTTTGATTGTTTTTTCATACTCTTCCTCCATGGAAATTCGAGTAAAATTACTCTAAATTCTACCTTCCTCATTTATAACCCATTACTGTAAATATGTAGATATACTGAACGGGTAGTAAGACATACTGCGAAATAAATAAATAAAAACGTTAATTATCTAATACAAAGAGTTGAAATAAGATGAGTTGTTTAAAATAAGTTAACAGCATTAAAGGAATAATAGAGTGGATTAGTAAACCCGTAAGTAAATTGCACAGTACTTGGTAAAACGATAAAAAAAATGTTATTTTCTTAACTATAAACTTACACTAGACTATTTTTTTTCTTTTCTTAAATGAATAAAACACAAAGGGACTTGAAATTTTAGCTTTAAAGAGTAGTTGTGG
Source organism: Timema douglasi (assembly GCA_901482245.1). NCBI lineage: Eukaryota > Metazoa > Arthropoda > Insecta > Phasmatodea > Timematidae > Timema > Timema douglasi. The sequence continues at coordinate 197,163 of CABEEJ010000351.1, forward strand.
ACATGCTTTTTGGGAGGGAGGGGGTCCGAAGGCAGTCGGTGCGGGGGATTTCTTTTCTGGTAAGGTCTCATGGAGTACCCCCCCAACCAAAGATTGTCCCCATATCTTCAGTGGTTACGGAGATGCGCCTGAAGGAGGGGGGCGAGGGAGGGTGTGTCCTTTTTGACTTCCAGTTGTAAATATTATAATTTTAATAGCAGTTGCAATTCTTCAGGTCGACAAACTTCCATTTATATATTTTTATTTGTATAATTGAGGTGTTTAACGCACATATTCTGAACTTATTGATTATGTCAGCTGCACATGAGAGTTTCTTTGTGCGAGAGGGAAAGTTTCCATTAATTTTGCCTAAAAATATATTTCCACATACCTTCCAGGGCTCTTTTACATGCCACAGTTGACATAGGACCGATGGCGTCACTTCCCCTCGTAAGGAAGTTGTTGTATGGATTTTAATCACTCAAGAAAAATCCGTCGACCTCAGCTGGGTTTTAACCCACAAACATCGGGTCCTGAAACGATCAATTTACCCAGACTACCCTACCAAGTAGGACCACATTTCTATTAAAGCTCTCATTTGTCAGTTTAGACTCATAAAATAGATTGATACTTTTGATAATGGGTTTGAGAAAAATATACATTTTCGAATTAAAGATATATAAGTGAAGTAAACTCCAACCCAATGCACAAAACAAATATTAGAATCACTACTTCTCATCCACGATCATTCCAGTCCATTACCAGTCTAACGTCTAAGACCAGGGCATGATTGGCACAAAACAATTTTTTTAGGCATAGTATGGAATAAAATAAGGCCAACTTAAACTTGTAGTCAACCTCTTTTCTTATATTTTTCCAGCACCACGTATTACTACCCGTCCAGATTATACGCCTATGTACTAATTACAATAATGGGTTAGGAATTACGAAGGTTTAATTTATAGGAAATACACCCTAATATTCGTGGAGGGAGAGTGGAAAACCACTTATGATTACCACCCTTAGTGAACCTGATTGGGATCGAAACCTGATCTCCCTGTCCTCGGTAATATAGTACAACACAAGAGTAGCACATTAGACCACATGGCCATCCAAGCGGGGGTTTTCTAATTTACGTGGAGGAAGTAAATCAAACTATTAGAAACTCATATTTAATTCGAGATGACCTCAACATGACGTTGCTACTTGTATGGCCGTGTGTGTGTGTGTGTGGGTGTGTGGTGTTGGGTAGAGGCTTGCAAAGCCCAGTAGGGCACTGGGTTTTGACGTGGTAGCGAGGTTAAGAGAGGAAGGAGGGGTTAGATAAGGGGGCGGAATGTTGTAATTGGGATTTATGTTCTTTTGTGTTTCCAACAGTGGGCAGACAAGGCTTATAAGGTTTATACCGGTCCTAAGTGCTCACAAGCTTTGTATGTGGTTTTGTGGGTGGTAGAATGGCGAAGAGGGAAGATTGGGGGAGAGGGGTTCTACTTACATACACAAGTAGTGACGTCACGGGTGTTACCCCCTTTATTTATTGCCACCAAGATTTTACTTCAACCCATCAACCACTAATTTTTGGTAGCGCTTTGCAAGAATGTGGGTTGTTTTGCTACAGGGATAAGGGTGCGAAAAGATTATATGTATTAGTTACTGGACTAAAAAGCTGTTGTCCAGTGGAAAAAAGATTAAGGGGAAAGGAAGGCTATGTGGAGAGCTAAGCATGTTTGATAAATGTTTGCGAACCCACTTAAACTATTTAACACTCGTACAAAATATTTCTTTTAATAATTTTGAATTACGAGGCTGTCAAGATTTAAATTTTGGCGAGAGTATTCTCCATGGTATTTTGGAAATAAGGATAAACAAATTTATTTTGAAAACCAATATATTATATAAACATTATATTAATAACATATACCCAAGTTAAAATTAAATAGTAAATAAAGTTTTATTGGTTTATTTTTTCAAACACCTTTTTATATTTGATTTTAAGACTTATAAAAACGCTCGAATAAAAAAATCAACATTGATTAAATTTATTGGGTTAAAATGTTGAAGGATAAATAACAAGATAACTTAACTTAAAGTTAATTCAATACAGTAGAGCATTATACCTAAATTAGTAGGCACGTGGACCAAACGTCAACCCCGTCTAATCTGAATTGCTGGTCAAGGAAAGATCTGGGTTCAAAGCAGATCTGATTTACGTATGTTGTTATTCCTGGCTTATTTATCACTCTACCTACATGCAAATGCAATTACACTTCCTTTAAATTATAATTTCCTCATCCTTACCCTACTCATCAATGTAAAATATTTGGATAGTCCAAATATGTAGTAAGACGAGGAAAATGTAAACGTATTACTATAACAATGATATTTAACGGATTAATGTTAAAGGAATCTCATCTACACTAGCGTGACACGTATAACCCACTGGCTAGAAAGACGCAGGGCTAAAACAACTAAAACAATATTAGCGTGGATAGAGGATTGTAAAACCAGTTCCAGTGCTTCCAGCCAAGACTCGAGACCCAACTATTCATTTAGCATAAACCAAAGTTAAAAATTCGACATTTAAGGTATTGGGGTAAAGAAGTGCTTGTCTCAGAATTAAATGTTCGTGGGCTCAAAACCAGCTGAAGTCAATAAATTTTCTTTGAGTGATAACATCCATAGAATAACTTCTTTTAGAAGTGAAGTAAAGCTATCGGCCCCCATATATATTGATATGTAAAATATTCATGTAAGTTATGTAAACATAACCTTCCAGCCAAATTGATAGGCTCCTTCTCACTCGCTTGTAGAATGTCACTGCCGAAGTCAAGGGGAAAACCACTGCAATTATTGAACTTCCTTGGTATGTATTCTATCTACCAGATGGTGTGGACATCATCAACCAGCTGAAAGGCTGAACTCATGAATTTATGGGAATCATATCAAACCCACCTTTGGTTTGAACACCAATCAATTAAAGGTAAAGAAATGGAAAGCGTAAGGAGTTTAGGATGTTGGGAGGGGTTGGACGAAATGAGTGGGACTTCAACAATAATGCATCATTTCTCGATTAAAGTGTGAACCTAAATTTTCAAGGATAAGCACACTAGGACCAAAAATGTCTTCAAAATAAGTATATAAATAGGCCTAAACATATTTACAGCCTCCACATACCGTATTTAATCACAACCAAAATGATTTTTTGTTGTTGCATATATGCTGATTATCAATGAAAGTCTAATATTTAAATCAACATGTATAAGGAAGTGCAATTTAAGGAGATTAGTTGGTGTTCACTTTAAGCAGAATAGGGAAAATCAATGTGAGATAAAAATAGAGTGAATACTGACTTGATTCAAACTCTTGCCTACAAGATAAGTGTTATAAAATAAGTTTTCCCTAATTTACGTTAATCAGTGAATGTATGGATGCTATTTAGACAGGTTTCTGGTGTCATACATATGTATTTGAGGTCTCTGAATAAATAAGCTTGTGCTATTAGACATGCACAAGATACACAGGACATCTGAACTTCAACTGGGCTTTGTTAAACATCTTGTGATTTGGACGAGAGATAAAGTAGACCTGGGAGATTCTCCATCTAGCAATGGCGGCTAGTATTACTTTAATATAACTGAATATCGTAGTAATATGTTTAACTAAGGTGGCGTATAGCTCTTAGGATCAAGCACATAATTACCCACGTGCTTTTAGTTTTCATTTCCAGTATACTTAATAACTATAAAAAGTGAGATCTAAAAAGAGTTCCTACACCAATATTTACTTAGTAACTTTTGAAAAACTATGTAAAATCACCTTACGCATGTCGAACTGTTTACCAGACATAACGAAAAAGAAAACAGCCGTAAATTGAGAAAGATTAGTTTACTTCTAAGGCAATAGGAAATCCGCTGAACGCAAACCACCACGCCACACAAACCTGTCTTCCTTTACGGTCCCTGCAAGAAAATTTATAGAGTACCCATTCTCTTTCAAGACAAGACACGATTACAATGTGTTCCTCCTTCCAGATCCCTCCTTCCAGATCTCCCATCCACCCCCTAACCGACCCACCAAAACTCCAAAAGGTGGAAAGGCGTCGAGGCTTATGTTATTAGTAATCTCCATAATTTAAAGCGGATCTATAGTGTGCAAGAGAATATCAGTGCGAGGAAATCGGTAGAGGTAAAGTTGGTATTACTGTACAGTCTTGGACTCAATAAACTTCTGCGTTGGTGTTCACCAGGAGAAATATTTTAAAAGCAAAATGTGGACAATATAATTTCAATGCAGCCTTTATAAATTGAGCCTGCTCATTTAAGTAAGACTATCCTCAAGGTCAGCTTTTAATTATAATATTTATATTATTATTTTTGTTGCTTGTTGAAAAAGTGTGTTTTTCCTGCGTGGTCTTAATACCTTTCCGGACTATAACCGCTTTTAATTAGACTAATAACCGATTCAGTGTACGAGTGGTCTAACACACTAATCTCATGTTGGACTAGGCTGCCGAAGACGGGGAGATCATGATTCGATCCTGGTTGGGTGCACCGAGTTATTTCCTGAATGGTTTTGCACTCTCCCTCCGCACAAATGTGGGTGCATTTCATCTAAATTAAGCCTTCATAACCCCCAAACAATTAGTGTAATTAATACATAGATGTATATCCTAAACATGTAGTAAGACGTGGTGAAAAATAATTAGACTAATGGTGTGGGAATCAAGGAGGTAGAATTTAGATTATATAAAAAGTACTTGGCATTGAAGAAGAGTACATAATAGTTTATAAAATATTTCACTCAATAAACCCGACAGGGATTAGAGCCCCGATCTTCTTGTTACAAGAATTCTAGACTTGACGAGCTTGACATATATTCTGCACACCCTTTGATGTTGGTGTCTGTTGAAGTTATTCTCTAATGTATTAACAAGATTATCTTTTGTTTATGAATGTCTCCTGGTGCTGTTGCCTAAACCTTAATTTTAATTTTTTTTAAATCGTTAAATAGCTATACATATCAGGACATTATTTGATTGAACGAATTCTAAATAAACAAAAAAATTAGCATATAATTTTGAGTGTCTACTAGTCTTGTCCATTTCTAAAGAGGTGGAACTAAACTAATTATGAAATAACTATTTATTTATTATAATGGTTTTATAAATTTAATGGTCAATCTATACAACCAGAAGTAACAAATTTTATTAAAATAGATTCTGCTAGTAAATATTTATTTTTCTAGTTTGATTCTCTTTAATTATTAGTTTTTGTGGGTCTGCGTGTACAAACTTTTCAAGGCGGAGAGCCAAGTTTTACGTCGTAAATATTCATGCAGACGATAATTATAACATCTGTCCCTATTAATACACCCCTTCCTCCCTTGTCCTTGTGAAGGAACGTTATTTAAAAAATAATTACAATGCAGAAGCATGAACGAGACGACTTAAGCGATATATTTCTAACCAAGTCCACAAACGATTTTCTGGTCTGTTCAAGGATGTTGACTATCTGTGACATACCAGAAAGTCAAGATAGAATTTCCCCTGTTAATGCATTTACGTTTTACGTGATGTGTTTTATAGATGCAATATTGAAACCATAAATCTATAATTACCCTAAAAATAGTCTTTCAGTGTCACAAAATATTTTTATGATCTTAAAGTAGTATTTTGTATATACAATGAAAATAAAATAAAATATTAGTCTACAATCTCGACTATTTGGTATTTTCACGCAACTGGACTGTAGGAATCTTTCTTTCTGCCAGGATGTGGGTTTAAAAGTTATTTGGAATTATATATGTGTGCATTATATCTTAGTTATGTAAAAAGAAAAATGTGTATTTGAAAATCAAATCAATACTGTCCAGGTCCAAATACTAGAATGGTTGTGTATATACTCGTCAGTGGAAGAGGGAAAATGTTATCATTAGGTATGCAAGATAGATTGCAGTGTGAGCTGATAATTTTGTTCTCCCTCTTTCGTATAGCGATGTCTAAGTGTGAAAGTGGCTAAAATGCTTACGTGTGTAAGTTATTATGCTAAATGCTTTTTAAAATAGCTTAGAAATGACCATTTAGTTAACGTCGTTAATGGATTAACTTAAAGGAATTCCCTATGTATATGTGTAATTTATAAAATTCTTGGAGTCATTTAAGATATATATTATCACTTTAACATATCGTACATTAAACTTTAGGGTACACCCACATATTTTTATTTAGTAAAATTTTTAGAAAATGCTCTCTGAATCAACAGTGAAAAATTATTTTAAAACAAGCATTGCAAGGAATCGTTAGCAAAATTGTCATATTTATTACAATAATATAGCATATTCACCTTTTAATAAAAAATTATTTAAAACTACAATAACATGGTAGAAATATTAGCAGGTCTGAATTATTTCTGCAAGGGTTATAACTATAGCGTTGGTCAATTATTAATGGATATAGTAATTAAAATTCAAGGTATTTCAAAATAGTTGAGCCCATCTTTAATAATTACTATTCATTTTATTTAGGGATATAAGCTACACAATTGATATTTCGCTTTAAATTTTCTAATTTAGTATAGTAATTTTGTGTAAAAGTAAAAACTTGCCAAATAAATATGTCAATAAAATCTACAAGACAAATGAATTAAAATAAGTTAATGTTTTACGAGCCTTCCATTTTCACGATAGTTTATGCAGCTAAAACCATTATTTTAATAAGTTTCACATCTTTAATGACATGATTAATATGGTATTGACATTAGCCCGATTATCCTTATTTAATTGTGGCGGTAATGGACATAAAGAAAAGCACCAGCTTTATTGTGAAAAGATGAAAACGTGAGTAGACCCAAACATCAACACTATATTAAGAATCAGAGGTGTTAACCACTTTCCTAGTCCTTTCAGTGTGTTTATTGGTCAGTTATGAGAACATTAACTAATGTTAGTAATTGGTTTGGAGTGAAATGCATAGATTCTTTAATAGATTGATTGATTGATTGATGTGAAAACATTAGTACTGATACATTTTTTAATATTACATTACTGAAATAAAAAAAATTGTATACGTTTGCTACAAATAAATTGACTGGTTTTTCAAACCTAATATATCGTCATCTGAGAATGCAAGTGTTCTATCTCAAAAAGTGTTAAATTTGAGATATTTTATGTTTACGTCTAATTAGAATGCAAATGGTTCACCTGCGGTGAAATTGAAATTACTTTATAATTAATTAAGAGGATACAAACTTGAATTGTCATCTAGTAGCATTGGTTTTATACACATGGTCGAATTTCAATGCTCTTTTACATAAAAGTGGAAAATTGGACATGCAAGACTTGCACTTTCGGGTGACGATATGTAGATCAAACTAAGATTATAATGTATTGTAATTCAACAAACAATTTATTTTTTTCCTTCATAAATATTGTAACACGCATGTTAAATACTATTCCCATGTTTGTTTACCACCATAAGCCTGGTAGGTCGAGCATAAAAAGAAGGTTTGTCTGCTAAAATATGGATACTTTTAATATGTTGACGACCTTGACAAAATGCGTAGAATTATCCATCCAAAGGAACTTTCCTTTTGTATTGAAAAAGCATCCAAGTGATTAATTCTGCAGAAATATTAAAGAATAATGAAATCACGTTAAGTATAGTCTAATTTTTATAAGAGGAGTTTTTATAAAATAAAAAAAATTTGGGAAACATTTTACTATATTATTAGGGATTTTGGAAAGGAATTGATTATTTCCACACAAAAAAAAGTGATGGCTGAAGATGGGATGTCTTCTTATGAAAATTGATGATAAAGTTATAGGAGTTAGTAAAGTTACTGTCATAAATTCATTTAAAAAATTATATTCTGCACTTATATATTTTGGGCCTATGATGGTAAAACATATTTTGACAATATTGCGATCAAATTAATAATAGGGATCGCTTTTAAAAAAAACTTAGTTTTGATATTTCAGTATATTTTACGCTTATTAAATTGTAATTAAAAATAACTGCGTAGAAAATTTGAATTATGTTTATACGATTTTTAATTTCTACCACAGATATTGTAATGAAAAAAGAAAAAAAAGAAAACCTTTAACATGAAAAATAAATATATATTTTATCTCGGTTCATTCTATCAGTGAAAGAGAAATCTTTGTTCTCTTTATTTATATAATTATGTTTTAGGGGAAAAATAATAATCAAAAGGAAAAAACATTTACCTCGGATATCAACTCAGTGGCACGAAGACTCTCAAACTCGAGACCACTGGGTAAACTTAAAACTAAAAAAAACCTCAACAATTTAGATAAAAAAATGTATTGTTGAAGTAAAAGGGAATATAGGCTACAAATAAAAAAAATGTATAGAATAACAATTGTTGGCACTTTTGTGAATTTATTATTGTTTCCCTTTTATCCACATCCAAATCCAAAATATAGCACAGTATTGTTGAAACCAAAAGAAGAGAAAAAAATATATATACAATCAATAAAATTAATAATTAGACATAAAATATAATGTTAATTAATTCTTTGCATTAGTCTGTCTTTCTGGAAGTAGATAAGTTCTGATTTATATAGGAAAGAGAAAAGAAATGATTACAATAATCGAAAGTTGAAGAGTTGGTTTGACCTCACCCATGAATAATTAGTCCATACTGAAACACCATCTTCATAAATTTGTTTCACTTCAAATTCTTCCACAATTTAAATGAGCATAAATATTGCAGTTCTTACACACACACTTAGCTTACCTTTTTTACTACTTTCACTTTAATCTTCCACCTTTGAATCACTATAAAATAACTTGAATTGGGAGCCCACATCCATTTGGCTCCATGTTGGACCACCAACCAGGAAGAAGACCTCTCTACTCCTTCAAAAACTTTCCAATATTCTAAATTTAAAAATGTTCTATTCTATAACGAAAATAAATTGTTGGCTATAGACTAGGGAGAAAATAAAAATGAAATGTAGGTTTAATATAAATATTAAAATATAGCCAATTGAATATGAATAATGTTTAATAAAGAATTAAATGTCTATTTCCTTCTGTCAAAACTTGAACAGCCCGCTTGATTTTTTCTTCCTTCCTTCTTCCTTTCCAAATAACGGGGTCCTCTATTCACTTGTTTGATAGCACTACGCATGCGTTAAGACAAACATGGTCGACATTGAAAATAAATACAAGAGTCAATCACACTTCTTAAAAGGATAATTAATATGTTTAATAAAAGGTAAGTGTTCTTCCTTAAATCAAAATTCCTTATTTACATTATTTAAAACAATGTTTTACGTTGTTCCTTCCGTCCTTTTACTTTATTTAATAGATATAGACATTATCATTAGTCAGGCCGGCAACCAGCTGGCGAGCTTCGAAGATTTCACGCGAAAATAAATTGGAAATTGTTCACAAAAAAGTAGAAAACATAGGGAAATACAAGGTAGGGTGTCAAATAACATCACAATATCAATTTTATAAATTTAGAACTGATTAGAATAGGTGAACACCCCAGTTAATTAGTAACTATATATATATTAGCATATAAATTTATAAAAACATTCCTGAGGGCAATAATATGGTCTAAATTCTTTCTTTAATACAAAATTAATTTCTAGTAATTCAGGTATATTTCAAGCGTTCTTTATTTAAAATAAATTAAACGGTTTGATTATATTATAAACATTATGACTTGTAATTAGTTTGATTTCCAAAAAATTATTTTCTACAGTTAAGTAGTCCTGTATTATTTGTTTGAAAGTTAATTTGTTTATGCTCTTTCAGAATTTTAAATTTACCAGAACAAATCACAAAATTTCCTTAAAATGTAACTTAAATTTTAACACCAAATAAAAACTGTTGTCTTAGGGCCCTATATAAATATCTGATTAATTTAGTTCGATGCAGCATATAATAGCTGGTTCACACCAGGTTGGTATTATCTAACAGTTAATAATTACTTTAAAGTCTTACATTACTTAGCCACCTCGCAGAAACGGTTGATTAATTTGACAGGTAATAATAAAATTACATCACTTGTCAAATGACAAGATATATTCCCATAGCGGATGAGTTCTTAAATTTAGAATTTCATCTAAGTCAAAAGTTACCATGCATGGACAAAATCAATCTAAAAATATGATTCACTTAGTTTTTCTAGGAGATTTTCATCCAGATGTACCCACACTTTTTAAAAGTGCTTAAACCAACTTTGAATTAATTTTAGCACTAGTTTTTTGAGAGGTTATTCACCCTCAATTGATAAATAAATTATATTTATTAAATATTCACGATTCAAAACCAGTTCTATAACTTTAATCTAGAGATAATAAATACTTACATATTTATTGAAACTTCAATTATTATTTAGTATATCTCAATAAACTTCAATACATATAAAGTTAAGAGAGATTCAGTTAAATCTTTTTTAACGTTATACTTGTAACACTTCTTAATAAAAATTGTTATGAACGTACCAAACATTTAAAATTTAATAAATATGTTAGAATTGTTTCATAACAATAAAAATGTTCAAGGTCTCCCTCGAACAAGTTTATTTTAGAACAAAATTTGTTGAACAAAAGCGTACGAATAGTTCCCTAAGAAGTTAAAATAAATACCAGAGACTCTCTTCCAAAGTCATTAAAGTGCCCTTTTAATAAACGCGCTAAAATAATTTAAGAATATTACGTTTTGCTAGCCGTTAGGGCTATCTACCTATTCACAATTATGGGCTAGGGATGAGTAAGTTTAAATTTATAGGAAATGTATCCACATTTTCGTGTAAGGATAGTTAAGTTCCTCTTAGGAAAAACCACCGACAAACACCCCGACCAGGATTCGAACCCAGATATAACCTTCATCAGCAATCCACTAATTTTGAGGAGTAGCGCACTAGACACAATAAAAATACGCAATTTTGAAACATGATAAAGCCAGTTTAACACAAATGAAAGTTTAACGTGAACTTTAAAATAAAGCACTCTCCAGTTGACGTCCTCTAACCTCTCATGGAGTCATCGGAGTGAGACGTGGGACAGACCCAGACTCACACTCTCGTAACACAGTCAATCCTCGCCCTCCCTCACTTCCGGTGCACGGCGAGTTTCCGGATGGTTGGGGAGAGGATTCAACCCCCCACCCCCTTTCTCTGGGGCAGCTCAAGCATGGAAAGTGTTCATGGTCTGCCGGTGCCAATAATACCCGCCCGCAAGAAGACGTCCCACCATCCCCTTCAAGTGTCGTTGCTAAGATAATGGCGTCGACTCTCTCTCTCTCTTCTTTTATTTTTAAAGATCATCCAATAGAGGAAGAATACTTTACTGAGACACTTCAGTCGTTGTTCTAAGGGTTGAAGTAGCGTCAGTCTGGGGAATGAACCACACCACAGGGGTTTTCGTAATTTACGACCGAGAAGTCATCCAGCTAGTAGTAGACTAGCTTCCTCTATCCCTCTGATATTTTTTTAATGTATTTCAAGCACTCTCTCAAAATATATAGGATAAAAACAGTCACACACAAAACCAGATTAAAAAACTGAGTTCCTGTACACAGTGATCAAGACAAATTGAATCGGCGAGTGGAAAAAGGAGGACATTCCAAAAATATAGTATATTAAACTGAGATAGCCATATTGTTGGGTTAGGTATAAGCTTTCTAATGAATGAAAAAAGTTAGTGTTTAGGTCTTATATAATGCTTAAAATCGGCCTTAAAGTTTCTTTGATTGGAAAAAGAACAAAATTCCTGGAATATTAACCTTTTTCTACTCAACACTGAGCTTGTGAAACTGAATTTAATAACATTAGACCATTCCTTTTCCCTCTCGTTTCACGTTTGACGCGGTAGAAAGACGCGTTCAAAGCTCGAATAAACTAATTAAATGTGAAATACTGAAAACAAATCCTTTATTTGTTTTTTGCAACAACAAAAATAAAATGCAAGTAAAACTATATTAGCAAGATATGTTTACAACACCGTATAAATCATACGTTTTGTTATTGTAAGAAAAATACTATTTAGGAGTAATACCGCCACCATACAAAATAATCAAGTAGCGGCTCTTTATCAAATATTAAAGTTCATGAAAATATGAGTTCAGAGGACTAGAGACCGCTACTGACCGCATCTGTAGGTCTCCATATTACTACTGCCAATACTTTGTCAGTCATAGTAAGCAGCTGCTGACAATTAAAAAAATAATTATATCGATTTAAAAGATAATTATTATTCTTAATTTTTGACTCAATATTATTTTTTTGTGTGTATAAAACTGATATTAGTTGCTTATATATCTTCTGTCAAAGTATTGCATGTAAAAAGGATAACATTAGCACAACCTTAAATATTAATAAACTAATGAGAATTTCAATTTGATATTTTGGGATTGAATACTTATCGACTAGAAATACAATTGTTTAGTGGTAACCCTTTCGATAAAACTTATAGTTTTGTCATTAAACTGATATTTTCGTCTTACAGAGAACTAGAACTAGGTAAACTGGAATAAAATCCTTTTTCCACTCACCGATGCAATTGGTTTGACGCCCCTGGGAGGTAAATATTTGAATAAAATGTGTTCGAGAATAATAGTAAAACCAGAAAAGTCTACTCAAAGCCACTGAATAATATACCAGGCCTTGGTATAACAGTATTTTTGGTAATTATATACTTCACACTATTATTATTATTATTATTATTATTATTTAAACTTTAAAGACTCGTCGTTATTAGAATGACCATTGGGACCATGACAAGAATAAATAACAAATCAAATTTCAAAATACAAAATATCTAAGGATACTAGATTGGCATGCAGGTGATGGATAAATAATAATCCAACAAATTAATGGGGGTAAAATGTTTAGAGATGAAAGAACGACACTCGCTTGCTTAGCTTATAATTAGCAATGCCTCTCGAGCAAGAAAAGGCGTAAAGAAAGAAAGAACTATAATCCTACTAGTATAATATACAAACAAAATCTTATGTGTTTTTTTTGTCCGTTTGTTGCGTAAACATGCCCAAGCCACCTTACTAATTGTGCTAAAAACTCACATGGATATAAGTTGGAGTCCCGTTTAAAACAAACTTTTTCCATTAAAACGCTATAAAATTAATGCGTTTATTTCCCAAACATTATCTTAAACTGCATGAGAAATCGTTGTACTATAGGCCTACTATTAAATTTAGAATTCATTTATTAGTCTTTCTTGATCAACAAATTATATATAATTAAATAAAAGATTTTATTAATATTGAGTAACACTTCGGGCCACTTAGCTGCCGATGTGGGCTACTTAAAAATCCATAAATATAATTATTTGAATTATTACAAAAAACACCTAGAACTGTGAAATTGAGATGGTCTTATAAATTATATATATATTTGTAAGCCTGAAGCATACAACCGCTTGACCAATAATTCAGTTAACGCTTAACCAAGAGAAAACTCTTATACTTGGGATAGATTTACTCGCCTGAGGAAATATTAGGCTGTGCATCTCTGATTTATTGTCATTAACATTACATTACAATGTGAGTTTTATGCCTTCCTTCACGTAATGAGATCTGTAGATAAACCTAAAAGCAGAACACATTGAAAGGGAATAGGGAAGTCTATGAGTATTATCATGGTGTATGTATGTTGGTGGGAGGGGGGGAGGGGGAGGTGTAGAGTATAAAAACATTAAGTAACTTGATGATGATGCCTTGGACCATTTGACCACCGAAGTCGTAATGACTATGAAATTATAACGATTATGTTACATTATTAAAATATAAATTATCCCACCAGAGGAAACTATCCACCGTTGAGGCTGTTAAAGTTGGCAAGAGATATTGAAGCAGCATAAGGGCCAGTTTTATAATAAGATTACACCTACCTAGACCAGAATGCAATATGACGATTTCTTATGCGAATCTGGCCCATCCCATTCGAGCTTAGATTGGTGTCGTCTGATGTCTGATCCCTAGCCGAAATTAAGGGGCACTAAGTCTGACTGTGAATATGGACCGGGTGTATTATTTAAAATAAAATGTTTCGAGATTAAGATGGGGATCCAGAGAACGCAAGAATAAATAATGTTTGCAGATTTTATAGAGAAAAATTTGTTTGATCAAACTAAATTATATAGTACTTACATACAAACAAAATTTGATTTTGTTCATATGATGACACAACAGATGTTGAATATGTCATGGGTGACCTGAAAATTCATGAAAACTGTTTCTATTAATTTAAAAAAAAGGTTTTTAGATAGTTCCACCATGCTCATGACAGATATTCAACAAAATATGTTGATATCACTGTGTGAAGTAAATTAACTATAAGTGTCTACTGGAGCAAAATTTGTATTTATTTTTACCCAAAAAAATGTGTTGGTAAAAAAAAGTGCAGAATAACAACCTTTCCTCGCATTGCCTGCATCCTCAATTTTATGCCTTAAGCTTAATTCAAACCTTCGCCGAAAATAGAAAGCAGACTCTTCTTGAGTGGTACAGCAACTGTATATTGACCCAAATTGCATTGCAACGATAACTTAAAATAGCCGATTATCAACCTATGCTATTTTATAGTGGATAAACATATATATTTTAGATCCTTCTCCCGAGGGAAGTTTTCAAATTATAATGCTGTGTCGTAGCACAACCCAATACATCGAATATGTCTACTTGCATCTGGCTGTAGAGCGCATGCGTTGTCAAATGATTTGAGATGGTTAGTTCTGAAATTTGATTGGTTATCCTGTGCCGAACATCTCAGGCAGAGCGGACAAAGTAGAGATGAGTTGAACCTTAGCGTAACAGCTCGCGAAGATAAGGCGGGAATATTGGGATTGGCTTTAGCTCGTCAAGTGACTACATTTATTTTCTGTGGTAGTTATTCGACGAACGTGTGGATCCACAATAAGACCACGTTACTACTGGGGAGTGTATCTTTAAACTCAATTAACCGAAAAAATGTAGGTCTTAAATAAGTAATGAGGGAAATCTTAGGGTGTTCACCTTAAGACTATTTTTCTTACATCCACAGTGAGTATAACACAAAAATTGAGAATATACCCCATCCACGGTTGGAGTGTTGGTGAGGGATTGCTATTAAAAGCTACCAGATCTACTATCATCTATACAATCGCTAAGCCTTATGACCTACAAGACCCCATCATGATGATTTATTGTCACTTTTGGCTGTCAAAACTTCCACAACAAACAATTTGTTTTTACGTCTTCTGCTAGCTGTAAGTTACCACCACTCCTATGGCGAATGGACTTTACCTATTCGGGTAGCTAAAGAACCAAGAAACATAGAAAGAAAAGAAAAGTGACATTGGCTTAACCAACAATCTTTGGGAAACCTATTTTATGTTACTGCTCATATTGTGAGGGTGGCGTATTAAACAACGTGATGGTTGGTTCAAAAGTTGCCAAATTAAGGACGGTGGAAATCTTAAGTTTTATATAGTTATTTAAGGAATTTAGTGGACTAACCTATTAATTATATAACTAACTAATTATATAAAAATGGAATTTTGTTTCTCTGTTCTATAGAGCACTCATTTTTAACATGTGTAGATCTCTTAACAAATAAACTATGGGAAGAATGACAAATTGAACGAATATTCAATCATATCAATAATATATAGTATGGATGGATGGACGGACGGATGGGTGGATGGATTGGATGGATGAATAAATGGATTGAATGGATGGATGGGCTGGATGGATTGGAAACATGGATTTTTATGTATGTGTGTATGTATGCATGTATGTATGTATTTATGAATGTGTATGTGTGTATATATATGTGTTTATGTTTGTGTTTGTGTGTGTGTGTGTGTGTGTGTGTGTGGGCGTTATGACTCTAAACCAAAGATAGCTAGAAAGCATAAATCATATTAATATATATTAAATACCTTCTGTCTGCTACCCAACCACACCCAAGCTACTGTATACTTGTATGTAGTAGGATAGACATGGAAAATTATGAAATACCATAAATGTAATGACCCCAACAGATATTAAATATCTGAATGGTCTAAATGGAGGTGTGTGAAACGGGGTGATTTAGACATTTCACAAAAGTTAAGTAGAAAGCTATTTCTCACTGAGGTATATGATTTTAATTTGTCATGTAGGCCTATAAGAGAGTCACCCCTAAAAGCTTATTTTTCTCATTTCCGTCATTCGAACTGTATATATTCCGCACGCAGAGGTATGAAATTTAAAAAATTAGTAGCCCTTGTTCACGAATATGTAAATATAGAATTAGACATATTTATTAATAACGATCATTAATTTAAAAGGATTTCTTCTGAGCAACTCGGGATGTCCAGCTAGTTATGAATAAAATGTATATATCAAATGTTATATCGCCTCTTATTACAAAGAGGGAAATAAACTTTGGTTGTGGCTAGAGCCACCTACAGGATACATATTTTAATTAAATGATGTGGTTGATAAACAACATTTGTACTCTAGAATCTAAACTGAGTCTCTTGGCATAACTTTCCAATTCTCTTACCATTGAGTAATCCAAGAATTGTTCCATGCTTGGAGTCATTTTTCATTTACGGATTTAGGAATATTTTTTTTTTTTGTGGACATGTGAATTCATCGTATCGTTGAACTATAGTTGAATTAGGTCTGTTTTTCTCACTCATCATTTACCATTTCTATTGTTCACGGTTTTCGAGATAGTAAGCTTAATATGCTTCTATTAGTCTAGTTACATAGCTTTATTAATTTATTTTTAGCATTACTAAAATAATTAAGGCTAAGACTTAGATAGAAAACTCAAGAATAGATACAACAAAATATATAGATTTTCAATTTAAAGAATTAGACAGTTTTAAAATTGATAGATTAATTAAGTGACTTTAATATTCAAAAGTTTTATAAATTTGATTTTAATGAGCAACAAAATGTCATGTATTAAAATTTTCAATAAATTGATATAACATCAACTGGATTATAACATGGGTTGACGACAAGTCATTATTATTATTATTATTATTATTATTATTAGCACCGTGTCTTACTACCCGTTTGGGGTGTACGCACTTACGCTACTGTGTAATGGTAGGGTGATTGTGAGATAGAATGGAGGACCTACAGTTTAACGTGGAATTCAAACCACGGTGGAGGCCTGGCAATCCCCACATTCATAAGTTGTGATTAATACACGTTTTGTCAGAGGTGAAGGAAGGGTTTGGTAATCTGATAAATCTGTGCTGGGACCGAGGATTAAACCCCGGACTCCAGCACAGAAGTCCGACACCTTACCCTTAGACCACCAGGTCACCCGATGTTTTAATACAGTTGATGATGTTATATAATTTATTGAACATTTTTATACATGACATTGTGTTGCTCATTAAAAGCAAATTTATCTATCTTTTGAATATTAAAGTCAGCTAATTCATCTACCAATTTTAAAACGGTTTAATACTTTAAATTGAAAATATATATATTTAGTTGTAGCTATTCCTGAGTTTTCTATCTAAGTCTTAACTGTAAGTATTACCACTCCTTACTTTATACTACTTTAGAATATTTTCTAAAATGTATTATAATAAAATAGCTATGACATGTTTTAATATCTTTAATACACGCTAATCAGAAATAAATTATAAATAAAATATTATAAGGTGCTATGTTGGAAATTGTCTAACAAAGCAAATCTGTGAATTATGAAATAAAAAATTATAAACCATTATTTAAACCAAAATACCAGCCCTATCTCATCGATAAATAATACCACGTGCTATATAACCTAAATTTGTGGAGAAGGGGGAAGTTTCATATGCGAAACTGATCCATTACTTCTGTTACAGATAGGTGTCGTCTTGTATTTATATTAGCGCCTTAAGTGCGGCGCTACACTAAGTACATGACGACACCTACCTAAACCAGAATGGAATGGGTCAGTTTCCTATGCGAGAACGGCCCATTCCATTCGAGTTTAAATAGGTGTCGTCTTGTAATTAGTGTAGCGCCGCACTTAAGGCGTACTAAATTTGACTATGAAACTGTCTCTTTGTCCAAATTACCAACAAAAGGTTATAAAAAAAAGATGGCCACCACAAAAGCAAACGAAACAATAAAATAACAAAGTTAATGAATGCAAAGATTATCTTGACGCATATCGCAAGAGGAAACCAAAAATAGAAAGGAAGTTGTGGACAGTAAAATGGAACAGGTTATGAGAAATGAGAGTGTGAGTTGCTAGACCCTATTATTGGAGACGTAGGTAAATCAGTGTGCCTGACAGGGAAATGGGGACTGTCATGTCATTGTCCACGTAATGAGGCCTTGGTAGTCACGTGATCCAGCCGATAAATCTTGTGTCGAAACTAGCCCTTAAACTTTGTGCAAGAAATTCACAAGGTTTGTTGTAGCATGCAGAAATATTTGTTTCACTATTATCTTTACACCGCGCCTTATTACCCTTTCTGTTTACACGCATATGTATTTTATTAATTACGCTAACTTGTAAGTGATGGGTAAGGTTTTTATTGAGAGGGAGTGTACCTCAATTTGCATGGAGGTAAAGTGGAAAACACTTTAGGTAAAACCAGTCTCGGTACACCCGATCGAGATTCAAACCACGATCTCCACGTTATCGGCAATTCAATATTTACAAAAGTGACGCCTTAAACTATTCGACCACCGCAAGGTGTATTTTAATTTTTTTTAATGTGAGTAATTAGTGAATATGAGCTAAACAAAAGCTCGTAAACCACATTAAAATTTTATTTGCATAAATGTTTATTTTATTAGCACGTCTCTCTACCCATCCGGACTAGGTGCATTTTAATCATGCGAGTAGGGATGACCGGCAATATTTCATGTAAATTATTATAAATAAGTAAAAATTCAACAGGATTCAGTGGCTGTATGATCCAAAGCCTTACTCTCGTGCAAGACTGGCCAGCTGACGAGGGAAATATCGTGGGTTTAGTCCCAGTTGAGTCTATTAATAATATTTAGCACCGCGTCTTACTATCCGTTCGGGTTATACGCTTTAAGTACTAATTACTCTAATGAATTAGGAATTGGTAAGGCTGAATTAGAGGAAGTGAGCCCGCATTTGGTGGAGGGAGAGTGGAAAACCATTTAGGAATAACCACCCCCAGTTCACCCGACCGAGATTTGAACCTCGATCTCCCCGTCCTCAGCAGTCGAGCTCAACACGACAAGCATTGAGTCTATTGAGGGTGGAT
Organism: Timema douglasi; assembly: GCA_901482245.1. Taxonomy (NCBI): domain Eukaryota; kingdom Metazoa; phylum Arthropoda; class Insecta; order Phasmatodea; family Timematidae; genus Timema; species Timema douglasi. The sequence goes on from CABEEJ010000351.1 coordinate 216,366, forward strand.
TCTGCTAAATGGTTTCCCACTCTCCTTTCAAGCCAATGCATGTATATTACCTCTAAAACACCTCCTTCCTCATCCTATTATAGTAAATATAAATGAGCATAACCTGAACAGGTAATAAAATGCAGTGATAAATAATAACATTTACCAAAATATACCCGCATTTGTGTGGTGAAAGAGTGTTAAACTAACTAAAAAAAACCCTGAGCACGCATGGGCTGGATTATGTGGCATTTTCTAGAAAAGCTAATACACAACTCTCTATGATCTAACTTTAGTATAATTTGTTTGATAAAAGTAAAAAAAAAGGTGTTATTCAGCAATAAAGCCATACCGACCGAGCGTGTGCCGTCCGTGTTGAAACTAGCGCTAGGTATTTGATAAGGCGTGTGTGAATGACCAAAAACCACTAAGTGATGATTTGGTAATAGCCAAAATTTTGTAATTTTTTAGTTATTATATTCAATACAAAGTTTGTTTGTTACTAATCTAAGCGGTAAATATTGGTAGATTAACCTAGATTAAATGCGCCCACATTCGAAAGGAGAAAATATGGAAAAGTCACAATAATAAATCATACGAGGAAAATCACCCTTGATGGATCCGGTCAAGATTTGAACCTTGACCTCCCGGTCACCAGCAGTCCACTCTATAAGAAACCTGATCTCTTATACCACGTGAACACCGATGCGGATACTTTATAAACGGGTAATACTTTCACTTCCTTTGCTAATATAAAGCAGATAAATCAAATATATGCTACACATTTTTTATTAATACTAAATACATTTGATAAATGGAACTCAATGGTTAATATATTACAAAAAAATAACCATTTTCAATCAAAGATGTATTTTGTAACGATACGTTTTAAACCAGGATTATTGTCAACTTATTTCAGTGAGAAGGAATGATTTGGGCAGTTAGAAAGAAATACGTTAATTTTACTTTGAGTGTCGTTAATAAACAACATTGTGAACGAACCACCCACCAACATACTTGCCCGAGATTCGATCCAGGGAATTTTAGATATCCTGTGAAGTGATGTTTTTGTGTGATGATTGATGAAATATTGTTGTGAAAATAATAATGCTATTTATTTAATATACGCTATACAATATACACGTCATTTACATTGAAAGATGAGCAATATTATCGTGACGGATAACACTATGGCACTATTTTCTATGCGATACCATAGAGGAACCCGTTAAGATAAGCTTGATAACTTTCAGGTTATAAGAAAAGTAATTTAATTCATCTTTAGAATTAGCAAGCTTACCTTGACAGGTTACAAGTGTACTTAATATGATTCCCATTTACTTAATGATAATAATAATAATAGATAGTAAGAAATTTCTCATTATAGTTTCATTTATTTCGATTTTCAAATTTCTAAAATTAGACCGTTTTTGGGAAAGACGAAGAAAAGCAATTGGGAAGTTACAGAAGTAAATAACTAAGTTTGTTGGGCGTCCTCACGCGACAAACCAACTATAAAGTTATATATTTAAAATGGGAACATAGGGAACACTATTAAGATCAGCGTTTTAACAATGTTTATAGAAAAGCTTTTTTTCTGAAAAAATAAATAGAAATATAAAGTTTAATTTTCTTCATAGTTGTTGACTATCTGTAATGAGCGTAGCGGCATTAGATGACACACTTTTTACATAACGAGAAAAAGTTCTCACTAAATTTTAGGACACACTCAACAAATATTCAAGAACTGTTGAGGTCACCGTATGAAAATAAAGAATTAAACTCGATGTTTCTATTTGAGAAATATTTTATTTATTTTGACTAAAAAAGTGGTTTTCTATATAAAAAAACTCTGAAAAAACACTTACCTTAATTCGTGTTTTCTAAATCTCCACCTTAAGCTAGGGCGTACATAACTAAACAAAATATTTTGAAGAATATTTAATAGGATATTAATTAGTTATTGGCCTATTTTTAAATAGGATATTGAAATTAAATTTGGCCCCCTACTGCAATCATAGGGATTTAACATTTATATTTTGTTATTTGGCGTGTATAATTTTATAATAAAATTTACATTTTATGGATTGTTAACAATAGGTAACACAAACTGCAAGATGTTAAATAATTGAATATGTGATGACGTATTTGCGAGGCATAACATTATTAATAAAAATAATTTCAATCACTTAAGGCTATATTTGTATTATAATAAATATAAAGAGTGAACTAAATATATATATTTTAATTGACCCTTATACTATCTGTTATAATTCCACCAAAATAAAATAAACTATCGCATTGCTCACAATATTGTATGCAACTGGGCATGCCTTGTGAACAGTCTTGAGGTAAACATTATATTCAACTATTGATGTGACCAAAATATTGTAAAATTTCTCCCACAACTATCTGTACAATAAGTTATTTAGTTTGTACATAGCTCAAGACTAATCATGCAACCGAAAACAAAGTATTCTTTTAGCGTGTAAACAGTTTAAGTGAAAGTAATTCGGGGTAAAAATAAATTTATTCTTATGAGATATTTTTCCCACTCACGTCTGAACAAAAAACATATTTACCAAGTGAAAAGATTTCTTCGGATATCCGGTGGCAATAAAGGTTAATATTCCCATATCTAGTTAAACTACTTTTGGATTGAATATTTTCACCGCGTTTTTTTGTGGCTCTAAAACTATAAACCTTGACTCCTAGTTTATATTTGGAATTAATCGTTTTATCCACCACCTTCCTGTTCGGTCGACGAAGAACATGATATCAATTTTAACCCTATCGTTGTCTGAGAAGCCTTGGCATACCAATCCAACCCCTCTCCCCTCCCAACAAGGATTATGGCAAGGGGAAGGGAGGAGTTAGGAAAATTGGATATAGGCCCTATCAATTCCTCATCCCCAGTAATTTCCCCCCTCCCACCTCTAGGATCCTTACCATCTCTTCCCCCTACTTCCCACCTTTACCCCTAAGCCCACGTGGATTAATGACGTCATCAAGGCCGATCACTCGACGCGACGCCAGCACCACGACGCCCAGAGACACGAGGGAGGTGACAGATAGAGTCGCTCATAGGCAATGATCGCAGGGGAATACTTTGCCACACGAGAGAGTTGGCTGGGGTGAGATAGCAAAGAAGACCTTATGTTCCAATAGCATCGTGACCTCATACTTAGCTGCTCTGTTGAGGAGTCAAGTCTTCATAGCTTATGAGTGGCAATACCAAATGGACTATATTATCAGAAATATTAGTTCTGTGAACAGTATACCTGACTCCATGTTCTTTTCGTTACTACAGTCTTAAGTTTTATCTTTGGATTTAAAGTGGAAATGTCTCCTATAATAATTATTATCCTTTGATGTAATTTTTTTTCTTGCTGATTGATTAAAATCAAGTTATTATATTAACTAGTACATTATATTTAAATAGAATAACTGTTTTTAACATAGTTTAAGACGTTTGTATCGCAATATGTTCTACAATTAAAATAAATGACCTAGGTACGCAATCGACTGTTTGGAATTCTAAACTCAACTCGTTTGAGATGAACTTGTAGCCTAAAACGCTTTTGAAAGACCATCATATCAAAATGGATAGCCAAATGGAAATTATAAGTACGAACTTTGTTCAGTTTATGGTCAAAGAATATCTCTGACAAGACAAATTTCGTTAAATGTAGTTGTTCAACGCATTTAACAAGTATTGCATAGCAAAGAACCGTTCATACAGACCTATGAAATGAAAATGGTTCAGTTTAAATAAAACCTTGCTTCTCTATGTAATTAAATTATTTTTTCTATACAATCCCAAACTGTGTCCAATTTGTCTTTAGTTATATACCTTGGATTTAACTTTACAATAGGTAAGTACAAAACATTCATTTACACTGATGTGATACTGCCTCTAAACAGTATTTTATCATATCCTGTTATGGTCTTCAGATACCAATTCGATGGGTATTGTACCTAAATGTATTAATAATTAGTATTTACATGTTTATATCTTGATTTTTATGATAACACATATTTTGATAGTAATACTCTCTTTCTCTTATCCCATCACCAAAATTGACGAGTAATTTTGAGAAAGCCTTAAAAATAAGAAGAAAACTTAAAAATTTTATGAATCATTTGTGAAATGTCTCACTAAATTTGATATTTTTAAACATTATAATATTTTATAGAACGGATATTAAACTATTTTTAATACAGATTAGTTTTTAAATGACATTAATAACCTAAAGTGGATAAATTCAAACACGTTATCATAAAATAATGTGCTTTTTTCCCCCCTTCAAAGCCTTTATTATTTATCTAGAGGCACTTAAAGGATAATAAATAAACATTAAATTGGTGGTAAAAAAGAAAAAAATCCTATTTTATTCACCATCAACTTTATTGTGCATGTTTAAAGCGTCACTTAAATTTAATTTCTTATTTTAAATGACCTTCGCAGAACTTTACAAATAATAACTTAGAAATGAAAATTAAAAAATAAATTTAAAATAAATTTAATTAGAGTCAAATTAAATTATAAAATGGCAGCGTGAGCCTGGGGAACATTTTTTAAATATTGGTGATCTTACTACCTGTTCAGGTTATACGCATCTATTATAATTATTCTAACGCGGTAGGGATGAGGAAAGAAGTATCCTAGAATTAATCTACCTGCATTTGCGTCGTAGGAGAGTGGAAAGATTTTTAGGGAAAAAAAACAGTCTCGGTAGACTCGACCAAGATCCAAACCCAATCATCATCATAAAGCCAGTTTAACACAAGAGTGTTGCCTTATAATATTTGTCCACTGAAGAGGGTGAGAAAGAAATAATTGTTAATAAATTAAGTCGGCAATAAAATGATTATGTGTAAAACAAAAATCCTCTCACACGCAGTTGACTTATTTACTGTGTCCACCAATGTCTCATTACCCAACCGGTTATACATATATTTGCATTAATATGATAATGATGAGAAAGGTAAATTCTAAAAGAAATTCATCCACATTTGCGTTGAGAGAGTGTGGAAAACCATTTAGGAAAGACTGCCTTAGCGAACCCAGCCGGGAATATAACACTGACTCATCATCAGAAAACCAGACCAGAATAACCTAACACCTTAGACCACGTGCACATTGATGCGTGCCACTAAAACCTGCTACGTTGATTTAGGCGCTTTTGTCCCTTGTATTAGTATGCATTTAAACACATTATATTAATAATTGAATAGTGTTAAATCTTTAGATAAATTATTCATGTTTATAACTATTTTAATCAAAACAATTACTTACACTATTATTTTACTACTATTAGTTTGAATAGTTACTTAAATATTATAGTAAAAAAGCTAGTTATTTAAATTTGCTTATATATATATAAATATATATCTTTATTTTATGAATATATTTTATTAGTAATTATTGTATATACAGGTTATGCCAATATTTGCATTAAACTTGATATAGGGACTAATTATTATCACTTATTCAAATATTAAAAAGCTCGGAACTATGCCAGACAGATATAATATATTATTTTGCGATTTTGTGTTGACTTTAGCAGCATTGCATCCATAGAATTAACTACTAAGCTAGATTGATTACCTTTCTGTTAAGATTTATTAGTGAGACCCGCATAATATTTAATCATAAAACACGTAACGATATCAAGTAATAAAATATACAGCAAATATAACCAACACGTTATGCAATTCGCAACAACCTTTCTATAGTGACGTAGCAATGTGTACACGAATCAAGGGGCCTTAGAGACGTTATTTAAGTACCTACCATACATGTTTGTCCTTTTAGTCGTAAGAGAAATGGTTATGCATGCGTAAAAACAATATTATTTTTAACAACATTGCTATAGGAAGAGAGAGAGAGAGAGAATAGCTACTAGATTATTTTACTTTAACTTTGTTATATGTTAGTTAATCTGATCTACTGCTACCCATTTGGAAGGTAATTTTTCAATATCTATAAAATAGATATAATTATATACTGTAATTTATTAATTTTTAGTAGAATAATTTTTTTTTAAAGTTTCTTCTATTGCATGCATATACACACATCTATATGATTATTTTTTGTCGTCACTGTGACACACTACCCATTTGGATTATACGTATATTTGATAATTAAACTACAAATTCGTTCATAGGAACAATGTAAAATAATTTCGACACAACCACTAACGAAAAAATAATAATTCTAGCCTTGGTTTCACCGTCATCTTCAATCCAGTCTATTGCGTGAGTGACGCCTTAGAGATTTCGACCTCTGAGGTGGATATGACCATATGTATATTTATTTTAAAACCGACGAGAAATAAGTAGCACTAAGGCTTTCTTTGTTAGGGCGTCACACGAGCAATCTTCAGCGAGATTGATGCTCTTCCCACCTGCAAGCTATCTGTCTTCAAGCCCCGCAAGGTTGGCAGGCTTGATAGCGTGTTTCACCCTCCTCCCTCACGACACCCCCTCACCATCTCCAGCTACAAAGGTTAGATATTGCGATTAATTTCACACACACACACACACACACACACGCACGCACGCATGGTTCTTTGTGAAGGTGTTGTAAGACTAGAAGAGGTTAAGTATGACGAACGACGGAAAGTTTTGATACCATCAAAGTAACAATATCTCTGATCTGATGAACTGAGAAGGTTGGTTTCCTCCCAT